>JAWNOB010000125.1:7500-61588 GCA_035046265.1 Drosophila bunnanda
GGCTGACTTTCGGGTTCAAAAACACCTCTCTGGCTGACTTTCAGGTCTAAGAATAACAAAAACTCTCTGTCTGTCTTTCGAGTCCAACAATGACAACTTCTCTCTGGCTGACTTTCGGATCTAACATCAACTTCTTCTGGCTGACTTTCAAGTCCAACAACAACAACTTCTCTCTGGCTGACTTTCGGGTCCAAAAACAACACCTCTCTGGCTGACTTATAGGTCCAACAACAACAACTTCTCCCTGGCTGACTTTCAAGTCCAACAACAACAACTTCTTAAAGATCCCAAGTTTTTTTTCAAACTACAAATTTTATTCTTATTATTTTTATTTATTTATTTTTTTAAATTTATAATAATTATTATTATTTAATCTGAAAAGTAATGGATGAAAAGAAGATCACCAATTTCTGTTCCCGAAAATAAATATATTTTTTTTTTGCATTAAAAAATCTAGTTTATTTATTTATTATTATTAATTATTTATAGATTTTAAATTAATATGTATATTGCCAACTTCCATTTTTATAAGGGTTTAGCGCATGTTGTTAGAAAAATCTTTTAGGAATTTTTTTTTTTTTTTTTATTTTACCCGAGAGATTTAATCATATTAAAATCTTTAAGTTTTCAATATGATTAAATCTCTCGGGTAAAAACAAAAAAAAATTTAAAAAGTTTGAGCATTGCCTGTTAGCCGTTTAGCGGAAAAAATATCGAACTCCATATTTACGGGGAGTTTCCTAAAGCTGAGCTTGCCTTTAACCTTACAATTGTTAAGGGCAAGCATCAGCGGGACCTGGTGGAGACGGTGAAGTTGGTGTTGGTGGCAGTGGAGCTGGTGGAGTTGGTGTTGGTGCGTTAGAGGTAGTGGAGCCGGTGGAGTTGGTGTTGGTGGTGGAGCTGTTGAACATATTAATTCTGTATGTTGGTGATATTAATGCCGGTGGTTGGTCGTGGCGGTTGTTCTTCGCTGAATGATATTTTTGCAAAACAAGGTCCCTGATTTTATACCCATCGAGGAGAACATTTCTCCTCCTCTGGCTACTAAACACATGTGGGATGGGAGGGTATTCTAAGAAACAAAACGTTTAATGAGTCATGTTGTCCACTTCATGTTAAATGAAGGTTTGACAGGGCTTGGGAAGAATTGCAGTCTACTAAAAATTAGAGACATAAATGCCCACAGTTAATAGTACCAAGTTTTTGGAAACATTCGTTATTATATTTTATATTTTTTCCTGAATATCTTATAACTTCTAATGCAGGTTGTAAATTCCCAAAACTATGCCAAATTTATTATTACACACTCGGAATGATGTGGTAATTTCGTTACCTTGTCTTTCATATAACTCCCCGAAAATGTTGAATATTTTTAAAGGCAAACATCAATATATCAAAACTAGATAACGCTTTGTTCGGTAGCTTATTACGTAGTTTTTTTGATTGCTTTATGTTTTTTAATATTATTTTTCTGAAAATGATATACCTTTTTTGTATAGCTGTGAATACAATATATACAATACAATATAAAATAATAAAATATAAATCAATATATATGTATTTTTTAATGGAAATGGATTTTGGGGACTTTTTCCAGCATTTATTTTTCAGATTTACCACTCCATCCACTCAGAAAACATAATTCCATATCAAAGAAAAGCAAATCTTCTGGTCGATGAAAGAAAGGGTCGTGAGGGTGATCCTTCCTCGAATGTTGTGAAAGGATGGGGTGGTGTGGGTGAGCCTCAATCCTATGTATGTACTTTGGTTTTTCAGTTACACGAATTGTACCCTTACTCAATTGCATGTAGTCTCTTTTTTTTAACTGAGGATTGCGGAACAACGTTTGTGTTCAATTGCATCCATTTCTTTTTAATTGAGGATCGTGAGTAAACGTCCTTAAATCCGACATGTCCGTATACGAGCAGAGCGTGGATTCTTCCGTTACAAGACGTGTACCCTTGTTTAAGGCCCCGCCCTTTTTTAAGTGATGATCGTGGGTGAACGTCCTGGTGCGCTCAAGGATCGAGTAGAGCGTGAAGTTTCCCGTAACGCCTCTAGCACCCTTTTTCAATTGCCTCTCCTGTCCTTTATTTTTAGGTGAGGATGCGTGGGTACGTACACGTGCGCTCCACGATCGCTCGGGATCGCTCCCTCCCATTCGCACTCGTATCCACCTCCCTGTGTGAGCGTTTGAACACTTGTTCACAAGTGTTCTTTTACATGCAGTGACCCTAATTAAATGCATCTTTATTACCCCATCCATTGACAGGTTGACAGCTAACCCTAATTAATATAATTTTTATTACTTACATTTACATTAATATTAAAATATTGCGTATGGAGTTATGGGATTATTTAATAATATATTTTATTTTATTTATTGAATATTATTCTTTAAGGACATGAAATACTCTTGAAAAAAATGATTTCCTATTAGGGTAATCTACTATAAGTGTTTGTACGACTTCCATTAAGGTGTCATTTAATTCGCTTTGCTTTTGTGAATGCTGTTTTACTGTCATTTCTGATCGAGCTATTTTCTGAGGAGACTTTAAAATATTAAGTCTCCGATACGCCTTTGCCCGTGTTTGTTTTCGTATAATTTGTTCCAGGTTAGCATGCTTAGCCAAAATGCATTCTTCTATGCGCTCTTCTATATTAGAATCATCTTTAATTATAACATTAAGATCAGATTGAATTCTGCGCAACATGTAAATCATGCGTTCAATTTTGTTAACATCGTCTAATAAGCGTTTTTCTGATAAAAAAATTATTTCATTACGAATTAACTTTGCTCTATTATGAACTTCGTCTAGACGTAGTTGAGTTTGAGATGCGTTTTTCAATTTTTTAGTTTTGATTTTAACACGTTCTTTAGTGGTTGCATTAACAAAAATTTGTTCTCTATGCATAACACAATGTTCCAGATCTTGAACAAGTCTCTCTTGGGCACGTTTAAGTTGACTATATCTAATATTCATACGATGAATTTCAGTTTTCATTACACCGGTTTCACCGTCTATAGATCGTTCTGACTTTGACCATTGAATGGTTTCTTCAAGTAATTTATATTTGGTTTCCCAAGATAATGTTTCTCTATGATTATCTATAACTAAATCTTTGTTAAGTTCGATTTCATTCATAAGTTCCGTGATTGTTCCTTCCAACTTTAAAATGCCAAGTTCACAGTCCTAAAGAAAATAAATTAATATATTTCAAACAAGGTAAGTTTCTGTTCGAATGTACACACCTTGAGAACTTCACTGTTCTCTGTTTGTTCATGCTGGAATTCAGTCTCTTCAAAGTCATGGTGTATTCTTTTTTTATAAATTTTATCATTTAGTAGTTCCAATTTTGAAGTAAATTTCTGAATATTTAGTTGTAAGTCTTTTGTTTTGCTTTCTGAAATCTCCAGTTCTTTATCAATTTTAAGTGACTTTTGCTTAATAATAGAAAGTTCTGAAAATAAAAGAGAATAGAATAAATAAGTTATTTTTGACTTATCATCTGACAGACTTTTTTGGAAGGTAACACATTTGTAATCTTTTAAGTCATGTTGCCGGCTATCCGACAATGTTTGTGATGGACATGCCTAAGCACCATACCAAAAAATTCCGATAGGTACATATCAAAAGGCGCACGAAGTGCTGAATTTTGTGCATTATATATTAATCCTTAAATAATTCCAGCATATATATATACGAGTGGAAATTGAAAACAGTATTTGGTAAAGAAGCAACGTTTATAAAATAATTGATAGTTCATATATCGGTAGGGGAACTCGGCACAATCAAGATTTCAGCAGAGCTCCTTGCCCAGTAAAAAAAATACTAAGGGAAGACTCATTTTCCTCCACATTCCTTCATACGAGTTGGCATCACATCTAGACGGTCAGTTTTTTTACTAACATTCCAAAAAGGCGAAATTTACCTAACTAAATGGAAAGTGACCCAAATGGAGGTGTACGTTTTTAGAGCGTAAAAATAATGTAAAAGCAAAAGACTAACTTAAATGTAATTACAAAAAATAGTCATAATGACCCACTTATATAGAGTATAAAATAATCAAACACCGACGAGAAATAAAAACCAATTCAAGGTGGTTAGTCATGTTAATAATGAAAAATTTATTGCGGGCGCCGGGCTTACTGAACATCGTCCATACCCATACATAAGACAGGCCAGTGTCCACAATCGATTGAATCGAGTACCTACCTAGTACCTCACATCCAACAGTTACCTTCAAAGATAATTTGGGTTAAATTTTATACATTGTAGTTTTCTCGTGGTATATTCTCAGTGCTACACCACCCACAGTTCGGTTGACCGATCCGCATATCCAAGAGTTACCTTCAAAGATAATTTGGGTTAAATTTTATACATTTTAGTTTTCTCGTGGTATATTCACAGAGCTACGTCACCCACTGTTCGGTTGACCGATCCACGGAAGACTTTTGTTTCAAGTGCTTTTCATCTAACTGAAGATCTTCGACTCCCAAGCCCTTCCACACTCCAAAACTATTACAGTGCATCCAAGCGGAGACCAAGCCATTTTGTCCATCTCTTCCGCAACCAGCCCGTGAACTGGTCACCCGAGGGTCCAATCTGAGGCAGATCCCATCCTGCAAACAGCTCATTTCGTTATTCACTGTAACCATTTTGACATTAAAGCTAATGTATTTGCAACTATACAAATTCTTCGTGAACTATATCCGAACTATCTTTCAGAAACCACCTAACCGAAAAAAATCCTGGGACGAATCCTGGCAAACTCAGAGATACATTAGCAGTGTTAGTGTTGTTAGTGGCCTTTAGGATGATTGGCATGTTATATTTTTTGCAGGTTTGCTTCTTCACTGAGAAATAGGGGATGGAATGTGGGTTTGGTTAGACCTTTTAGCGGTGTATCTATAGCATGAACAACGTTTTGTTGAGCGTTTACCGATAAGACAGTCTTTTTCTTCTATTGGCTTAATGCCTGCTTCTGACTGTTTGATTTTTGTAGGTGTGGAGCGATATGCTCCCAGTCCTTATCTTTTTACGGATTAGGGTTGTTGTGTCGGGAGAGAAAATAGGTGTATAACTATGCCTAAGATTTTAAGAGTATTAATGTTTGGGATGTTGGTTTTACCAGGCTTTCATCAATTCCCCCGTATAAGGAGTATACGGGCGAAAGACCGAACCGAGAATAAACGCCACCCCCGTATTCACGTTCGTATCCCAGCCCGGATCCAAGCCCAGTCAACACGATCTTGTAGTAGCAACGGAGACTAAGCCCCAGCGACTATCGCGCCCAGACAGGACGATATTCCGAGAACGGGTAGGCACGCAACTATTGTTGCCAACCGAAACACTCCACTGAGTGCACACCACGTAGGATTCGGAACAAGGATCTCTACGCAGTGGATTTATTCCTGCCTGAAAGTCGAGCTAGTGGCATTTGTCGAAGAATTTGGATTCTCCGCCGACGGAGTCGTCGACGACGTGCGGCGAAGCTTCGCGGCTCTCGTCAAAAACTCAGAGCAGACCCATGAGGTGGGGACCCGCCTCTCCATCCTGAAAAGATGGTATACGACCTGTGCCCCGAGCCCAGCGCCTCCAGGAGAGGACAAAGTCAGCATCAGTGGCATCGCAGTAAACGCTAGTCCCGTGGTGAATCCCAGCATTGCTTTCACTGCCCCTGCATCTACTGAGACGGCCCGTGAAAACTTTCCAGACCTAGAGAGGGGTACCAGAGAGGATCCACAAAGGGGGTTGCTGTATGACGGCTATACAGACCCCCTAGCTTTCATTGAACAGGTCGAGAGTCGCGCGCTGTCCTATGGGATCGAGTTAGGATTGCTTCCCCGTGCCATGGCCGAACTTCTGACAAGTTAAGCCGACAAATGGTTTTAAGCCAGCTGCCTCCATGGGGCTGATTGGACTACGTTCCGGCGGGAATTCTAGGAATTCTTCCTCCGGCCGAGATACCTCCAACGCTTGGACGACCAGATGCGGAGTCGTAAGCAGTTGGAGGGAGAGACCTTTAAGGGCTACGTGCTAGACCTTCGTGTCTTTTTGCAACATGCTGGCTACAGTAAGACCCAGGAGCTTGACAGGCTCTATGAGAATGTCGCACCGGAGTACCATTGTACATTCGATGGAGCCAGTTCCGGAGCATTAAGAAATTGGCCACAGAATTTGAAGTCGTCAAGCGACGAAGTCTCGGGCGAAGTAACGCGACAAACAGCCCACTGCCCACATATAACACGCCTCTGCCTAGCCGAGGCCGAGAACTTTTCTCCGAGCCGACTATGGCTGTACACCCTCCACGAGCACAACCATAGTCTCGAACGCCAGTGTCAGCTAGGATGAACCGAGTGTACGCAAAAGAGCGCCGAATCGACATTCGGGATGAGTGCTGGCATTGCAGGGAACCACTTCAGGCGTCACTGCCGGAATCCCCTCCAGCTCTTATGTTGGGGCTGCGGACGACGAGATGTTCGCACGGTTGGCTGCTGCCGTCACACCCAGCCGGGAAACGTGACTGGTCCCCACGACAGGCGGAGTTCGTCGGGGACCAACCCAGCAGCGAACACTCAGTAACCGCGCTGTTTAGAGTCGAGAGAGAAATGATCACCACCGAAGTCGATATAGAGACACAGAAGCCTCGCCACCATCGAAACCGGTGCATCCAAAAGTTTTACCAGCCAGGAGGTCGCCGATGCAGTTCCAGGAGATTCGCACACAAATCAACCTCGCGGACACTTCGCGAGTCGAAGTCCGATAATTACTTAGGGTGGACATCCAGACAGCGCATTTCATGCAAGCCATGCTAGAACCCTTGATCCTGGGACTGACTTCCTAGCGACAATTGGCACTACCATCCGATGCGGAGCTGCGACTCTCACCCTATCCAGACTAAGACTTGCAGAGCCCGGAGTGACTCGGAGTCAGGGTCTGGAACCCAATGCACATGCAATCAATCAGACAGACGCCCTAGGCCCCAGAACAGGCGCTCGACGCAGCCGAGTAGGGGCAGACGCTTTCGAATCGACGCCACTCAGGAGACAAAGAACACCCCGGGCGAAACCTGAAGAACCTTGACTTGATATCGCTAACCAAGACACAACACCACGATACGATCAGGAATACCCAGCACCGTTTGGAGGACACGTCCACCGAGAATACCCCGCACCGCCTAAACGAAGCAATGATAGTGGGGCCTCAGATGAACACGCGGAGGACCATGCCAGAAAAACGCAAGGAACACACGACGCTGCAGACGACACCCCAGGAGACCGATCCAAGAATCCAGGCATTCCTCCGCGAACAGCTCGTGCGATTCGAAGGAATGGCCGAACATAGACGAGCATCGGATCACCATGAGGGACGACCGGCCTATTAAGCAACGCTACTTCCCAAAGAACCCGCCGATGCAACGGGTCATCGACGAGCAGGTGGACACCTTCCTCGATCAGGATTGCATCGAGCCATCGCGCAACCGCCATTTGGTGCGGAATAATGCCGGCCAGAGGCGTATGTGCGTAGATTATCGCCAGCTGAACGCGAAGTCCATTCCGGAAGCGTATTCGCTGCCACGCATCAACCACATTCTTGAGCTGCTGAGGAATGCGAAATACATTTCAACCTCGGATCTAAATCTAGAGCCACACGCTTTTGCATATCTCGACAACATAATCGTCATCGGGGCCAGCCTAGAGGAACACATTTTCAATATTCGAACCTGCGTATTAACCAGCGTCGCGCCCTGCCGATTCACAAAGAACGACAGTGCTGTACGAAATTGCCACACACCGCCGGACGCTAACGGGCGAAGTAGCTCACCGTGCTACACGGACCCCGTGATCCAACAACGGGTGAGCCGTTCGCAGAACGATCCGACGGTATTGCGGACAAAAGGTCGCATCATTACGGCCGCTAACCGAGCTCTGAAGGGTCCTCTGAGGACGGACGGTACAGCCCGTGCAGCCCCGGGGCCCAGGACATGCAGCAGGATGACAGCGGACCAGAATACTTCGCAGACAAGGAGAGCACCGGACCACAGAGTCCTTGACCAGTCGCCCCGCCTCGAGACCCCGGACATCGAGTCGAGGACTTATTCCAGATCTTCACCGAGGAGAAGACCAGTGCCATCGAGGTCAGCGCCGACGAGGATGCGGGAGACACCCAAAGCCAGCAGCGCACTATGTGCTGAAGGGGAGGAACGTTTTGGACGGCGAGAGTCGTGGATACAATTGGTCCACGATGATCGAGGCCCTATCTAGTGGCGACGTTCCCGCCGTCCTCAGTGCGACTGTGCTTCATGGGCTCTGACGAAGTGATGGAGGAGGAGTAGGAGCAGGCCGACTCGGCCCGTCCGTCGTCGCCAGCACTGGGGCTTACCCGGAGATTCCCCCACAGTTCCCCTCGCCACCAACGACGAGGATATCGAGATGGCACTCGCCCCTGCAGAGGACCTCGCCCCCAGATCGGCAATCTCCGCCGCCGACGACCTCGACGCCGCATCCCGATACCCTGTCGTCATCGAGCTGCATTCGAGCCCAAGAACCTCGAACCTCAGTCAGTGCCAGTGTCAGTGCCACTGCTGCTACCTAAGCCCCACGCCACAGTCGAGAACAGCCGAAATACTAGGAACTGGCCACCGACGAGCGACGACAAAAAGCGGCGCAGTACTCACGCCAATGCTTCCACGTCAGAGCAAAAGACGGATTCTACCAGGCCACGCTGAAGCCATCAGAGGAGGCATCCGTCTGCTATACTCCCCCGAAGTAGAAGGGGGATGCGACGCCTCTTCCATGAGGCGGACAAATGGCGCTCCAAAAGAGGGTCTAGACACGTAGTCGGCCTTCATCCGTTCATTTTTACTATTGCTAGTGTTAGCTATTTAGCTTTAAGATTATACATAGGGTATAATATATTTTGTAGGTTTAGGTTCGTAGCATCATCGTTACGTGCAGTTAACGCTAACGTAAGCCGAGTCTCGAACGCGTTATAGTGGTATCGAGCTAGATCTAAAAGAGGATTGAGATTTCCGGTCTCTTTCGCCGCCAAGCTAAAATGATACGGACGTGCCGACAATTCGGATGACGACAAAGACACAAAGTGAACAAACATAAGGACAAAGACAAGGAAAAAGAACAAACACACAACTTCCAACGCCGCGCCACGACATTTCCGGGCATCAGCAACTAAGACCGTAAGTCGGAACCCAAAAAAAATCCACGAGAATGTTGGCCTGATTAGGGACCAGGGATTGCAAGAATATCGAACAACTAAAATACATGTATATATATATATTATAAGACATACTTTACCAGAGTAATTTATTTACGGATGTGTTGCTATCTCTTGTTGTTCCTCTCTCTTTCTCTCTCGACGCAGCGAGTCTCGCGATTTAGCACTACCATTCGCGAAATTTGCAGAAGCCGAGATAGGCCCCGCTTCCCCCTTCCCCACGACCTGTGTGCGAAACACGCGTACCCAGCCATTCGCGTCGTCTCAGGCACGACCGCAAGTAGTGCGCGTGCCGTAGCCGCCAGCTTTCATGTGGCTGGTCGGTAAGCAGATCGGTTATCCGTTCGCGTGTCAGCGTAAGTAGTTTAAGAGGTGGCGCAGCCGAGCAGATTGCGGCAAGCGTGTCGAACGCTGTGACCCAAACCACCCAAGCCATAGGGTGTGTAATCGGCCGAATTGCTCCTTGGTATTTTATACCCATACATACGATTTCCTACCGTCACTCCCATCTTTCTATGCAAATATTCTTGTATAGGTTCCTTGGTCGCGACTGAGTCCTACCCCGACCAGAGAACTTCGTTACAGCACAAAACTTAATTTCTTCTGAGATTTCTATGGTTTTAGAGGAAGAGAGTTGTAGGCAATCAAAAAGAGTAACACTGATATGGGCAAACCTTGTGGAACAGCGTTGCTTATAGTGTATTCTGTTTGAAGCTTATGATTTTTTGACAGATTTTTTAATTGCGTAGTTGGTGTATTATTGTGTCGATAATATTCTATTAATTGCTTCAATAAACTACAGCGATACGATTGAGACGTGCTTTTTGAGGGATCTGTAGGCTAGTTGGTCAACGTAAAGAACACTATCTGGTTCATATTTGCCTCTTTTAAAGTCGAGTCGGTTTTTGTGAATGAGCCACCACAATCTTTTCAACATACTTTTGTCTAGAACTTTGGTTTGACATGGGTTTAAGAAGATGTGCATATACGATGTTATTGCTCTTTTGGTTTTTGCGGTTTTATTACGGGTAGGACGAAACCAAGTTTAAATGATTGAGGGATGTGTGTGGAGATTATGCTATTAAAGGAGTTCAGGATTAAGAATTCTAAGGCTGCTTTAAAGGGCGAATATTTTGGGTTTGTTTTCTAGAGTTCTTTGTTCAGGTGCAATTGAGAGGAGAAATTACTGTCTTCAGCTAGTTTTGACCAAAATTGTCCAAATGCGTTTGCCATATCAGTTTTTTCGGTTAATTCAATTGGGCTGCATATGCAGCTCAAATGTTTTTTGTGGGTGGCGGCCGCATAGTCTTTTATGTTTTCCCACGCTTTCATAGGATCAGAGCATTCATTAATGTTTGAGGTCGATGTTAAAATGGATGTTTTCTTTTGCTTCCCTAAAAACATTTTTGTATTTGATTGTGTTTATTTGCTTTATTTTTTTTCTATTTCATGGATTTATTCCTTTAGAAAATGGGAATCTGGCGGAACAAAGACTTAACTTTGTTCCACCAGAGGACAGTGTGATTGAGGGAAAAGGTGTTGTTATGATGTATTAAAAGAAGTCTCAGTCTGCAGCTTGGAGTTTAAATGAAGTTTTTGAAATAAAGGCGGGAGTGGCTTAGATGTAGAAAATGGAGATTAGTATAGGGAAATAATCGCTGCGATAGTGATCGTATAGCACTTTCCAATGCATTTCCGGAACAATGTCGGCTGAGGCAAAGGATATATCTATGTATGTGAAGTTCTTACGAGTAAAAAAAAAATGTGTGGGGTTTTGTTATTGAGGAGAAAGTAGTCGAATCGGTCTATGATTTTTCGTCTGGTCATTTAGCAGGTTGAGAACATTTTCTATATTTTTTGAATAAAATGTTTTGGAGGAGAAATAAATGCAGATATTATATTGAATTTAAATTTGGAGTGAAGTTTAGCTCTGACAGCGTTCGGCGGAAATCCTCAAGCCGAACACTCCACGGGGGCGCCGGCTGGTCAATGGGCTCTGTTTTATCCCGTACACCGAGTACTGCATTGTCGCATACTCTGTCGTTTCAATTCCTCTAGCCAAAAACGTTGAAGGAACTGAAGGCTTAAACGCAACTGGTGGAAGTCATGACTGCTACCACACGCGGGCACGGAGGGGAGCAACCCTCTCTGCTTGTCGCCAACGGTCACACCTCTGATTTGACGGTAGCATTTCATATGCAGACCCGACGAGAAAGTGGCTGACGCAAACGGTCTGGCAGCTAGAAGAGCTGTGGGAGGGGGCCAAGTTGGAGATGGCGGACTGGGAAATAATCCCATCCAAAATGTACTCTTCCACAACACTCTCCCGGGGGACCGGGTGCTGAAGCTGCTGCAGCCTCAGAATCCTGACATTCGCAGACTGGAAGGTACTGCACGTTACCCAAAAAAAGGGGTCCAATGTGTAGTCCATGTATCCCTGTATCCCAAATACGAGAAGCTGTGGGGCATGGGTAGCGTATACCTGCGCCTCAAAAAGTGTTACCCCGGGGATTAGGATACTCATTGTAATATGCACATATCAAGTTCACTACTGAAATAAGGTAAAGGCAACAAAGTGTTTTACTTAATATCTTAGTGTATATATTTAAACTAAACGAACCAAGACATTCTTCAAGTGGTTGAAATTTGAATCGCCACTAATGCCTTGGACGCAAAATGCAATTGTCAGCGGTTCCCATGCACAATTTATAGATTAGACCGCCTTGTCCAGCGCGGAGGTGGAGTTTTAATTGCCGTTGACTCCTGCCTTATCTCGAAACTGGTAATGTCTGAAGATTTAACGGACATAGAATTTATTTGTGTGAAACTATCATTTTTAAGTAGTTTTATTTATATCCCTTGTTCTTATATTCCTCCATCGTCTGAAGAATCAACTTATTGGAAACACCTTTCGGCAATTCGCGCCGTTTCCAATAGGTTTTCAGACAGGGACAAACTATTGGCTCTGGGGACTTTAATATACCTGGAGCCCGTTGGTCTTCTGATAGTGTGTCAAATGTCCTTCAGACTGCGGAACAGCATGATGACCTCATAGGTGTCTTGCTTGATTTGTCATTATCTCAAGTTAACCATGTGCAAAACTCATTACACTGCTTACTTGATCTGTTTTTCATCTCTGATCCTGTAGGCGTAAACCTTAATAGAGTTCCAGCATTGACGCAACCGGATTATCCTTGCCATCCAGCTATCGATACTGGTAATATCAAAAAAATTAAACTTAATCGAAAAGCTGACAAAGCCCGCTGTTTACGAAAAGCTGACTTCCAAAAGTAATAAGTACTTTAATATCTGATTTTAATTGGTCGGATCTGTACATGTGCTCTGACATGGCAACCGCTGCGTACATTTTTTACAGTGCCATTAACTCTTTCTTTTCGTTAAGCGTTCCGGTAACCTATCCGTTTGTCTCTAATAAACCGCCTTGGTTCAACAAAGAGCTATCACGCCTAAAAATTGTAAAGTGTAAATTGTGAACTACATAATAAATATGAACTCAACGATTCCCACACTGTTTTTTCTAGTTATCTAAGCGCACCGTCTAACTTTACCGTGCTTAATGTTCAGTGTTTCAAAAATTAATTGACTCGTTGTAGGGTTCAGTTTGTGCAGAACCCATAAAAGTTTAATAACTTGGATGCCAGTAACTATAGGGGTATCTCTAAGTTATCGGCAATCCCAAAACTTTTCGAGAATGTAATGACTCCACACGTGCAACACTTATGCAGATCCGTCATTTCTCCATGCCAGTACTGATTTATGAGGCGAAGATCAACCACAGCTAATCTTTTGGAACTTACCTCAGTTGTTATTAGAGGCTTCTAACGTAACCTTCAAACCGATGTGATCTACACGGACATTAGTAAAGCTTTCGACATGTTTAATCACACTTCTTGTAAAGAAACTCAATTCTATATGCTTTCCTGGTGATCTTCTTAAGTGGATTTTGAGTTATCTTAGTGACAGGACTCAAAAGGTTCTGTTCAAAAAAGCCACCTTTGTCCATTGTTATTCACACTGTTTTTCAATGACCTGCCGCAGGTTCTAACAAAATCAAGAGTACTTATGTATGCTAATGACGTTAAACTTTGCTTGCAGTATAGGGATATTTCAAGCCAGTCAGACTTACAATTGGATTTTAACAACTTTCATGCCATTTTCACGAATCACTCTCCTGCGCTTTGGAAATAAACTCTCTTTTTGACGATCTAGGTGTCCGACAAGATCCTAAACTTTCGTTCTTCGAGCATATTTATCGCATGGTTAACAAAGCCACAGGCATGCTGGGATTTATTAAAAGGTGGTCGAAGGAATTCCATTCAACTTATTTAACAAAGACGCTCTTCACGTCATTAGTTCACCCTTTATTGGAGTATGGTTCATTCGTTTGGAGTTCTCAATTCATGGTGCATAGTAACCGCATTGAATCTGTCCAAAAGAACCTTTTGCTGTTTGCCCTCCGAGGTTTAACCTGAAATGCTGATTTAAGATTGCCGTCTTACTCAAGTAGACTTCTCTTAATTAACTTGCCTTAGCAGCCTCTCTAAATTAAAAACCCTATTACTTTTAGTATTGGCTCGTAATGAATCCAAATTTTCCTCGTTCTATTACCTATTTTCCTTCTCTCGCGTCTATCTAGTACGTAAACGTGCTATACGTCACACGGCTGCGGCCCTCGGGCTGTTTAGAAAAAAGAAAATTGTTCGCTGTACTTTGACTGCTCGTATATAAGGCATGTCAGAGCACTGCCTTAGGTTAAGATATCTTTTGTTGCGAATTAAGAAATCAGAAAAAAACTTTTTAAGGCTACAAACATTTACTTGAATCATTTTAAAACGTTACTGTATGGAAATTTGGCGAATCCATTGGAATCCCTCCATGCAATGTTCTACATCATACCCTGAAGGCAGGATTTGAGTCCGGTACCCATGTCCCTCAGAGTGTTGCAGCTCGATTTCCATAAGAGCAAGTTCGCGAAGGTGGAACTCCTCATTGGCATGGAGAAAGGGTCCGCCGATGTAGCTTTAGTCAAAGAGCCATGGATTGCCCCGGGCAATGCCGGACTAAAGTCCTCAAACTACAAGGCATTCTACCCACCATCGGTAAGCAGGAATAGAACTGCCGTACTCGTACGGATGGATCTTCAAGCTAACCTTATGTCTCATTACTGCTCTGATGACCTAACTGTGGTGATGCTAGAAAGCAAGATGAAGCGCCTCCTGGTAGCTTCCTGCTACATGGCACACGACATGCAGCTCCACCAGAAGAACTCAGTAGCCTGGTAGAAGTCAGCCCGAAGGACCAATAACTGCTCGTAGGTGCAGATGCTAACACGTCCATCCAGGTCGTTGAGGCGTGGCTAGCGATCGCAGGGTGGAGCTGCCGACCCATAAAATCGAGGCCGTTCTGATCTCGAGTTGGAAGGTGGTGAAGTCAGACAGCATGGTGGTTGGGGGAACCACTATACGGTCGCAGCGGGCAATCAAACGCGCCTGTCGTTTAAGAAGCACCTGGACTACGTCCATAAGAAGGCCAGCGGGACTGCAGGTGCGCTATCCAGAATGCTGCTTAACACGAGAGTCCCAAAGCAGGTAACGAGGAGACTGCTACCCTCGATTGTGATCTCACAGATTATGTACGCTGCGCTGATATGGGCGGAATCTGTCAAGATCAAGATCTACATGCGAGGGGTGAGATGACTCACAGGCTGTGCACAAGCAGGATAGCGTCCACGTTCCGAACCATTCGGAAGATGCGGCGTTGGTCATTGCCGGGCAAGCTCCGCTCACCGAGCTGGTAAGGGAAAGGAAGGACGTTTTCTCAGCCTTGCTTTCCCAGCTATCTCAAGGCCTTTGGCCACGTAACGGAAGACTGGTGCCCCGAGTGTGGCATCGTAGAGGACGCGCAGCACGTCCTCTTTGAGTGCCGCAGGTTCGGCTTCGAACGGCAGGAGCTGGAGGCGATAGCAGCGCGGACTATCAGCGCCGTAACACTGGTGGCGAGGATGCTGGACGATCGGAAAGTGTGGGAAGCAGCTGCGTCATTCGCGGCGCTTGCTATAAAGGCACTAAGAGCCCTGGAGCGCAGACGGAAGGAGCAGGAGAAGTAGGGGTCTTCGCGCTCGCGAAACAGTGCCATGCGGCGGTACCGCACTGCTCGCATCCCCGAGTCCGTCTTAGTCTTATTGTATTTGTTTTTTGTAAATAGGTTAATCGCCACTATTGTAAGGTCATTGAAAAATAAATTATGACACACTACAAAAAAGGTATACATGGGCAGAGTCATAAATCGGCAGAGCCATACATCAGCAGAGCCATACACCGGCAGGCCCATAGATCGGCAGAGCCACATACCTGCAGAAACATACATTGGCAGAGCCACATACGCTAACCAGAAAAAAGCCCTTAGCAACAGTACCGACAGCAGAACGCAGCCACTCGAAGAGTGCCGAAGCCAAAAAATACCACGTAAAGCTAAGCTTCGTGTCGGCCGATGCCGAGACGCCTGATATGCTAAGGGATCGGCGGCAGAAGATTAGATTCGGGAGTACCAAGAAGACGGATGGGAATTCAGCAGCTCGCGATGAAAAACATCGATACACACGTGGAACGAGTCAGAGGACGCAGGATGATGGGCCTCGGGAGGGATAGTTAGGATTACTTTTGGCACCAAAAAAAATAGACTAAGACATTATATATAGCGTGGCGCACTGTCTTCCAACTCTGCCTCGTGGCCAAGGCGGAAACGGTGCCCGACTGACCTGGCCTCTTCCCATTTCAGGACCCTCTCTCTCCTGGCACCTCTCTCCTGGCACCTCTCTCCGGGCACCGACTGCTCCGAATCCCGGTGAGGAATTTCCCGGCTCTGTCAGCCGTGCACCGGATCCGCCATACCAAGGAAAAGGGGTGGGCGGCGACGTCACCCGTGTAACGCTTCTCGAGCCGGACTCGCCCTCGGCAGTACCCTGCCTCTTGCCCGGAGAAATCCCTCACCGGGATTCGGAGCGGTCGGTGCCCGGATAACGCGGCCGACTTAATCAAGACCTTGAGGTTTCCTATCTCACAGACCTGGGAAGACACGCGGCAGAGGCCGCCTTCGACACGCTCGCAGCCATCGACTCGTCAAGGCATCGTTACCCGGGTGACGGGGCCGATCCCTTCGCCGGCTTATGGCCGCGCCTTGGTCCTCCTCGAATCCCCCTTCCTTGCGAAAACACAAATCCTGGCCGGTAGGACCCTTGTCCTGCCTGTCGTTCAAAAATAAATTATTTACTGCGGAGGTCTGGCTGAGTATTTATCGTAACCCGCGACTATCATCCTTACAGATGGCGCCCAAGCAGGGGCTAGGCAGGATGAAAAACTAACACCACCCATCGGGGATTAAAGTCCCACAAGTTTAGGTAAACATATGTAGAAAATTGTAGGTTAGGTTGAAAATAATTAGGGTGCACGTTGCTGCACGTACGGGGTGCATACACACATTGAAACAGTCGGAGATTTCACTTAGCAACAGCGAAAACCACGAGGAAATCTTCGGGGCACATGACTCAAAACATAGGCACACAGCCCGAAAACATAAGAAGTTAGCGACAGACGAAAATTAAGCACACGAATTTTGAACACACAAAGTTTTACAATAGAAGCTTGAACACACGGAATTAAATGCCCGATGCTTAAGCACACGAAGACGAAGAACGAAGAACAACATTAAAAGGGGTCGATCGGGACCCATAATCGAGATATCACAAGAATATCCTCAATGATAACAACATCAACAGCAAGGATCCTGATAGGATTGCAATTGAGGACTACTCACAGACACCCACTTAGAACTACGTATAGTCAACCACTAGACAACAAGTCCCTACACGTCGCCTTCACATAGCTACCGACGTTCGCCGCGAAGACTATTCCCCGACTCCACTAGTATTACCAAGCCACCGAACTCGAAGCCCTCTAATTAACTAACTATCCGTAGTTACGCACAGAACGCGAGGCCCAAAGCCGACTTCGGCAACCCACACTACAAATTTTTGCCAACAGAACGAATCAAGCTGACAGTGACATAGGAGTCACGTGGATCTCGTATAGCAAGGAACACGAGCTCGAGGCCGTCCCACTTGATTTCGGCCTGAAACAAAGAGGTACAATCGAGGAGCAGCGGGAAGAAGAAGACGTCGTGACCCTACTGGGTGCGATGTAACAACAATACGGAAACGCCCCTAGTACCAGTCACACGTTAACTAAACCACGCAGTACTTCTCCGTCTCCAGGGAAGCGAGAGAAGTCGGAGAGCAATACACGCACCAACGCCTTACAATTCGACGCAAGGATTTGCGGCTGTCCTTCGACGGAACCTCTTGTGACGGTCTGTAGTCGTTTGGGTAGGTCAGGGACGGCCAGGATCCGTTTCAGGAATTTATATTTGCTTAGGCGTGGTTGCTGTGAAACTTTCCGACTCGTTTCCCAGGGAGAACACTGCGAGGTTATGCCGTAAAGAGTATCTTTTTTTTATAGACGTGAATGTATACTCAAGTGGCAAATATGAAACCAAGCACGTGCCTGTTGGGTTAAGTGAGGAAATAAACTACTGGCGTGCTGAGCAATTTTGCTTGCCTGCATTTGTACTAAGTGATGCATGTGTAAAAATGAATTAAAGTTTTTAGTTTTATCATTATAATTTGCACACGATACTACACAACAGGTTCAACAGTGGTGCTATATACAGGATCTAGTATTTTTACTCGGTACGTGGAAATTGAGCTGACTCAACAAGTCAGCACTTTCCACGTCATCATGAATGAGGTTATACATAAATACATAAAATGTAATACCAAACATTGTTCTACGGTTGGCTAAGGATCGTAAGTTAATCCCAATTTAAGCCGCGTAGAATGAAAAGTACAAAGTATTTTTGAACCCATTCGATGCGTTTACTTTGTACGCCTTGAAAATAGCGAACTCTGACCAGAAGTTGGTAGAGAAAATTAAAAGGCACGTTAGGGACACTTATTTTAAAAGATGATATCAATTCAATATTTGAAAATATGCTGACAAAATATAAAAAGTCGTCGACAGGACCTTTGGCCGACTTCGGAGTCGCACGCAGCCGGGGAGGCCGAGCCCTTCGCTGTTATTCAATAGGCAGAGCAAAAACGGAACAAAAACGGACGAGAACACTCTAGTTCCGCGGAACCAAACACTCACAAGATATACAGCAAACAACACACCATGGCAGCCGCGACCGCGGGCTATTTCAACCGACATCGTTCGCCGGAATTCACAAGCTAACCAAAGCAATAAAAGCCAAGCTTCGGGACTCATCAACAAGAGCATCGCCCGCCGAAACTGTGATCAGGATGGTCATTTCTCGATTTTTTCTCAGAGCATTACGCTCATAGAAACACAGACATTCTTAGCTCCGAAATTTATTTCAGCTGTGTTCATGGTATATCGGCTAGATAGGACGTGGGGGTCCACATAGCGGCTGACTCCAGACTTACTTCAAACTTTCAAAAATGCAACGAAAAAATGTTTGGCATTATAATTTTAGTCATACGAACGATTGAGAAATTTTTGCATAGAATATAATAACGTCAATGTATTTCAATAAATTTTCATCTACTCAGAGATTTAGCCTTATTTCAATATATCAGCATTTCGAATTCAATTTGATCGATTTTCATAAAATCACATTGTAACAATGTAACTATATCTGTATGTAAAGGGGAACATAAAGAAAATAGTATGCCTATTCTTTACTTTTATTTACATAAATATATATAAATTATATTGTATTATGGTATACAAACTTCGGAGTGTCGCAAATGTTTTTATTTAGTTTGTTTACGTGAGGGATCACCCGTGCCGCCTCTGCTCAGGAGCGAGCTTTCTGTCCCCGGCTTGCTCTCGCACTCCGGCTATCGACGATCTCCCGCTCCCGCTTTAATATTTTGGCCTCCGGACAGGAATCTTTGCGGGCAGGATCGCCCCCCTCAAGTTTTCCTTCTCCGTTTACCCTCGCTGCCGATCTGCAACAGTGGGCCGAACACTCATTTTCGGTCGCAAGATTTCCTTTTTCATTCGTGTCAACTCCCAGTCCGAATTTTCCTGACATCAAGGCAGTTAAGGAACTCCAATTTCTATTCACCTTCGTTCCTCGAAAATTTCCATCGGTGTCCGCTTGTGTGCGCGGTCATTTTCCTCGCCGTTTCTTCCATTGCCCGTTGCCCATCAACCTGCCAACGGCCGAGGCCTATGTGCAGCCATACGAAGGCGAAAGCGAAGGCGAATACAGTGAATTAAGAGTAGCGGACAAAAGGAATAATTAATATCGGCCCGCTGGTGTGCGCTGTTTCCACCACTGCCGCCAGATTTGTTTTCCTGACTTTTGTGCCGTCTCCATACACAATTTTCTGTTCGCGCAGCTTGATACAGTCCACTTCTCGACGCTCCACTGTGCCAACACAAGCTGCTACCCATACTCCAACTTCTTAAGTACATGCATGAATGATATTTTCTACCTCCTATTTCAGAAATATAAAAATAAAAGGAAACAAAAACCCTCTGATATTATAAATAATTATGTTTAATTAAAACTAAAGTAATCAAAATGCCACCAATAAAGGCCTAACGCAAACGCGAGTGTTTAATTTCTTTTCACTTTCGCCGCCGCAGAAGCCGTGTTGTGTGTTTCGTTTCTTAGGGCCCTCACATAGGCACCGCTTGCCGTCGACATAACGCCGCGAGATTTTCTTCGCGACCAAGAACCTAGCTTTTAAGTCTAGCTCTTCGGCTCGAAACAATTCATTTACGGCTTGCAGTTGATGACATTAACATTTGTTAGACAAGTACCAGCATAACCGACATCCAAATTCAATCAACACAGGTGCGACTACGCTTGTTCTGTTTATATATTGTTTCGTACCCACTTGCCAACGGTCGAGTCCTATGTGCAGCCCCATAAACACACACACCCACACACACGAATGCTAACCTCTTGCACATCTTAATTCCGTGCATAAAAGACCCCACCGTGAACAATGAAATCGTGTTACGGGGAAAAGAAGCATAATAACCCTGTTCGCCGAACAGTCCGCCGCTGCCGCGATATATTTTTTTTTCGTCTTTTGTGCCGTGTCCATAAAAAATATTCCTGTTCGCGGAGTTCAATACAGTCCACTTCTCGACGCTCCACTGTGCCCTTACACATTGCTCCTTTTTACATGCATGCCCATATATTTTCCAATATATTTTCGGCCAACGATTCCAGGAACTAATCCCGATAATATAATTTACAAATTCAAAGTGAATGAAACAATTAGCAACAAAACCCAAACGGAAACGCAAGCGTTTTAATTGTTTTCAACTTAGCCGCTGCCTTGTTGTTGTTGCTTTTCAGTTCTTTGGGTCCCACACATAGGCGCCGCTTGCCGTCGGCTAAACCCAGTGAGCACGACCAAAAGCTGATGTTTTTTAATTCCACCTTTCAGGCGCTGAAATAGTTGAACATCTGCGACTCATAATTTTCAAAATTAACAAATAGTTCAACACACGCCAATAACTCCAGAATTTGAATTTAATCCCGCACGGAAGCTACCCTGATTATTTTTCCCCATTTGTTCAACCTAGCCGCCGCAGTGGCCATGTTGTTGTTGATGCCGTTCTGGTTTCCTTAGTCGCGCACATCAGACTGCTTTGACGACGGCATAACCCACTGAGTTTTTATCCCGAACAGAAGCCAAGGGTTTATTTCCACCATTTGGGCTCTTAAATATTAATATTAAAAAAAGTTCAACCTCTTCTTCGGACAATCTTTCTTTGACGCCTGGACTCCAGTGGCAACAATTAAATTGGTTCTGCCGTCACAATTCGTTTTATTTAAATCGGCGCTCAAATTATTTCGGCATTCCCTTATTGTTCTTTGTAAATTTTTTAACTACGGCTAACCTCTTGCCCAAATTTTTCCCCCGGGGCTAGTGTAACCGTATTTCCAATCCGCATCTGCGCCGTAATTCCACGAGCAATTAGCAAAAATTCCGTGAATCCTTCTTCGAGTTCCACCGCAGAAAGATGGCTTAAACCGCAGTTGACATTAGGTTAAGAAAGTTTATTGGCACAACTGACCGGGTAAATCACTTTGAGTCACACAGTTACACTTCCGCCACTTCCGAAACTGCAAATTTTTCTCCCTTCATAATCGATGTCCATCGTGATCAGATTGGGGCCTTGTGGGTAAAGGTGGAAAAGAGCTACGAGAGCTGCTCCGATCTTCTTTCCGTGTCCGCTGATAGTAAGGCCGCCGCGACAGTGCTTGTATCCAAATACAACGATTGTTACTCCGTCTATTCAAGATGTATTGCCCAACTTCAAGAAGCAGCAGAGAAGGGCGCCTCCCAGTCCACTCAGACTTCCAACAGCTTGCAACCACCCCCTTCCGCGGGTTGTTCTCTGCCACCGGTGGACACCGAAGTTTTCGATGCTGACTATCTTTGGTGGCCCACGTTCAGAGACCTTTTTACTGCGGTATATATTCACAACTCGCGTCTCACGCCGGCGGAGAAACTGTTCCACCTACTATCCAAAACAATTGGCGATGCGCACACCATTGTTTCCAAAGCCCCGCTTACCAATGAAGGGTTCGTCTCAGCTTGGCGAAGCCTCACCGACCTCTTCGAGAAACGGCGGTTATTGGTCAATAGCCAATTGAATATCCTTTTCAACATCCAGGCTATTTCCTTAGAGTCCGGAGTCGCGCTGAAAGAACTACAAGACACCATCCAAAATTGCCTAACCGCCTTAGAGATGTCCTCTATTCAAGTTGAGGCCTGGGACTCTCTTCTCGTTTATATGATTTCATCCAAGCCTCAAAAACTAACGCTTTCTCTGTGGGAGCAATCTATCCATAATAAGGCCAACATTCCAAATTGGAACGAGCTAGACCCGTTTCTGACCGAACGCCATCGTACGCTGGAGGCCATCACACCTACCGGTTCAGGGCATTTCCAGCCAAGGTCGGCGACTAAGAGCGCCCTACAGCCTCACCTTCATTTCTTTTCATTTCAGGGGGTGACTCCAGCACCCAGAAGGTGTGACCTGTGTTCCAGGAAAACCACCCCCTGCGTATATGTCCCCGTTTCCTCGAAATGACCGTATTTGAGCGATCAAATATCGTCCGAAGAAAGCAACTCTGCTTGAATTGTTTGGCACGAGGCCACCAGCAGCGGGATTGCCCAAGAGCCCACTCTTGCCTTACGTGCCGCAGACGGCATCACACCTTGCTCCCAGCAACGGTTCCTCCAATGTTCAGATTCCTCCTGAACCTTCGAGCCCAGTAACCCATACCAATCCATGGGATCTCGTCGTTCTCCGCTCGAGTTGTAACTTCTCCCGATTCCGCCAATTACTGGGTCCCATACGACGGTATCAAAAGCAGGCGTACCACAGGCAGTCACTCCTACCGCTGCCGAGTTTGCAGCGGAACCCATCCGCTTCGAAGATGCCAAAAGTTCCTCATGCTTAGTGCTGAGAAGAGGATCAGCACGGTGTCCACCAAACGCTACTGTTCCAACTGTTTGGCACACGAATATTCCCAAGGCAAGTGCCGTAGTGGTGACCGATGCCAGATGTGCAATCAGAATGACCACATGCTCCTGCATATGCCTGGAAGTCCAGTCCAGTTCCACCCCGATCGCAGCATCGAATCACACCGGGCTCCTAATTCGCGTTATTTAGTGACCACTCTTCTAACTGATATATGTTTTCCAGTCCGCTTCGAGAAGATGCCTTCGCGTCACACCACGCAAACGTTTTCGGAGGCAGACGTACTAGAGGTCCAATTCAACCAATGCCGAGTCTGCCCCCGAACTTCATACACTTCGGACGTCGACGTCTCCCCAGGATTATTCGCCTCTCCCCGGCATTTTTCCGCCGCTCGCCAGTATACCCTGCAGACCGCGGCAGTTGCTTCGTCCGAATCAACCGTAGCTACAACGACCATGTTGCAACCCGAGTAATTGCAAGGGGCCCACTGTGCCGCCTCTGCTCAGGAGCGAGCTTTCTGTCCCCGGCTTGCTCTCGCACTCCGACTATCGACGATCTCCCGCTCCCGCTTTAACGAGGCAAAGCGACCGGGAGATTGGTTCTAAGTTAAGATTTAGGCTCTTTTCAGTCTTATGTATGCAGCGAATAAAAGCTGACATGCCCAATACACCCCACGACGCTCCCCGCTTTTCATTTTTTCAACCCTGACGGGTTTACTGTTCGTTTAGCGACGTGGGAAATATTTGGCCTCTGACAAGGAATCTTTGCGGGCAGGATCGTCCCTCTAATCAAGCATAAAAGACAAACTACAAAGTTAAATTCAGTTCAGCACAGACGGACATGGCTAGATCGACTCGGCTGTTAATGCTGATCAAGAATATATATACTTTATATGGTCGGAGATGACTCCGTCACTGCGTTGCATTTCTGACTAAAAAAAAATAATAACCTGCTGGGGTACAAAAATGCAATTAATTACGGTTAGCTGTTAACCTGTCAAAGGTATTAAAAATATGCAATTAAAAAGTGTCATTGCATGTAAAAGTACACTTGTGAACCAAAAAAAAAAAAGAACGATGTAGCGCCTATGCGGTGGATATAAAATTACCAGTTATCCACACCAACAACATCGCGCTGGAATACACCGGATTAACGTTTGCTGATAAAACTGATAAAATTAATGAAAATATTGGGTCTATCACTGTATATCGAACGGTCGTGTTTTTATTTTGCGATCCGAATTTTTTATTTGTTTGTGTTAAGCCACCGGAGTTCCCTTTAATTAATTCAGAAATATTATTATTTACATACACCATTTAGCTACCGTGCGTGCCTATGCATTTCCGTTTATTTTAATTATATTTATTAACACTTTTAGTTTTGTGCCGAGACGGTTTTATTACATTCCTTTTGATAAGCTAAGTGGTTCTAAGCTCCCGCTCCCACTCCCGCTCCCGCTCTATTATTTCTCTTGTTCTCTTACTCTTACTTTCCCGCTCTCCGGTTTTTTTTTTTGGATTTAATAGCGTGCACAGTGGTTTTGTAAAAATGCCCTTAATTATTGTCTGCGCATGAAATGCCGAAAAGGTGTATCGGCTAACCAGCCGAGTCTCCATTGCTGTCTTTGCAACGCGGTGGTGCATGCAAAATGCATCGAGCTATTGCAATTTCCACCAAATCGGATTGCATTATTGTTAGGAGGCCTATCGATTGGTTGAGAGGGAAATATTATCCTTGATATACCAGACCAGAAGCGAGTTTAACGAGCTTATGGTCAAAGCGAATGACATGTTCTCCGCGTTAACCATTCAGTTTAACAGTATTAATCTGTTAAATAAGTCGCCTAAACGCAGAAAATGTGCTACTGGTCGGCAGCAACTGTGATTCTTACCATCCAACTTTCGAAGTGACTATCGACACGGACACTTTCTTAGAAAATAAACCCGATCAAAAAGCTGACAAAGTCCGCGGTTTTCGAAAAGCTGACTTCCAAAAGCTAAATAATATCTGAATTTAATTGGACTGATCTGTATTTGTGCTCTGACATGGCAACCGCCGTGGACATTTCTTACAGTGCCATGAACTCGTTCTGTTCGTTAAGTGTAGTAACCAGTAACCTATCCGTTGGTCTTTAATAAGCCGCATTGGTTCAACAAAGAGCTAACAAGCCTAAAATTCGTAAAGTCTAAACTGTATAATAAATATAAACTCACACAAAAAATATAAACTCACAAGCGCTCGGTTGAACTTTACCGTGCTTAACGCTCAGTGTTACAAAAGTTATTGTTGTATGGTTCAGTTTGCGCAGGACCCAAAACAGTTTTATAACTTTGTTAACACTAAGCGTAAACCCAATTTATATCTTTTTCGCTTACAGTTAATAATACTACTGAAAACTCTGATCAGACTCATAACGTATCCTAATTTAGCTCTTTCTATTATCTGTTAACCTTCTCACGCATCTGTCTTAATCGCGAGCATGCCGTACGTTACACGGCTGAGGTGGACGTGGGACTCGCAGGATAAAAAAAATTTGACGAAATATTCAGACGAAGTCTAAATCTGTTTGGGTATGGAAACGAAAAAGGCAATGTATACGGACTCCTTTTCTCAAATGGGACGGAGAAGCACTACCACATAAATTTGCTATTTCTCGATCGACCAACCTCCGATATCCATGTATATTACTGTGGATTAAAAATATTTCCTGGTAAGCAAAAGTTAAAAGCAAAAAAATAGCAATCGACTTACTCAATTTATTTTATTATTTAACTACAGTCTTTTATATTCATCTGTCATTTTCGATGATGTTCAGCGAACAACCCAAGACAGAAGAAACTGAACTAAAAAAAACTTCGCTTTGTATGCGGACTTCGAGTACATACTTGATCCAATATACATAAGCTTTGTATTGTTGAAGTTATCCAAATAATAATTTTCACTTTTCCCATATGAAACCAAAATACCAACATGCACTAAGAAGTACTTAAATTAAATTATATGAATAAAGATTCAATTATCTAATTTATTAAAATAAAGGATATTGAAATTTTTGACACATCTGAATATCCAGAGGAATTGTGTAGGCTATTTTATTAGCAATAGTGCACTTAGAAGCGCTTCGAGTATTTTAAAGATGACAGTTTGTGGGTCTTTGGTCAAAAAATGTATGCCAACACGTCAATGAGTATAGGTTTTCACAGACCGAATAATTTGTAAAGAAAAATACCCTCATTTTTGAAGCGACGATGCTTTGTAAGAATTGTTTGTTCACAGCACAAAAAGTATGTGATAAGTGATTAGGTCAAGAGGGCACGAAATTAGTACATTAAAAATTGCAAAAATTTCCTTAGGAATGGTAAAATAATTATCTGTGAATACAGAATATTTACCCAAGCATTAAAACAGTTCGTAGAGAAATGGAGGGTTGTATATCAGCTCCGGTAAGAGTTTTGTGGATTTGACTCAGCCAAATCGCTAGAAAACGCCTTAAGTAATGACGGCGAGTGCGCTCGGCAATTTTGAGGTACATTTGATTTGCATTTTATATCGATGGATAATATTAGAAAGTCAAAAATTTTATTCCAAAAGTATTAAAACCAGTTTAGTAATTAAAGCGAGTATAATAATTTATTAAAAAGTGAGTGTTCTAAGATTGCCAATAAATAAAATCTACTGTATTGTGAAGAAAGATCCTGGTCCCCACAAGAATATGTACATACGCACACCAGCTGACCGGCACACAAATCAGCGAGGGCCACACACTAGACATCGACAGAGTCATACACATCGGCAGAGCCACACACCGGCAGAGCCAGAGACAGCGAGGGAAAACTCAGGTCTGATCGTCGGGAGCAGCAGCGACCCGAAGCGGGCCGAAGCCGATGCTCCCACGTAAGCAATAAAGCTTCGTGCATCCGAAGATGACAATGCTCACGAAGCGTGAGGGATCGCCGGCAGAAAAGGGCGCCCGACAATTTCTAGAAGGAAGATGGCACGGACGCAAAACGCTGGAAAACGGCAAGGCGAACAAAAATGGCCAACTTCTTGGTGGCAGCCACGTGGATAGGCTGAACACCACGCGGCACGCCGGGTAGTCGAACCCAACTCTTCTTCGGCAGCACTTCTCCGTGTCGTGATCGTGTGGGCACCACTACGTCGATTCGAAGCACTCTTCGACCACCACTCCCTTTACTGGTTAAACTCCATCGACAGCCCCACAGGTAGGATCGCACTGTGGGCATTAGAGCTGCTGCAGTCCAATACGATATCAACTATCGACGTGGGACACAGAACCTGCCCGGCAAGTTGTTTACGCTGCAGGTCAACGAGCCTTTCCAAGTGCTGTGTACCGACATTGTAGGGCTTCTCCTACGTTCCAAACAAGGAAACACGAATCTTCTTCATCCATCTACGGCGGGCCACAGTGCCATACCTCGCGCGACCATTTCGGGAACGCATCCTCAGCCGTTTCGGGATCCCGAAAACTGTGGTCTGCAAAAACGGAACGCAGTTCGCGCAGTTCCAGACATTCTGTAAATCCATGGGAAAGGAGTTACAACACACTGCGCCTTACACGCCCCTACAAAACCCCACGGAGAGGGCGAATAGAACGGTAAAGAATATGATAGCACAGAACCTTGGAGGCGACCCACAGAATATTTTGGACCAGCTACTCTCAGAATACTTATTGGCTGTTAATAGTAGCGTGTCAGATACGCTCGTACAAGGCCGAGAGTCCCTCGGCTGACGGAGCCGGACGGAGGGCGGCCAACAGGCGACGTGGGGATCCACCCTAGCTCGGAGACCCTAGCTTCGGCAGAACTGGCCTACGGAGGATCGGAACCCGGGAGACGGCAACGATTTCTCTCTGGACAGGTAACTCCAGTGCAGATCAAGGCGAAATCTTTAATACTCCCTTATATTTAGAAATTCAAGCATTGTCAAAAATTTTCAGTTTTCTATTCCCTCACTATTGTTAAAGTTGCTACACTACAGTAACACATACATAAAAAACAATCAGTTTGCTACTGAACATTTTAATATTATTGTTAGCCGTTTCCAAGATATGTTGCTTATTGTCACGATAAACTTCGATGGGAGCGATTTTTAAAGTTCTGTGGATTTTGTTGAAAAAATGAATTAGCTCTTTGGCTGTTGAGAATCCTCTAGCTGAACTCTCAATTCTATATGGAGGGAACGAAAAAATCAACCGGGGCTGGAATGACAGACCAAACGTCGGTGGAAGACGTGACTGCTATCACCGGAGGGCACGGAGGGGAGCAATACTCTTTGCGTGTCGCCAGCGGTCACACCTCTGATTTGAGTGGTTATGAGTTGTAGCGCTACTACCACAAAAAAAACTCTGTTAAGTCGCGGCAGTTATACGAAATAATATTCTTACACAGCAATATGTTATGTAATAGCTCTTCAGTCACAGCAATATGTATTTGTCATAAAAATTAAATATTCAATTACCAGCTCAAACGCGTATACATATTATGCTGATATGAGGAAGTGGATTGGGTAATGGTCTCAGTTCTGTATATTTAGACACCGTAACCCACATTACATCTTACACCCTATTGCTGTAGACATAATCATTTTTGTCAAACCATTGTTAGCTATAAATATCGATCAGTTTTAAATAAAATCGGTAACTGTTCTAACTCCAAACAAAAGCTCTACTCATTCACCAGAGGCTGTCGCTGTGTCTTCAGACCCTCAACCCATACAGTCAGTCCACCTAGTTCAAGTACTAGTTGCAACAAAAATAGCAAAGCAATAGTTTATCTGCCAGGCATCTAGGCCTCCTCATAACAATTGGTGACCCAGACATCGAAAGTTCCGTAACTCCTGTCAACAAAGCAACAAAGAACTCAGATTTCTAGAAGTCCCTAACGTCTATTGAACATTTATTGATTCCTTTGCTACCTTGTGCTACCACACATCATAGCTGATCAAACGGCTCATCAGTTGAATTTCTCAAATCTACAACTCCCAAACAACATTGTACTGGCAGATCCAAACTTTGATCAGCCGGGAAAAATTTACATGCTTATCCGATAAGCAGAGCATTATTATTCATTTCTACTACCGAACCAGAAGAAACTTCAGCCTGCAAACCAAGTCTTGAAAATACAAATGGATGGAATGATGCCCGAAAAGTTTCTTCAGAGCAGCAACCACAGAGGAAGAAATCGATACGCTGCTGGAACGATTTTAGACTCTAAAAAATCTAGACCGCAAAAACAAATCACGATCACCGACAGAAGCTCATTGCGAAAATCATTTACTAAGAAATCTTTAAGTTGCAAAAGATTGAGGGTTTATTGCAAAACTTTCATTTTCTGAACAATCCTCAGCTCAGGGGGCCTCACAGAAAACTGCAACGAACAGATTCCTGGCATTGGAGCGAAGGACCTCACCAAAAATCTGAAAAGGCTATGTAGACTTCATGAAGGAATATGAAAAACTTGGGCACATGAAACTAGTGGATCATAAAAACATATCCCCTGATCACTATTTCATCCCACACCACTGTATGCGAAAACTTGAAAGCAGCACTACAAAGATACAGATGGTTTTCGAAGCTTCCTGTAAAAAAATAAGCAATAAATTGTATTGTACAGAGCGAGCTGTTTGCAATCTGCTATGCTTCCGCACCCACAAGTACGTGTTTACAGCAGACATAGAGAAAATGCATAGCCAGGTTTTGATTCACCCTGATCACCAGTTTATTAGCGGAGCACAACCTCTGGCCCTATGGACCGTTATTTCTACATGATTCCCGCGACAAGTGGTCAAAAGTACCGACCATCGTTGCAAGCGATCTGGAACGGCGGCTGAAGCCATTAAATTTGCCAACTGCTTAGGGGGGCGATCCTGCCCGCAAAGATTCCTTGTCGGAGGTCAAATATGTCCCACGTCGCAAAACCAATAGTTAACCCGTCAGGGTTGAAAAAATGCAAAGCGGGGGGCGTCGTGGGGTGTATTGGGCACGTCAGCTTTTATTCGCTACATACATGAAACTAAAAACTTAACTTAGAACCGAGCTCCCGGTCGCTTTGCCTCGTTAAAGCGAGAGCGGGAGATCGGCAATAGTCGGAGTGCGAGAGCAAGCCGTGGACAGAAAGCTCGCTCCTGAGCAGAGGCTCCTTGCAATTACTCGGGTTGCAACATGGTCGTTGTAGCTACGGCTGATTGGGACGAAGAGACTGCCGCGGTCTGCAGGGTATACTTGCGAGCGGCGGAAAAATGCCGTGGAGTGGCTGAGGAATGCCAGGGAGAGGCGAATAATCCTAGGGAGACGACGACGTCCGAAGTGTATGAAGTTCGGGAGCAGACTCGGCATTGGTTGGATTGGACCTCTCGTACGTCTGCCTCCGAAAACGTTTGCGTGGTAGGACGTGGTGGCATTTTCTCGAAGCGGACTGGAAAACATATATCAGTTAAAAGAGTGGTCAGTAAATAAGGCGAATTAGGAGCCCGGAGTGATCCGATGCTGCGATCGGGGTGGAACTGGACTGGACTTCCAGGCATATGCAGGAGCATGTGGTCATTCTGATTGCACATCTGGCATCGGTCACCACTACGGCACTTGCCTTGGGAATATTCGTGTGCCAAACAGTTGGAACAGTAGCGTTTGGTGGACACCGTGCTGATCCTCTTCTCAGCACTAAGCATGAGGAACTTTTGGCATCTTCGAAGCGGATGGGTTCCGCTGCAAACTCGGCAGCGGTAGGAGTGAGTGCCTGTGGTACGCCTGCTTTTGATACCGTCGTATGGGACCCAGTAATTGGCGGAATCGGGAGAAGTTACAACTCGAGCGGAGAACGACTAGGTCCCATGGATTGGTATGGGTTACTGGGCTCGAAGGTTCAGGAGGAATCTGAACATTGGAGGAACCGTTGCTGGGAGCAAGGTGTGATGCCGTCTGCGGCACGTAAGGCAAGAGTGGGCTCTTGGGCAATCCCGCTGCTGGTGGCCTCGTGCCAAACAATTCAAGCAGAGTTGCTTTCTTCGGACGATATTTGATCGCTCAAATACGGTAATTTCGAGGAAACGGGGACATATACGCAGGGGGTGGTTTTCCTGGAACACAGGTCACACCTTCTGGGTGCTGGAGTCACCCCCTGAAATGAAAAGAATGAAGGTGAGGCTGTGGGGCGCTCTTAGTCGCTGACCTTGGCTGGAAATGCCCTGAACCGGTAGGTGTGATGGCCTCCAGCGTACGATGGCGTTCGGTCAGAAACGCGTCTAGCTCGTTCCAATTTGGAATGTTGGCCTTATTATGGATAGATTGCTCCCACAGAGAAAGCGTTAGTTTTTGAGGGTTGGATGAAATCATATAAACGAGAAGAGAGTCCCAGGCCTCAACTTGAATGGAGGACATCTCTAAGGCGGTTAGGCAATTTTGGATGGTGTCTTGTAGTTCTTTCAGCGCGACTCCGGACTCTAAGGAAATAGCCTGGATGTTGAAAAGGATATTCAATTGGCTATTGACCAACAACCGCCGATTCTCGAAGCGGTCGGTGAGGCTTCGCCAAGCTGAGACGAACCCTTCATTGGTAAGCGGGGCTTTGGAAACAATGGTGTGCGCATCGCCAATTGTTTTGGATAGTAGGTGGAACAGTTTCTCCGCCGGCGTGAGACGCGAGTTGTGAATATATATATATATATACTATCAGCGGACACGGAAAGAAGATCGGAGCAGCTTTCGTAGCTCTTTTCCACCTTTTCCCACAAGGCCCCAATCTGATCGCGATGGACTTCGATTATGAAGGGAGAAAAATTTGCAGATTCGGAAGAGGCGGAAGTGTGACTGTGTGACTCAAAGTGATTTACTCGGTCAATTGTGCTAATAAACTTTCTTAACCTAATGTCAACTGCGGTTTGAGCCATCTTTCTGCGGTGGAATAAGTGAGTCTTGAAGAAGGATTCACGGAATTTTTGCTAATTGCTCGTGGAATTACGGTAGTGGGTCTTGGAATCAGTTGGGATGCCGGCGCAGATGCGGATTGGAAATACGGTTACACTAGCCCCGGGGGAAAAATTTGGGCAAGAGGTTGGCCGTAGTTAAAAAATGTACGAAGAAAAATAACAGAATGCCGAAATAATTTGAGCGCCGATATAATTAAAACGAATTGTGACGGCAGAACCAATTTAATTGTTGCCACTGGAGTGCAGGCGTCGAGGCGGAAAGATTGTCCGAAGAAGAGGTTGAATTCTTTTTAATATTAATATTTAAGGACCGAAATGATGGAAATAAGCCCTTGGCTTTAGTTCGGGATAAAAACTCAGTGGGTTATGCCGTCGTCAAAGCAGTCTGATGTGCGCGATTAAGGAAACCCGAACGGCATCAACAACAACATGGCCACTGCGGCGGCTAGGTTAAACAAATGGGGAAAAATAATCAGGATAGCTTCCGTGCGGGATTAAATTCAAATTCTGGAGTTATTGGCGGGTGTTGAACTATTTGTTAATTTTGAAAATTATTAGCCGCAGATGTTCAACTATTTCAGCGCCGAAAAGGTGGAATTAAAAAACATCAGCTTTTGACCGTGGACACTCACTGGGTTTTGCCGCGGCTAAGTTGAAAACAATTAAAAAGCTTGCGTTTCCGTTTGGGCTTTGTTGCTTATTGTTTCGTTCACTTCGAATTTTAAAATTATATTATCGGGATTAGTTCCTGGAATCGTTGGCCAAAAATATATTGGAAAATATATGGGCATGCATGTAAAAAGGAACAATGTGTAAAGGCACTGTGGAGCGTCGAGAAGTGGACTGTATGGAATTCCGCGAACAAAAATATTTTGTATGGACACGGCACAAAAGACGACAAAAATTATATCGCGGCAGCGGCACACCGGGTGTCCGATATTTATTATGCCCCGTTTTCACGCAACACTGTTCACGGTGGGGTTTTTTTATGCACGGAATTATGATGTGCAAGAGGTTAGCATTCGTGTGTGTCTGCACATAGGCCTCGGCCGTTGGCGAGTTGATGGGCAACGGGCAATGGAAGAAACGAGGAAAATGACAGCGTACACAAGCGGACACCGATGGAAATTTTCGAGGAACGGAGGCGAATAGAAATTGGAGTTCTTAAACTGCCTTGGTGTCAGGAAAACTCGGACTGGGAGTTGACACGAATGAAAAAGGAAATCTTGAGAGAGTGCGACCGAAATTGAGTGATCGGCCCACTGTTGCACATCGGCAGCGAGGATAAGGAAGAAGAAGGAAAACTTGTACTTATCTTGGCGGGTAGATGCCTGGAACTGCTGGTGACTTGGAGGATATCCTGCAAGGGATCCGGCTCGAAGGACCAAATGTTTAGGGGGGCGATCCCGCCCGCAAAGATTTCTTGTCGGAAGCCAGATATGTCCCACGTCGCAAAACGAACAGTTAACCCGTCAGGGTTAAAAATATGAAAAGCGGTGGGGCGTCGTGGGGTGTATTGGGCACGTCAGCTTTTATTCGCTATATACATGAAACTAAAAACTTAACTTAGAATCGAGCTCCCGTTAATGCGAGAGCGGGAGATCGGCAATAGTCGGAGTGCGAGAGCAAGCCGGGGACAGAAAGCTCGCTGCTGAGAAGAGGCGGCCACAGTGGGACCCTCTCGTATAATTGCAATCACAGCAACTCTTTTCATAAACTACAACATTATATACGGTACCTTTCTGTAACAAGCTAAACAGACCTCGCACAACCACACTGTCGGTGAACTTACTCATGCAAGGACAATCACTTTTCACACCATTCTAAAAATTGATTTCGGTGTTGAATATAAGCGACTTCTCACCCACAAAACGGTGGACAAAATTGGAAATGACGGACTTATTAGAGTCGGAGAAAGAATGGAAGAATATAAACTTCCCTCCAACGCAAAACATCAGATCCTTCTTCCATACAATGATCCAATTATGAAGACGCTTTTGCGAGAGATGCATAAAAATATGAATTTCCGTGCGCACTCGCTTAGAGCAATTACCAGACAAAAATATTGGATTCTTAATGGCAGAACAATGGCAAGGAGCATCATCACAGCTGAGTCAGATGTATAAGGGCTCGACCCAAATTAATGCAACAAATTATGGGCAATCTTAAAGCTGATCGAGTGACACAGCTCTGGAGTTGACTAATGTAGGCCTATTTGGACATAGCCTATATTGCAGTGTTCCGCTGTTTTCCCACTAAGTCAGTACATCAGTACACCAGATCACCTACTTCCGGTAGCATCGGATAATGTTATCCAACTTTGCAGGATCATGCAAGCCGAAGGCAAAACAACGGCCGACCATGTCATCTTCAAAATATCAGTACCGGTGATGTCCACCTCGCAGCATGAAGTGGAAAGGCAGGAAGCTGGCAACGGTTTAGCCTCAAAAAAGAAATCATAGTCGTGAATGCCCATAGAGATGAGTTCAAGTACTAGTTCGACAACAAAAGGCAATAGCTTATGCATCTGCCAGGCATCTATGACTCCTCATAACAAACTCAGAGGGGAGAGGAGAAAGGAGACCTAGAGAGCATGCAACTCTCTAAAGAAGAGAGAGAGAGAGAGAGCCTCCTTGGCTTGCCGGAACCAAACACCAGAAGAGAGCAGAGTGCAAGCTTCCCAATAAGACTTTGGCAAACTTCCCAATAAAACCTCCACTGGCGGATTCGTCAACAAGGTTTAGGAGATGCATTCCACCAAAAGGCAACGTTCGTCTGAAAGTGCCATAAAGGATACAGTAGCAGGGCCTCGCAGGTAGACTCTCCCCAAAAGGCAAAACAGCCCAACAAAAAGATCGCAAAGACCAGTTAGGTATAGAAGCGATAAGAATGATTACATAGCCGAGGCTCCACAGCGCCCCTCAAAGAATCAGGCGGAATACCCTGCGGCACGGAATGAATGTTCTGAAGTGTAGAAGCGCTGAAAAAAGGGGCCAAGGGAACTAATTCAGTTCATCCCAAGGGAGAAGGTACTCTTCCTCATCGGTCTGCAAGATGCTGCAGCGTCAGATTTCGGACATCTCAACCGTAGACTGGAAGGTAATACACCTTACGAGTCCAAAGAAGGGGACCGTTGTGAAGTCCTTCAGATAAAAGAGGAGGTGGAAGGAATCCTTTATTCAAATACGGGAAGATGGAGTGAAATATGTGTTGCTTATACCTGTGCCTCAAAAAGCTGCACGGCAAGCGGGAATGAGGACGTCCACACCCTAAAGGGAGAGGAAGGGAGAAGGAACCAACGCTGCACGAATCCGAGGAGGAGGAGGAGAACTGTGACGATGGTAGTAGTCAACCCGTCGAGTGGAGGTGAGCCCTTCTTCATATGAGTAAGATCCAATCGTCGGAACTCCTTATTGCCATGGAGCAAAGGCTCGCCGATATAGCCAAGAATTTCTTCGGGCGATTATGGACTAAAGCCCTCAAATTACAACCTGTTTTATTTATTATCAGTAATCTGGAACAGAAGAAGCGTACACGTATGGAAAGGTCTTCACGTTAACCTAATGTCTCATAACAGGTCTGACCTGTGATGGCTAGAAAGCAAGAAGGAGCGCTTCCTGGTAAATTCCTTCTACATGTCACACGACAAGCCAGCCAGAAGAACTGAAGATCCTGGTATAAGCCAGCCTGAAGGACCAGCAACTGCACGTGGGTGCAAACGCCAACGCGCACCATATTGTGTGGGGTGGCCTCGATATAAACGACAGAGGGGAGTCACACTTATACTTCATACTTTCTGCTATATTATATGTACTCAAAATAGTCAAGCGTGCTAGATCTAACACTTGTAGCGGAACAGTGTACTATGATAAATAAGAATCTTTAAAAGACCAGCCTTCTCTCACAAGTACATACAATTACTATACGAATTCAACCAAAACTAACCATCTTTAAAAACCCCCGGAATACCAACTTGTTAAAGCTTAAGCAGATAATCACAAAACTCGTGACTTTAGAGTACAGAAAATCCGCGGAGGGCATAGAAAAGTACCTAGAGACCCTCTCCAAGAATTTACTAGACGCGTACCACGCATCATGCCCGATATCGAAAGTTAGGAAGAAGACGCACTGGCTTTAGAGAATTTTTCAAAATCCCCAAGCAGGCGAAAGATAACATAATCAAAAAATCCTAATCGTAATCCTAATCCTACTAAGAGATTACAAGAAGGAAATATAATGGGCCAAAGAAGCCATTGGAGAAACTTCTGCTCCATCATAGAGATGGCCACAGCAACCGCTAGATTGCGGAATTTGTTATCAAATCAACCCACCATACAGAGTGAGCTCAAACGCGACGACGGACAGTGGACTGAGTGCAGTGAAGAAGCTCTAATAGCACTAATGCACGCGTACTTCCCAGGTTGCACAGGTCAGCGATGCTAACGAGCTTCAGGTACTAGCAACCAGAGAAAAGCATCTCCCAACAGATCTAATATACTCTATAAGAATATTCGTCCATCACATTAGGGAGAACGGTCAATGAAGTGGCCCGTATGAAACCAAATACATGCCAGTTGGTTTACGTATTAGTAGGCGCGATTAAAACCACCAAGGTTTTTATATTTTTATTAAATATTAATATTCACATACACCACGCGTGCATGTGCTTTTTTGTTCCCATTCTGGATTCCATTTATTTTGTGAGGCCTGTGAGCTTATTGACCTCTTATCCGCGCTAGACACTCAGTTTAATGGTATGAAGCTGTTAAACGAGTCGCCCACGCGCCAATTCTTCTGAGATCTGGAAGGAGAAAGGATTCGAAACCGAATCGGACGTAGGTGTAACAGCAGCAGCTCCGCCAGCAATTTATATTTTGTCTTTGTCTTCAATAGAAATAACTACCCAGGATTCTAATACCCGGACTACCGGCCGATGTTGGTAGCAATACATTACGTAAGACCCTAACAGCAGTTCCACCATCAATAATATTTATTTCGAGGCTTGCTCCTGACCTCGCATTGGAAAATCTTCTTGCCTATATACAAGGCAAAAAACTAAGGTGGAAAAATTTAAATTTTCGTATGCTAGAGACATTTCATCATTTGACATTATTTTTGACACCATTTGCTGGGAGGACTTCTGGCCCAAGCAGGGAGTTAAGGAGTACGAGACTAGAAAAAATGAGAAAATCCTGTGGAAGTACAACTAGCTAGGGCGGCACGAGCCAAAGTGAAGACCGTAGTACCTTTAGTCTCGAGACTACATTCTGATAGCTTCTTTTTTGCATCCCAGGTAATTGTGTTTACTGAAATCTGGCTGAAGACGGCAATCCTCTGTTCCGAAATTATACTTATATATATATATATATATATATATATATATATATCTATACATATATATATCTATACATCTATACAAATATTATAAAGAGGAAAGGTTTGATTTTTTGTTTGTTTGATTGTATGAATTGAACAGGCTCCGAAACTACTTGGCAGATTTGAAAAATTCTTTCACTGTTGGAAAGCTACATCATTCCTGAGTGACATAGGCTATATTTCATTTTCAAAAAAAATAGGAATCCTTACTAAAATTACGATAACGTAATCCAAGGTGTGAAAAAATATCAAAAAACTACCTTACATCGCGTGCGCATTTTTTCTTTTGTCATTTTGAAATGCCTAAAAGATCAAGATCTCAACTTTCTAGAAATAGTTCCCAGGCCAGGGCATCAAAAATACGTCGAAATTAAGAATCTTCATCAGAAACTGAAAAAAGTCTTTCAATTCATAGACAATATATAGCACAATCGCGTGCTAGAGAGTCGAGTACCGAGCGTTCACAACGGCTCGCTGAACAAAATATGAGAACCGCTCAAATACGCGCGCGAGAATCCAGTTTGCAGCGTTCAGAGCGACTAGCTGATCAAAATTTGAGAACCTCTCAAGCACGCGCGCGAGCGTCCAGTCTTGAGCGTTCGCAGCGCCTAACTGAACAAAATCTAAGAACCTCTCATGTGCATGCGCGACAGTCAAGTACTCAGCGTTTGCAGCGGCTTGAAGAGCAAAATATCAGAAATATTCAATTTCGCACTAGGGAATCAAGCTCTGAGCGTTTCCAACGCCTTCAAGATCAGAGAGAACGACAATAGACGTCAAGAGCGTGAAGTCGCAATCAAGTTTTAGCCCACAGTAACAGATCGGATTTTAGATACGATTCACAGATTGATTATGCTCAACAGTCTTCCGTCCAAATCGGCGACATGAATAAGATCTGCCCTAAGTGTTCAGCCAAAGAACGGGTCGATGAAACTAATGGCATGTGCTGTGCTTCTGGAAAAGTTTGTCTCCCCAGTATCCAGGAACATCCGTAAGTACAATAGCCTATTTCAAATGACTTCGTTTGGCGCCAAAGAAATAAGAGAGGGTAATTTTATGCCAATTTTTAAAATAGAGGGACAGGTATATCATCTTATTGGTAGCCTTTTACCACCACCAGGCCAAAATCCACAATACTTGCAGGTATCTTTCATTTCAGACGCAGATCAGCTATCATTGAGGTCAAACATAGCTCCAACGCTGAAAATAGATTTAATTAACGAACTACAGACCGCACTGAATAGCCACAAGCTTTAAACAAAACATAGAACGCAATTCTTCGGATAATTAAAAATTAATTATTCGTTCCGACCGCCCACCACAGACAGCACACCCGGGTAGATACAATGCTCCAGCTGTAAACGAGGTAGCCGTTCTCTTGGTTGACGAAGAAAAAGGCCCCAGAGATATAGTGCTCCACGGAAGAGACGGCCAACTTAAAAGGGTCTCTGAGTTACACCGTACAGTACAGTATCCCTTAATGTTCGTGAGAGGAGAAGACGGTTATTATTTAACCATTCCGGAGGAAGGTACAGCGCGTAACAAAACTGTGACGTGCATGCAATTTTATGCATTTAGGTTGATGGTTAGAGCTAACTGTTTTAATGCATTACATTATTACAGGGAGTTATTTAGTCAATATATTGTCGATATGATGGCAAAAATGATATCGGAACGATTGAATTACATAAGTCATAACCAACAGAGACTAAGGGCTGAAGAATACATTCATCTCAGAGATGCTTTAAATCAAGACGGAAATGTTGACCCATCAAATATGCCATCTTCATTTACAGGTTCTCTGCGTTACCTGCGGGAGACCAGACTTATTTGTCACATTTACGTGCAACCCCGAATGGCCTGAAATTAAAGCGGAACTACTACCTGATCAGCGATCTTTCGATCGTCATGACATCATTTCAAGGGTGTTTCATTTGAAAATTAAGAAATTCTTAAATTTATTCGTTAAAGATGAAATATTCGGCAAAGTGAAATGTTACATAGCAAGTGTAGAATGGCAGAAGCGAGGTTTACCACACTGTCATTTGCTCTTTTGGCTAGAAACAAAAATCCAACCAGACGAAATTGATAGCGTCATAGATGCGGAACTGCCCAACCATGCGGAGAACATAACTTATCAGCACCATGTATGAAAAACGGTATTTGCACAAAAAAATACCCACGACGTTTAGTCAACGAAACTCAGACTGGAGAGGACGGATATCCAGTTTATCGTCGTCGTGATGCCGCAAATGGAGGACTGAGCGCTTCGCTAAATATCAGAGGCAGAAATTTCACTATAGATAATAGTTGGATTGTCCCATATTCTCCACTTTTGTGCAGGACGTTTAATGCATCACATAAATGTAGAGTACTGCCAATCAGTTCAAACAATCAAATACATTTTTAAATACATAAATAAAGGATCGGACCAAGCTACATTTGGCGTCAGAAACCCATATGATGAAGTGGAAAACTACGTAAATGGCCGTTACATAAGTACTTCCGAAGCTGCTTGGCGAATATTCGAATTCCCGATCCATGAGCGGCATCCTATAGTTTTGCAGTTAGCTGTCCACTTAGAAAATGGCCAAAGGGTGTATTTTACCACAGAAACGGCTGTACAAGTGGCCCAAAATCCACGTAAAACAACATTGCTGGCTTTTGTAGAGCTCTGTAATGAAGATGAATTCTCAAAAACACTTCTTTACCACGAAGTCCCGCAATACTACACATGGGCCAATAATAAGTTCACCAGAAGGAAGCGTGGTGAGAATGTAGTTGGCTATCCAGGCATAAAAAAAGATTCCGCTTTAGGTTGAGTCTACGGTGTCCATCCTTCTCAATCCGAGTGTTTCTATCTTAGGATGTTGCTGCATCACGTACGCGGTCCAACTTCATTCCAGTACTTGAAAACCGTTGACGGAGTTCTGAAAGAAACGTATCAAGCTGCTTGCCGTGCTAGAGGTGTGCTAGAAAACGATGGCCATTGGGAAAATACTCTCAGAGAAGCTTCGCTTCCTCAATGTCCATTACAATTGAGAGAATTGTTTGTAGTCATAATTTTATTTTGTCAGCCATCGGAACCATTAAAATTATTGAACATTTTCAAAGACGATTTATGTGAAGATATTAGACACAGAATCAGACAGCAAAATCAAGATATCACCATACAAGGAGGAGATTTATAACGAAGGTTTGATAAAAATAGAAAATAAACTTTTGCAATTAAATGACAAAAGCCTAAGTGATTTCGAACTACCATCATCAGTTCGTACAGAAAGCAATGCAGCAGAGACTATGACTATGGCTATGATACAAATAATTTGACCGCTTTTGTCAATGAAAACCTGCCAAAGTTAGTCCCAGATCAAAGACATGTTTTTGAAACTATAGTCGATAGCGTCATTCATGACAAAAGAAAAGTTTTCTTTTTGGGTGCACCTGGTGGAACGGGAAGACGTTTCTTGCAAATTTGATACTTGCTAAGATAAGACAATCAGGGAAGATAGCAATAGCAGTTGCTTCCTCAGGAATTGCTGCAACTATCGTGAAGGATGGCAAAACTGCTCATTCTACTTTTAAACTTCCACTATCCGTCAATCTTGAACAACAATCCACATGTTCCATCAGCAAAAATGGACCTATTGGTAAATTACTACAAGACGCCTCATTGATTATGTGGGACGAATGCACGATGAGCCATAGAGCACATATAGAGGCCGTGAACAGAACCTTACAGGATCTAAGGAACTCCTCTGCAGTCATGGGCGGGATTACTTTTGTATTTGCTGGAGATTTTCGACAGACTCTCCCCGTTATTAACAGAGGCACGCGAGCAGATATCATCAAGGCATGCTTGAAATCGTCTCCCTTATGGACTACGATTGAAATATTAAAATTAAGTATAATTATGAGAGCTCATCTTCATGGAATCACTGATAGCGATTTCCCACAGCAACTGCTAAAACTTGGGGAAGGAATTTTTCCAACTCCAAATTTAAGCGGTCATTGTGACATTCTTCTGGATGAGTCTCTAGGCCAAATACTCCATAATTTTTAAAATTTATTAGATTCTGTATACCCTGATATCGAGAATTTGCACGAAAGAGACTTCCATTGGCTGTGTTCTCGGGCTATAGTATCACCTTAGAATGATACTGTCAATAAAATAAAAAATCTGATTGTTCAAAAAGTCCCCGGCCAAACAAAAACATACAAATCGATCGACACTGTAACGAATATTGAAGATGCAGTCCATTATCCACAGGAATTTTTGAATTCGTTGAACCCTTCTGGACTGCCACCCAATGAATTGACGTTAAAAATCGGAATCCCAATCATGCTTTTATGAAATTTAAACCCTCCGAGCATGTGTAATGGGACGAGGCTGCTTATTAAGGAGTTAAAGGACAATTTAATAGTAGCAACTATTATCACTGGCCCAGCAAGTGGTCAACTAGCTCATATACCGATGATCCCAACTGATCTGCCATTTAAACGGCTTCAATTTCCGGTAAAAACATCTTTCGCATTAACAATTAACAAGTCCCAAGGCCAAACCTTCGAATTAGTTGGGATCGATCTGCGAAAGAAATGTTTTACTCATGGTCAAATGTATGTTGGTCTATCGCGAGTCGGAGCCCATGAAAATCAATTTATTTTGCTGCCACAAAATAAAACAACATCAAATATTGTTTACAGAGAAGCTCTAACAAAATAAATGTATTTTCTTTTAGGGTTATGACCTCAATAATTGAAAAAAAAAACAAAAAATTTAAAAAAAATATCAAAAAAAAAAGAAAAAAAAAACACAAAAAATTAAAAAAAACACATAAATACAAATAAAAAATTAAATAATATCAGAATTTATTTATTCTTATTTTTTTTTTATTTACTCTTTTTAAAGAGCTCGACGCAAAAAGGGGTGAATATGTGTCATATTATTATTATTATTATGAATGTGTTAAAATTAACAAATCTAAATGTTATGTTGAATGCCCGTGCGGAGCCGGGACGGGCCGCTAGTTTTATATAATTGTTTAAATTGACAATTGGAATTTTTCTGGCGGGCTATTCATCGATAGGGTGTGGGAAGCGTTCCTATCAATATGAAACCAGTGTTTGTCAATGAGTTCGAAAAAAGAAATCCTAAATTTCTAAAAATCTGTGGGTTAGAATTAATTGAGATTTCATATGAAGTTAAAGAATACTTTTCTCTATCGTGTGAAATACCGTGCAAGTTTGCACACGTTCATTTAGGTTAGCGTCGAAATATCGTATGGGACACGACACACGAGTCATTACGATGCCAGTGTTTGTCAATGAGTTCGGAAAAAGAAAACGGAAATTTCTAAAAATCTGTGAGTTAGAATTAATTGAGATTTTATATGAAATTAGAGAATACTTCTCTCTATCGTTTGAGATACCGTGCAAGTTTGCACGCGTTCATTTAAGGGCGTAATAATTCTTTAAAAGTTAGCGTCGATTTTGCTGATTAGCGGGTCACACTTTCATACCACTTTGGTATATACTAGAATAATTGCAATAGTATGAAACAGCAATTTCTCCTTAACGACTAAACGTATTTTACTAAAACGCTTGCCAAATTGATTTGAATGACGTTTTCATTTATTGGCTAGTCACTTTAGTGAATGTTTCAGTCAACAATTTGTTATTGTTATTGAATGCAGTATTTTATTATCATGAGCTGGTTCAACTAGTATATATATATAAGTAGAATTTCGGAACAGAGGATATATATATACCTATATACATATATATATATACCTTTTAAGCCGCTAGATCTATGTTTCGTCTGCAACCCTGTATGTGAACCCGTAATTGGAATTCTTCCATTGACGCAACATGAAGATCCTTACAATCCAACTTTCGAAGTGTCTTCCGACTGTTTTAACTATTTTCGAAAGGCCGACTATCATAGGCTAAATACCTTAATATCCAAATTGAAAAACACATATTCTCCCTCGACCCTTTAAATCAGACATATTTTTCCGCTCTGCCCAGTTCGAGCTTAAGCTTCAGTCCCACCTTAAAAGAAAGTCTTGATCTTCAACGTATTAAGCCAGTATATTCAACAGGTCCCGGTGGAATATTAGTAGGTAGGCGCATTGCATACGCCCAGCCGCATTGCATACGCCCAGCCGCAGTGAGTTTGTTCCTATATAAAGTGCAAAAATTACTTGCCAAAATAAGCGCCCTATATTGTTCTCACTGTGATGTGCTAGTGTCCAAGCGTATGTTATTTACAGAGGTGGAAAAAAGTATTTACACAAATTCATAATTATTTGTACATCCCAACTTTTTTTAGTTGTTGTTAAACAATTTTCAGAAAATTTTCTTTATGGCGTTGATTGATTTTTGCAGATGCAAGCCGAAAAGGAATTCGAATGAAGATGGTTCATAGAAAAATGCTCAAAGCAAAAGAAAATATGTCTCTTTATTTTTGATATATCCTAATAAACACAATTCCAGTCAATTAAAAGGATTCGTTAATGTCACCTAATTTTTCTGAACTATCAATACAATATACCAATTGTAAATTCTTTTGACCACCTCTGTATGTAAACATACATATCCACATTCATACAGCACACACGGCTGTCACTAAACAGAATTTTTGTATTATTTCACACAAAAAAATCCTCAAATATATAACATACACAGATTTCTATAACAAGATATACGAAATCTACATCTAATATATTTTAATTGTATATTCGCATAATTTATAAAAAATAATTTATATAAAATTCCACTCCCTCACTGGAAAAGCCTCTATAAATTGTGTACTTACCTGGAAGAATTTCGGAGCAGAGTATCTCCGGCTTCAACCAACTTTCACTGAACACAATTACCTGGGATGAGAAGAGAAGCTATCAGAATACAGCTTCGAGAGCTTGCTGCGTAAGCACCTTGTATCCTGATAGGAAAGAAGCAAGGAAAAGGATAGTTTTTTGGGACTGAAGGTACAATAGTGGGTACTGTAGTTTGTGCCAGCTGGGGTAGTTGTACTCCCACAGGGCGTTTTCTTTTTTATTTTTAATACACGTACTACTTAACTACTACGTGCTCGAGCCAGTAAACATCCGAGCAAATAGTGACACTTATCTTAAATGATTAAATGAATCTGGCATATGAATATTTAAATTGTTCCACCTTGACATTATCGGGTTGGGTTTCGCCTAGTATATAGGCTAGAGCATCTTTTGATGCGAGATCAGGGGCAAGCCTCATAGAAGAGGAAAGAGTCAAAGAATCGGACACCGCTGCGGACAAAACGGAAATTATTGCCGAAGCTTTTACCGTTATGCCCACGCCCGATTCGAATCCTTTTTTGCTCCAGATCTCAGAAGCATTGGACATGATACTGGATTTAGGAGCTGTGGCGTTACAGCTTCATACTGTTAAACTGAGTGACTACCGCGGAGAGCAGATCATTCGTTTTGCGAAAGTTGACCATAAAATCCTATAATCCGCTCCTGGTCTGGCGCATGAAAGACAACATTTCCCTCTCAGCCGATCGACAGGACTCACAGCAATAATGCAATCCCTTTTTTTTAGAAATTGCATCAGCAATGCGACCTGTAACCTCAATGCATTTTGCATGCACTACCGCGTCGCAAAGCCAGCAATGAAGACTCGGCTGATCAGCCGAGCAGACAATGCCTAAAGACATTATCAAAAGCCTTTAAAACACTGTGCACGTTAGCAAATCCGAAAAAAAGACGAGAGAAAGAGAGAGAGAGAGGGAGAGAGAGAAAGAGAGAGCAAAAGAACAATAGAGCGTAAACGGGAGCTTCAAACCACTTGGCTGCAGCCAAATGGCAAAAAAAAAACAGAACGGGATAAAAGTTGTAATAAATAGATTGGAGCATCTCATCTGCAAGTGCCCGGCTCTAACGCAGGCGAGATAACAATTTCCAGGTTCATATAATAACATCCTGAAAAATTATGGCCAATATGGCGTATGCATTGCACCACGAGGGTCGTCAGGTTCAACCTAACTTAACCTAATAGTTTTTAAATCATTGTCAAATAATATTTTTAACCATTTTTAACACCATGAAGTGTTCTTAAACACGAAATTAAAGTTATCCACCTCTCGGGCCCCACTCTCGCACTACTAAGCTGGGCTTATCGGTCAGGAGCGCGGTCCTTCTACTTCCACGACGCCAGACATTTTATTATTAACCTCGACGTGGAAAATGTATTGTTTTTCAACCCCAGGATATTTAGCGGGCAGGATTGTTCCTCTACAAAAACATTGGTCCTTCAAACCGGGTATCCTTCCGCATTGCCACCAGCCGTTTCCGGCAAGCTTTCTTCCTTCTCTTTCTCGCTGCCGGCCTTCAACAATGGTCCGAATATTAAATTTCGGCCGCACTGCTGCAAGATTAATTTTTATTTTTTGTGTCAACTTCCAGTCCGAGTTTTCCTGAGACAGCGGCAGTTGAAAAATTCATATTTCTCCTCGATCCTCAAAATTTCCATCTGTGTCTGTTTTTGTGCACCGCCAGATACCTCGCCGTTTTCGGTTGCTAATTGCCCACCCAATTGCCAACGGTCGAGGCCTAATGTGCAGCCAGGGCAGGAAACAGTGAAATCGTGTTGTGGAAAAAAGGGCATCATTAATTTCGGCCACCCGGTGTGCACTTGCGTCGTGAGTTTTCCCTGTTCGCCGAAGAGTCCGCCGCTGCTGTGATATTTCTTTCTGGAGTGTGCCTTTTCCATATATAATTTTGCTGTTCACGCAATTTAAATACAGTCCACTTCTCGACGCTCCACTGTGCCAATACATGCCGTTAGACATACATATTTTTTTCATATTTACATGCCAATATAGTTTCTGCCTCCGAACCGCCAATACAATAGGCTAATAAGGATGTAAGCCAACACGGGCGCGACCGCGATTGTTTTTGGCAATTTTTCAACTCATCCGCTGCAGCGGTCGTGTTTTCGTTCTTGTCGGTTAGTTTTTCTTTGGGTCTCTCTAATACACACTGAGTGAGTTTTTCTCTCAAACAAGAGCCAAGGTTTTATTTCCGCGTTTCTTGCTTCGTAATAAATAAGTTTGATAACCATTAATTATTTGCGACGGATAATTTCCTAATTTATTAATTAATTTATTTGTTTATTACGGGATTAATCCACATGCTTGACCCACGTTCTAAGCTAAATATATAAGCAAGCAACGTCCGAGCTATGCAATATAACCCAAATATTAAGGAAACATACATAAAAAATTAGTAAATTAAGACTTACTAGCCCGAACTACCATCCATACATATGCATATTCTAAAACACGAATTTTAATTTTTATTAAACGAGAACAGTCTGCTCAGTCATCACAATTTTAAATATTTTTTCAAACTCTTCTTCTGACAACTTCCCCCTTCCCCTCTTCTTCTGGCAACAATTCAAATTGGTTCTGCCGCTACAATTAGTTTTTATTAATTTCGGCGCTCAAATGATTTTGAGATTTTTATTTATTTTTTTTTTTAACTACGGTCAGCCTCTTGGCCAAAACTCTCCACTGGGCCTTGTATGATCGTTTTCGTTTTCTGTTCTATGTAACTGCTTCGAGTCTGTAGATAAATCGGACACGCCAGATTAACTGCTCCGCAGTAGTATAGAAACGTAAGAAGCGGGACAGCTTTGATCTTTTTATCGTAAATTAGGGTAATTAATTAGATAAATTAGGGTTAAGTGACACCTGTCACCCCTTAAAAGGGTAGGGTAATAAATATTAATTAGGGTCACTGATTGAATGGGGTGAGGACACGAGAGAAACGTGTGTGGAAGCGCAACCGCCACGAAGACGCACTCGATACGGCTATGAGTGCGAGTGCGACGGAGCGTGATCGAAACGCGTTCGATCCGCGTTCATCATCTACCCACGATTGAATCACATGCCAAAAAGGGATGGAGGGTAAAAAGATACACTCATGTCCATTTACGAAGTAACGAAAAGGACAAACACGTTCAATCATCACCAAAGAGGTATTGAGGGTGAAATGGTCACATAGCACCTGTGCACACCGGCAGACACCTGTGATCCGTCAAAGCAATGAAAAAGGAGAGGGATGAAAAGGTTACAGTCACCCGAGAATTTCATTGTTGATGGAAAAGGACATTTGTGAGTATACAAAAAGACACGGTCATCAACGATCCCTCAATTTAAAAAAGGTAGGAGGCACCGCGCATAGTCCAAAAAAGGCAGAAGGCAACTCTATGAGAGCCCTTGTGCTATGTCAAAAAAAAAGCCTCTGGACCATGAAAAGAGATATCTTCTATACGAAGACTGCTAATTGGAAAGTTCTCAAGAATGTTACTAGTTCCATTTCAATGAGAGGGGTGATTGGTGGGATAAAAAAGGGAACGTAGGAGGTATATTAACCCCCGTTCTCCAAAGTCATTCGGAAAGGAACAAAGGGGATATTAACAACCCATTCTCAAAAGTCATTTGCACTAATCCAGTCAACGGTGTGTATTCATCTACACAATCATGAATGAGAAGGCAATATACTTTTGTATTTATCTCACTTGGAGCAGTTATTTCAGTCGAAATTTTAACATCAATCGATCCTGAATTGACTGTCTAGGAGCCTTACTCATGAGTTCAATCGGTGATTGAAGTGGGTGCGGCTCTCTATAGTAGTAGTTTTTTTGACATCTTGCATACATATCATACAAGACAGCGAAACGATTTTCATTGTATTTAATGTTTAAATCCTCATAGAGATAAACATCTGAATTTAGATATAGCTTTGCATTTCTCAAATTGTTTGAAATAGTTGCCCGTTTTAAGGTAAAAGCAATGGTAGCAAACCGGGTCTTTCTCTATTTGCAGCCAGCTTGACATTCCATACATGTATGTTTCCTGTACTAATGTTGGGTTTATATAACAATCCCAACTACAGAATGATAGTGGAAGACTACCACCAATTTCAACTACATTGAACATTTTAATTTTAGCACTATCGCTTGGAGCAATATGGGACACTTTCCAACTGATACTATGTTTTGCCAAAGACATTACAGTCTATAAGATGCGTAACGTCGTACGATTTTTTTGCCCAAGATTTTTTCGTGCTGGCTTTTGAACTGGCTTCAGGCTCTCTCACATTTCATTCAAAAGCCAGTGTGAGAGCGCTCTAAAGCCAACCGCTCTCTCTCTCTCTCTCTCTCTCTCTCACGCATACAGAGATGTTCTCGTGCTGGTCTAGAGCCAGCATACAGCAGCATGGCGGGCCAATAGTGCATTAAGTGGTATAAAAAGCAAACTTTTTACGTTGTTTCGGAACTTTGCGCGCAGGTTTGATTTTTGCATTAAAAAAGAGCACAAATCAGTGGAAACAAGTGCCGCCTGCCCCACTGCCAAAAATCTATGCGTGACTTTCCCGCCCTTAAATTGTTTGAATTCCTTGAGAAAACAGAAGTTTTAATAAAATGGGCAGAAAATGCTATTTTAGCGAAGATTTTGTGGCGAACACTTCATCAATGTTTTTATGCCAAGATCATTTCTGCCCAGATGATATTGGGATAAAGTATCTGAGGCGAGAAACAATCCCAGATCGCAATCTAGTAAAATATTACAGTTGTGATAATAATGAAACTGATTTTGATGCTGTGAGCTCGCCTCCACTAAAAAGACACCGCTCACAGTCACCTGCTGAAATTTGTCGTCAGTGCCATAAAAGCACAAAAGCCCTAAAATGTTTCCAAAACAAATATTTGCCTTTAGAAAATTGTCTGATAATAGACAAATGAGAATAAAGAGGTTGCAAAAAGAAAATTCGAATTTAAGACGAAAGGTGATTAGGTTAGAAGCAAAGGCAAACAAAAACCTACTTTCTGAAATTGACAAAATGAATTTAACTGGAAACGAAAGGATATTGACGAAAATGCTTTTAAAAGATGGAATGATTCCGAAAAGTTGTTCGCTCAGAGCATTTATTACAGGTCGACCTCTACATATATGTTTTTAAGATACTCTTTGGAATGAAATCTTCCAAGTCCTTCGTCTTTACAAAAGTGGAACAGCATTAAAAAATTACAGCCGGGAGACAACGAATGCTTGTACTCAGCTCTTAAAGATACCATAAAAGAAGGGACTGAATCTGAAAAAGAATTCAGATTAACTTGTGATGAAGTTACAATAAAAAAAATTTGACATACAATTCGTCAGTTGACGTAATTGATGGTTTAGAGCATTTACTTGAACGCTCAAATAAAATGGGGAGCCACATTTGCGTATTTGTTATACGGGGTATTTAAAAAAAATGTAAATTTATATTGAAGTATTTTGTGCCAGAAACAAACATAAAAGGTGAACGTTTAAAAAGCCTTATTTATAAAAACATTAATATTGCTGAAAATATTGGGTTCAAAGTAAGAGGCGTTGTGTGATCAAGGAGGTAACAATAGAAAATGTACCTCGTTACTTGAAGTCACGAATGAGAAACCTTACTTTAGCTTCAATAATAAAAAATATTATTTGTTTTATGACATTCCGCATCTTTTCAAATCTATAAGAAATATCTTACTAAAAGCTAAGTTTGAAACCCCTGACGGAATAATTGATTTTGGTGTTATACGAGAGGTATACGAATTAGAGCAGGGATCCGTAACGAGAATGACTAAATTAACAAGAAGTCACGTTAATCCAAATAGATTTGAGCTTATGCGGGTATGTTTGGCAACACAGACATTTAGTCACACTATTTCTGCTGCCATTAAAGCTTGTAACCAAAACAAGCAACTCCATCAAAATAGTTCAGAAGTGGCAGTCTCTACTGCTGCATTTGTCCAAAAAGTTAATGATTACTTTGATTGCCTGAATAGCAGAGCATTAACTGACAAAAACCCCATGAAATGCGCACTTCAAATTAACAATATGGTTTGGAACAAGCTGAAGGAAATGCAGGAATACATGAAGAACGTTAAATACCAAGGAAGTGACATATATTGTCTTGATGGCTTGCTCCAAACTACAGAGGCTATGTTTGGACTCGTTAAACATCTTTTTAAAGACCACTCGGATCACTTTTTCTTCTTAACTAGTCGAGTTAACCAGGATCCGCTTGAAAATATATTTGCGTACGTTCGTGCAAAAGGTGGTAACTGCAGAAACCCTTCAGTTAATGAATTTAATATTATTATTGCCAAACTAATATCTTCCCAAAAGATAAATTGCGAATCAGATGATGGTGTTATGTTGTAGAGTCAGTAGAGTTTGATTCAATTATATATCAGCCTGGCATTAAAAAGAACGAAGTACAGCAGCAAGAATATGCTGTATCATATTCAGAAATTGTCCAAGACAATGAAAGGTACTTTGACAAAAATATGGATGATTTTTTAAGCAACAATGTACCCGTTGAACTAACCTCGAGTAGATATTTTGGTGGGTATATTGCAAAGACTTCTAGTTGTGATAATTGCAGATCGTTACTTATTAAAGAAAACGAACAATTAACATATCCATCTGAGCTTTTTATACATGAAAAAAACTACTCGAGCGACTCGGACTTTGGAAAATTAAAAGCACCATTGATACATTTTTTAATGTCTGTAAAATCCACATAAAGGTTTTTGAAAATATTTTCAAAAATAATAAACAACAACAAAATATTAGAAAATTTATTCTGGAACAATATAGTGCACAAATGAAAGTATCCATTATGGTATGACAAAAATAATGTATGTTATGTGCATAAGATAGATTTATTGAATAAACTTGTAAAAGTTTTACTTTTTAAGCATGCCAATGGACTGTGATAGCTGATAGGCAGAAGAAGCTAAGCTCAGTATTTTATGTCATAAGAAATGAACAGCAACGATTTTTATAATTATTATATAATAAATGTGGACTAGGCCTATTGGGGATACCACAATAAATAAAACGCGACAGAAAGTCTACCTCTATGGTGGTGTGGAAACGATTTAAACCAATATTTTTTATTAACTCAATATTTTGTTATTATTTGTAATATTATAATTTTGACATAAATACCTATAGAGTTTAAATGTAATATTCAAATTAAACACTATGTATTTATTTATTTAATTTTTTTGTTTTACTTAAAAAAATAATGAAAACAATATAAGGGCATTCAAGCATTAAAAAATTTAATCAAGCTAAAATCAAAACATTCAAACTCATTGATATGAACATGTATACATAAACAGTGCAATACATGTTTGAGATCAGATGTTTCTGCTGCGTTCCCCTCTCTTCCTAACAAGCTGTCTGCAGCACAAAATATAAAATTTAAATTTATCGTCGTTGCGGTTGCGAACAGAATCGCACACATACGCACTTGCTTGTTCTTGTGTTTACTCATACAAGCAAACGCATTCTTTTTTTAGATTTTTACGCTCACAACTTTGTGAGAGCAGGGAGAGCGACATTGTCGTTTGAATGAAAAAATTAGCTTCATATTGCAAACCGAATTTATGGTCGTAAGGCATCTTAAAGACTGTAATCTCTTTGGTATTGCAATATAATGCGTTTTATCTTCAACTGTTTTAATGTACATATCATGTGTATTTTTAGCTAGTAGGAGAATGAGTTCATGTTTACAATTTAATACGACTTTCTTATCGTCTTCAGCGAATCCCATTAGCATTTTACGTTGTACTAAAAAGGTGAAATGACCACCAGACTTGATTTAGAGGGTTGAGGTAATACCAGTGAACCTGGTTCTATCCAGCTCCCATCCATTCAACTCATATCTTATTTCATAAAAAAATATGCCGTGGAATTATTTTTAAGCAGTCCATCATCTCCGTTTGTTGTAGTTGCTCCTGTATTTTTATCAATAATTCTGGTAAGAGTGCCTTCAAAGTGAAGAAAACTTTTACATGGAAGGACATATTAATCTTGGTTTTGAGTTGTGATGCTAACTCAATCAATTTATTTTTTAATGATAGTGTAGGTCGTTGGCTTGAAGCTCCTTGAGATGTTACCACTTCAGCTTTTGGTTTGTTAACGTTGATAAGGGGCGAAGGACTTGCTTTTTACTGTATTATTATTATTCTGCTGTTCGTTTCTCCATGCAAGTAAATCTCCGTTCTGATCAGTTATTCGTATTTCTAATGTGCTTATTTTTCTGCAGTTCACAGGTAAATAAATTAAATTCCTTAGTACCACTTCAACCTCCAAAGAGACAAGTCGTATTAGAACATCATCGTTCCCGCGTCCGCAAAAAACCCAACAACAACAACAAAAGTTGAAAAATGAATATTAAATACAAAAGAAAACAAAAAAGACAACAACAAAAAACACACCATTACCACTCGGGCGGAAGCCCTTTACAAGCAAACATGCACGAGCCACCAGACATAGCTAAATACACTACAAGATCGTATCAACTAGGAGAACCCAAATTTATTGTCATTAAAAGTAAAAATGAATCCTCATTTAAAACTGTTTCACCTTTCATCATCGAGAAATTTGTGGACTTCGCCTGCGGAGGAAGAGTTGATTCTGTAAAAAAAACCAGAGACGGCGGACTTTTGATAAAAACAAAAAACAACACACAAGCCACAAAGCTTCTAAAACTTACCAAAATCGCAGATATTGATATAACAGCTACCGAACACAAGACACTTAATTTTTCAAAAGGCGTTATCTACTGTAATGACCTTAAATACATAAACGAAGAGAACTCCGAGAACTAAAACCACAGAAAGTAATTGAAGTCAAACAAATAATGAAGAGACAAAACACCAACAATAACACCAACACCAACAACCACAACAACAACAGCGACAACAACAACAACAATCTGACAGAAACCGGACTCATAATAATTACATTCGAAACCCATCAACTCCCTGAAATACTGCGAGTCGGCTATAAAACTGTTCGCGTACGCAACTACATCCCTCTCCCAGTGCGCTGCAGAAAGTGCCTCCGCTTCGGACACTCTACACCCATATGCAAGAGCACCGAAAAATGTTTAAGCTGCTCAGATAAAAAACACACCAGCGAAGAACTCTGCAAAAACGAAAAAAAATGCCTAAATTACGTAAACAATCCTGAAATTGACCCCCAACACAGCCCTTTGGACCGCAAATGCCCCACATTCCTTAAACAACAAGAACTCACTGCCATAAAAACCACCGATAAAGTCGATCATAAAACTGCTCTGGGTATTTACTTTGAGCGACACGGATACAAAACAAGAAACTCTTATGCAAACACACTTACAAACACCACAACCACAATAAGAACTCGACATTCAAATACGCTCACATCAACATCTTCAAATGCACAAGCTACATCCACATCCTGCGATCACAGCCTATCAAACACACCTTCAACCTCATCTGCATCAATCAAAACAACACTGGCACCGGAAAAAATTCTCCAAAGCCACAACCAACACGACCAGAACGACACCGAAGCCATGGAAACGGACAACATGAACCCCACCAGAATATAAACCTCATACGGATCTCAACTCACAAAGGACCTTAAACTAAGAATTTTCCCTAAAGATAAGTCAAACCCTCTGTGTACTAACTTCAAACCACCTAAATCAAAAGCCAAATCCTCTAACAAAAACAAATATTCCACTAACAGCGACAGCGAATCGATTTAAAAAAGCCACAGATCTCCTATGCTTTAAGGTTCAACCTTAGAACTTCTTACAGTACTAGTATGTCACTAATTTTAATTCAATGGAACATTCAAGGACATACAAATAACTATAATAATCTCCTTATCCTGATTAAAAAATACTCTCCACATATCATTACACTCCAAGAAACTCACATACAATATACTAACCATATACCAACTCCAATAAATTACATACTTCTAACAAACATAGCCACCAATAGATTTGACGGCGTAGCGCTATTAGTACACAAGTCAATTCAATATTCCATAGTAAACATTCCAAACGACCTCGAAGCTCTAGCAATACACATAAAATC
>JAWNOB010000127.1:0-379325 GCA_035046265.1 Drosophila bunnanda
CCAAAAAATACCATTCAAAGAAATCTATACAAATTTCGATTTCAAGAGTCTTCCAGAGGAAAATACAATTTTTATCAGTGAAGGAGTCGTTTCCGACCATATAAAGCATATATATTCTTGATCAGCATTGACAGACGAACCTTTCTAGCCATGCCTGAACGAAAAATAAGAGTTTTTCAGTTTTTGAAAATTTTTTAAGGGGTTGCATCATAAAATTTCCAAAAATCTAAAAAAAAAATTATTTTTAAAAATACTATCTTTGCGGTATGCAGATTTGTTAACCTCGAAGAAACTAACACAGAACTGCTTTCAGAATTGAAATTAATGCATTTTTGACTTAGTTATGCGTTTTTTAAGGTTCGATTGTCCCAAAAAATACCATTCAAAGAAATCTATACAAATTTCGATTTCAAGAGTCTTCCAGAGGAAAATACAATTTTTATCAGTGAAGGAGTCGTTTCCGACCATATAAAGCATATATATTCTTGATCAGCATTAACAGACGAACCTTTCTAGCCATGCCTGAACGAAAAATAAGAGTTTTTCAGTTTTTGAAAATTTTTTAAGGGGTTGCATCATAAAATTTCAAAAAATCTAAAAAAAAAATTATTTTTAAAAATACTATCTTTGCGGTATGCAGATTTGTTAACCTCGAAGAAACTAATACAGAACCGTTTTCAGAATTGAAATTAATGCATTTTTGACTTAGTTATGCGTTTTTTAAGTTTCGACTGTCCCAAAAAATACCATTCAAAGAAATCTATACAAATTTCGATTTCAAGAGTCTTCCAGAGGAAAGTACAATTTTTATCAGTGAAGGAGTCGTTTCCGACCATATAAAGCATATATATTCTTGATCAGCATTGACAGACGAACCTTTCTAGCCATGCCTGAACGAAAAATAAGAGTTTTTCAGTTTTTGAAAATTTTTTAAGGGGTTGCATCATAAAATTTCCAAAAATCTAAAAAAAAAAATTATTTTTAAAAATACTATCTTTGCGGTATGCAGATTTGTTAACCTCGAAGAAACTAACACAGAACTGCTTTCAGAATTGAAATTAATGCATTTTTGACTTAGTTATGCGTTTTTTAAGTTTCGACTGTCCCAAAAAATACCATTCAAAGAAATCTATTCAAATTTCGATTTCAAGAGTTTTCCAGAGGAAAATACAATTTTTATCAGTGAAGGAGTCGTTTCCGACCCTATAAAGCATATATATTCTTGATCAGCATTAACAGACGAACCTTTCTAGCCATGCCTGAACGAAAAATAAGAGTTTTTCAGTTTTTGAAAATTTTTTAAGGGGTTGCATCATAAAATTTCAAAAAATCTAAAAAAAAAATTATTTTTAAAAATACTATCTTTGCGGTATGCAGATTTGTTAACCTCGAAGAAACTAATACAGAACTGCTTTCAGAATTGAAATTAATGCATTTTTGACTTAGTTATGCGTTTTTTAAATTTCGATTGTCCCAAAAAATACCATTCAAAGAAATCTATACAAATTTCGATTTCAAGAGTCTTCCAGAGGAAAATATAATTTTTATCAGTGAAGGAGTCGTTTCCGACCCTATAAAGCATATATATTCTTGATCAGCATTAACAGACGAACCTTTCTAGCCATGCCTGAACGAAAAATAAGAGTTTTTCAGTTTTTGAAAATTTTTTAAGGGGTTGCATCATAAAATTTCCAAAAATCTAAAAAAAAAAATTATTTTTAAAAATACTATCTTTGCGGTATGCAGATTTGTTAACCTCGAAGAAACTAATACAGAACTGCTTTCAGAATTGAAATTAATGCATTTTTGACTTAGTTATGCGTTTTTTAAGGTTCGATTGTCCCAAAAAATACCATTCAAAGAAATCTATACAAATTTCGATTTCAAGAGTCTTCCAGAGGAAAATACAATTTTTATCAGTGAAGGAGTCGTTTCCGACCATATAAAGCATATATATTCTTGATCAGCATTAACAGACGAACCTTTCTAGCCATGCCTGAACGAAAAATAAGAGTTTTTCAGTTTTTGAAAATTTTTTAAGGGGTTGCATCATAAAATTTCAAAAAATCTAAAAAAAAAATTATTTTTAAAAATACTATCTTTGCGGTATGCAGATTTGTTAACCTCGAAGAAACTAGCACAGAACCGCTTTCAGAATTGAAATCAATGCATTTTTGACTTAGTTATGCGTTTTTTAAGTTTCGACTGTCCCAAAAAATACCATTCAAAGAAATCTATACAAATTTCGATTTCAAGAGTCTTCCAGAGGAAAATATAATTTTTATCAGTGAAGGAGTCGTTTCCGACCCTATAAAGCATATATATTCTTGATCAGCATTAACAGACGAACCTTTCTAGCCATGCCTGAACGAAAAATAAGAGTTTTTCAGTTTTTGAAAATTTTTTAAGGGGTTGCATCATAAAATTTCCAAAAATCTAAAAAAAAAAATTATTTGTAAAAATACTATCTTTGCGGTATGCAGATTTGTTAACCTCGAAGAAACTAACACAGAACTGCTTTCAGAATTGAAATTAATGCATTTTTGACTTAGTTATGCGTTTTTTAAGTTTCGACTGTCCCAAAAAATACCATTCAAAGAAATCTATTCAAATTTCGATTTCAAGAGTTTTCCAGAGGAAAATACAATTTTTATCAGTGAAGGAGTCGTTTCCGACCCTATAAAGCATATATATTCTTGATCAGCATTAACAGACGAACCTTTCTAGCCATGCCTGAACGAAAAATAAGAGTTTTTCAGTTTTTGAAAATTTTTTAAGGGGTTGCATCATAAAATTTCAAAAAATCTAAAAAAAAAATTATTTTTTAAAAAAACTATCTTTGCGGTATGCAGATTTGTTAACCTCGAAGAAACTAGCACAGAACCGCTTTCAGAATTGAAATTAATGCATTTTTGACTTAGTTATGCTTTTTTTAAGTTTCGACTGTCCCAAAAAATACCATTCAAAGAAATCTATACAAATTTCGATTTCAAGAGTCTTCCAGAGGAAAATACAATTTTTATCAGTGAAGGAGTCGTTTCCGACCATATAAAGCATATATATTCTTGATCAGCATTAACAGACGAACCTTTCTAGCCATGCCTGAACGAAAAATAAGAGTTTTTCAGTTTTTGAAAATTTTTTAAGGGGTTGCATCATAAAATTTCCAAAAATCTAAAAAAAAAATTATTTTTAAAAATACTATCTTTGCGGTATGCAGATTTGTTAACCTCGAAGAAACTAGCACAGAACCGCTTTCAGAATTGAAATTAATGCATTTTTGACTTAGTTATGCGTTTTTTAAGTTTCGATTGTCCCAAAAAATACCATTCAAAGAAATCTATACAAATTTCGATTTCAAGAGTCTTCCAGAGGAAAATACAATTTTTATCAGTGAAGGAGTCGTTTCCGACCATATAAAGCATATATATTCTTGATCAGCATTAACAGACGAACCTTTCTAGCCATGCCTGAACGAAAAATAAGAGTTTTTCAGTTTTTGAAAATTTTTTAAGGGGTTGCATCATAAAATTTCAAAAAATCTAAAAAAAAAATTATTTTTAAAAATACTATCTTTGCGGTATGCAGATTTGTTAACCTCGAAGAAACTAATACAGAACCGTTTTCAGAATTGAAATTAATGCATTTTTGACTTAGTTATGCGTTTTTTAAGTTTCGACTGTCCCAAAAAATACCATTCAAAGAAATCTATACAAATTTCGATTTCAAGAGTCTTCCAGAGGAAAGTACAATTTTTATCAGTGAAGGAGTCGTTTCCGACCATATAAAGCATATATATTCTTGATCAGCATTGACAGACGAACCTTTCTAGCCATGCCTGAACGAAAAATAAGAGTTTTTCAGTTTTTGAAAATTTTTTAAGGGGTTGCATCATAAAATTTCCAAAAATCTAAAAAAAAAAATTATTTTTAAAAATACTATCTTTGCGGTATGCAGATTTGTTAACCTCGAAGAAACTAACACAGAACTGCTTTCAGAATTGAAATTAATGCATTTTTGACTTAGTTATGCGTTTTTTAAGTTTCGACTGTCCCAAAAAATACCATTCAAAGAAATCTATTCAAATTTCGATTTCAAGAGTTTTCCAGAGGAAAATACAATTTTTATCAGTGAAGGAGTCGTTTCCGACCCTATAAAGCATATATATTCTTGATCAGCATTAACAGACGAACCTTTCTAGCCATGCCTGAACGAAAAATAAGAGTTTTTCAGTTTTTGAAAATTTTTTAAGGGGTTGCATCATAAAATTTCAAAAAATCTAAAAAAAAAATTATTTTTAAAAATACTATCTTTGCGGTATGCAGATTTGTTAACCTCGAAGAAACTAATACAGAACTGCTTTCAGAATTGAAATTAATGCATTTTTGACTTAGTTATGCGTTTTTTAAATTTCGATTGTCCCAAAAAATACCATTCAAAGAAATCTATACAAATTTCGATTTCAAGAGTCTTCCAGAGGAAAATATAATTTTTATCAGTGAAGGAGTCGTTTCCGACCCTATAAAGCATATATATTCTTGATCAGCATTAACAGACGAACCTTTCTAGCCATGCCTGAACGAAAAATAAGAGTTTTTCAGTTTTTGAAAATTTTTTAAGGGGTTGCATCATAAAATTTCCAAAAATCTAAAAAAAAAAATTATTTTTAAAAATACTATCTTTGCGGTATGCAGATTTGTTAACCTCGAAGAAACTAATACAGAACTGCTTTCAGAATTGAAATTAATGCATTTTTGACTTAGTTATGCGTTTTTTAAGGTTCGATTGTCCCAAAAAATACCATTCAAAGAAATCTATACAAATTTCGATTTCAAGAGTCTTCCAGAGGAAAATACAATTTTTATCAGTGAAGGAGTCGTTTCCGACCATATAAAGCATATATATTCTTGATCAGCATTAACAGACGAACCTTTCTAGCCATGCCTGAACGAAAAATAAGAGTTTTTCAGTTTTTGAAAATTTTTTAAGGGGTTGCATCATAAAATTTCAAAAAATCTAAAAAAAAAATTATTTTTAAAAATACTATCTTTGCGGTATGCAGATTTGTTAACCTCGAAGAAACTAGCACAGAACCGCTTTCAGAATTGAAATCAATGCATTTTTGACTTAGTTATGCGTTTTTTAAGTTTCGACTGTCCCAAAAAATACCATTCAAAGAAATCTATACAAATTTCGATTTCAAGAGTCTTCCAGAGGAAAATATAATTTTTATCAGTGAAGGAGTCGTTTCCGACCCTATAAAGCATATATATTCTTGATCAGCATTAACAGACGAACCTTTCTAGCCATGCCTGAACGAAAAATAAGAGTTTTTCAGTTTTTGAAAATTTTTTAAGGGGTTGCATCATAAAATTTCCAAAAATCTAAAAAAAAAAAATTATTTGTAAAAATACTATCTTTGCGGTATGCAGATTTGTTAACCTCGAAGAAACTAACACAGAACTGCTTTCAGAATTGAAATTAATGCATTTTTGACTTAGTTATGCGTTTTTTAAGTTTCGACTGTCCCAAAAAATACCATTCAAAGAAATCTATTCAAATTTCGATTTCAAGAGTTTTCCAGAGGAAAATACAATTTTTATCAGTGAAGGAGTCGTTTCCGACCCTATAAAGCATATATATTCTTGATCAGCATTAACAGACGAACCTTTCTAGCCATGCCTGAACGAAAAATAAGAGTTTTTCAGTTTTTGAAAATTTTTTAAGGGGTTGCATCATAAAATTTCAAAAAATCTAAAAAAAAAATTATTTTTTAAAAAAACTATCTTTGCGGTATGCAGATTTGTTAACCTCGAAGAAACTAGCACAGAACCGCTTTCAGAATTGAAATTAATGCATTTTTGACTTAGTTATGCTTTTTTTAAGTTTCGACTGTCCCAAAAAATACCATTCAAAGAAATCTATACAAATTTCGATTTCAAGAGTCTTCCAGAGGAAAATACAATTTTTATCAGTGAAGGAGTCGTTTCCGACCATATAAAGCATATATATTCTTGATCAGCATTAACAGACGAACCTTTCTAGCCATGCCTGAACGAAAAATAAGAGTTTTTCAGTTTTTGAAAATTTTTTAAGGGGTTGCATCATAAAATTTCCAAAAATCTAAAAAAAAAATTATTTTTAAAAATACTATCTTTGCGGTATGCAGATTTGTTAACCTCGAAGAAACTAGCACAGAACCGCTTTCAGAATTGAAATTAATGCATTTTTGACTTAGTTATGCGTTTTTTAAGTTTCGACTGTCCCAAAAAATACCATTCAAAGAAATCTATACAAATTTCGATTTCAAGAGTCTTCCAGAGGAAAATATAATTTTTATCAGTGAAGGAGTCGTTTCCGACCCTATAAAGCATATATATTCTTGATCAGCATTAACAGACGAACCTTTCTAGCCATGCCTGAACGAAAAATAAGAGTTTTTCAGTTTTTGAAAATTTTTCAAGGGGTTGCATCATAAAATTTCCAAAAATCTAAAAAAAAAATTATTTTTAAAAATACTATCTTTGCGGTATGCAGATTTGTTAACCTCGAAGAAACTAGCACAGAACCGCTTTCAGAATTGAAATTAATGCATTTTTGACTTAGTTATGCGTTTTTTAAGTTTCGACTGTCCCAAAAAATACCATTCAAAGAAATCTATACAAATTTCGATTTCAAGAGTCTTCCAGAGGAAAATATAATTTTTATCAGTGAAGGAGTCGTTTCCGACCCTATAAAGCATATATATTCTTGATCAGCATTAACAGACGAACCTTTCTAGCCATGCCTGAACGAAAAATAAGAGTTTTTCAGTTTTTGAAAATTTTTCAAGGGGTTGCATCATAAAATTTCCAAAAATCTAAAAAAAAAATTATTTTTAAAAATACTATCTTTGCGGTATGCAGATTTGTTAACCTCGAAGAAACTAGCACAGAACCGCTTTCAGAATTGAAATTAATGCATTTTTGACTTAGTTATGCGTTTTTTAAGTTTCGACTGTCCCAAAAAATACCATTCAAAGAAATCTATACAAATTTCGATTTCAAGAGTCTTCCAGAGGAAAATATAATTTTTATCAGTGAAGGAGTCGTTTCCGACCCTATAAAGCATATATATTCTTGATCAGCATTAACAGACGAACCTTTCTAGCCATGCCTGAACGAAAAATAAGAGTTTTTCAGTTTTTGAAAATTTTTCAAGGGGTTGCATCATAAAATTTCCAAAAATCTAAAAAAAAAAATTATTTTTAAAAATACTATCTTTGCGGTATGCAGATTTGTTAACCTCGAAGAAACTAGCACAGAACCGCTTTCAGAATTGAAATTAATGCATTTTTGACTTAGTTATGCGTTTTTTAAGTTTCGACTGTCCCAAAAAATACCATTCAAAGAAATCTATACAAATTTCGATTTCAAGAGTCTTCCAGAGGAAAATATAATTTTTATCAGTGAAGGAGTCGTTTCCGACCCTATAAAGCAGATATATTCTTGATCAGCATTAACAGACGAACGTTTCTAGCCATGCCTGAACGAAAAATAAGAGTTTTTCAGTTTTTGAAAATTTTTCAAGGGGTTGCATCATAAAATTTCCAAAAATCTAAAAAAAAAATTATTTTTAAAAATACTATCTTTGCGGTATGCAGATTTGTTAACCTCGAAGAAACTAGCACAGAACCGCTTTCAGAATTGAAATTAATGCATTTTTGACTTAGTTATGCGTTTTTTAAGTTTCGATTGTCCCAAAAAATACCATTCAAAGAAATCTATACAAATTTCGATTTCAAGAGTCTTCCAGAGGAAAATATAATTTTTATCAGTGAAGGAGTCGTTTCCGACCATATAAAGCATATATATTCTTGATCAGCATTAACAGAAGAACCTTTCTAGCCATGCATGAACGAAAAATAAGAGTTTTTCAGTTTTTGAAAATTTTTGAAGGGGTTGCATCATAAAAATTCCAAAAATCTAAAAAAAAAATTATTTTTAAAAATACTATCTTTGCGGTATGCAGATTTGTTAACCTCGAAGAAACTAGCACAGAACCGCTTTCAGAATTGAAATTAATGCATTTTTGACTTAGTTATGCGTTTTTTAAGTTTCGATTGTCCCAAAAAATACCATTCAAAGAAATCTATACAAATTTCGATTTCAAGAGTCTTCCAGAGGAAAATATAATTTTTATCAGTGAAGGAGTCGTTTCCGACCTTATAAAGCATATATATTCTTGATCAGCATTAACAGACGAACCTTTCTAGCCATGCCTGAACGAAAAATAAGAGTTTTTCAGTTTTTGAAAATTTTTCAAGGGGTTGCATCATAAAATTTCCAAAAATCTAAAAAAAAAATTATTTTTAATAATACTATCTTTGCGGTATGCAGATTTGTTAACCTCGAAGAAACTAGCACAGAACCGCTTTCAGAATTGAAATTAATGCATTTTTGACTTAGTTATGCGTTTTTTAAGTTTCGACTGTCCCAAAAAATACCATTCAAAGAAATCTATACAAATTTCGATTTCAAGAGTCTTCCAGAGGAAAATATAATTTTTATCAGTGAAGGAGTCGTTTCCGACCCTATAAAGCATATATATTCTTGATCAGCATTAACAGACGAACCTTTCTAGCCATGCCTGAACGAAAAATAAGAGTTTTTCAGTTTTTGAAAATTTTTCAAGGGGTTGCATCATAAAATTTCCAAAAATCTAAAAAAAAAATTATTTTTAAAAATACTATCTTTGCGGTATGCAGATTTGTTAACCTCGAAGAAACTAGCACAGAACCGCTTTCAGAATTGAAATTAATGCATTTTTGACTTAGTTATGCGTTTTTTAAGTTTCGACTGTCCCAAAAAATACCATTCAAAGAAATCTATACAAATTTTGATTTCAAGAGTCTTCCAGAGGAAAATATAATTTTTATCAGTGAAGGAGTCGTTTCCGACCCTATAAAGCATATATATTCTTGATCAGCATTAACAGACGAACCTTTCTAGCCATGCCTGAACGAAAAATAAGAGTTTTTCAGTTTTTGAAAATTTTTCAAGGGGTTGCATCATAAAATTTCCAAAAATCTAAAAAAAAAATTATTTTTAAAAATACTATCTTTGCGGTATGCAGATTTGTTAACCTCGAAGAAACTAGCACAGAACCGCTTTCAGAATTGAAATTAATGCATTTTTGACTTAGTTATGCGTTTTTTAAGTTTCGACTGTCCCAAAAAATACCATTCAAAGAAATCTATACAAATTTCGATTTCAAGAGTCTTCCAGAGGAAAATATAATTTTTATCAGTGAAGGAGTCGTTTCCGACCCTATAAAGCATATATATTCTTGATCAGCATTAACAGACGAACCTTTCTAGCCATGCCTGAACGAAAAATAAGAGTTTTTCAGTTTTTGAAAATTTTTCAAGGGGTTGCATCATAAAATTTCCAAAAATCTAAAAAAAAAATTATTTTTAAAAATACTATCTTTGCGGTATGCAGATTTGTTAACCTCGAAGAAACTAGCACAGAACCGCTTTCAGAATTGAAATTAATGCATTTTTGACTTAGTTATGCGTTTTTTAAGTTTCGACTGTCCCAAAAAATACCATTCAAAGAAATCTATACAAATTTCGATTTCAAGAGTCTTCCAGAGGAAAATATAATTTTTATCAGTGAAGGAGTCGTTTCCGACCCTATAAAGCATATATATTCTTGATCAGCATTAACAGACGAACCTTTCTAGCCATGCCTGAACGAAAAATAAGAGTTTTTCAGTTTTTGAAAATTTTTCAAGGGGTTGCATCATAAAATTTCCAAAAATCTAAAAAAAAAATTATTTTTAAAAATACTATCTTTGCGGTATGCAGATTTGTTAACCTCGAAGAAACTAGCACAGAACCGCTTTCAGAATTGAAATTAATGCATTTTTGACTTAGTTATGCGTTTTTTAAATTTCGACTGTCCCAAAAAATACCATTCAAAGAAATCTATACAAATTTTGATTTCAAGAGTCTTCCAGAGGAAAATATAATTTTTATCAGTGAAGGAGTCGTTTCCGACCCTATAAAGCATATATATTCTTGATCAGCATTAACAGACGAACCTTTCTAGCCATGCCTGAACGAAAAATAAGAGTTTTTCAGTTTTTGAAAATTTTTCAAGGGGTTGCATCATAAAATTTCCAAAAATCTAAAAAAAAAATTATTTTTAAAAATACTATCTTTGCGGTATGCAGATTTGTTAACCTCGAAGAAACTAGCACAGAACCGCTTTCAGAATTGAAATTAATGCATTTTTGACTTAGTTATGCGTTTTTTAAGTTTCGATTGTCCCAAAAAATACCATTCAAAGAAATCTATACAAATTTCGATTTCAAGAGTCTTCCAGAGGAAAATATAATTTTTATCAGTGAAGGAGTCGTTTCCGACCCTATAAAGCATATATATTCTTGATCAGCATTAACAGACGAACCTTTCTAGCCATGCCTGAACGAAAAATAAGAGTTTTTCAGTTTTTGAAAATTTTTCAAGGGGTTGCATCATAAAATTTCCAAAAATCTAAAAAAAAAATTATTTTTAAAAATACTATCTTTGCGGTATGCAGATTTGTTAACCTCGAAGAAACTAGCACAGAACCGCTTTCAGAATTGAAATTAATGCATTTTTGACTTAGTTATGCGTTTTTTAAATTTCGACTGTCCCAAAAAATACCATTCAAAGAAATCTATACAAATTTTGATTTCAAGAGTCTTCCAGAGGAAAATATAATTTTTATCAGTGAAGGAGTCGTTTCCGACCCTATAAAGCATATATATTCTTGATCAGCATTAACAGACGAACCTTTCTAGCCATGCCTGAACGAAAAATAAGAGTTTTTCAGTTTTTGAAAATTTTTCAAGGGGTTGCATCATAAAATTTCCAAAAATCTAAAAAAAAAATTATTTTTAAAAATACTATCTTTGCGGTATGCAGATTTGTTAACCTCGAAGAAACTAGCACAGAACCGCTTTCAGAATTGAAATTAATGCATTTTTGACTTAGTTATGCGTTTTTTAAATTTCGACTGTCCCAAAAAATACCATTCAAAGAAATCTATACAAATTTTGATTTCAAGAGTCTTCCAGAGGAAAATATAATTTTTATCAGTGAAGGAGTCGTTTCCGACCCTATAAAGCATATATATTCTTGATCAGCATTAACAGACGAACCTTTCTAGCCATGCCTGAACGAAAAATAAGAGTTTTTCAGTTTTTGAAAATTTTTCAAGGGGTTGCATCATAAAATTTCCAAAAATCTAAAAAAAAAATTATTTTTAAAAATACTATCTTTGCGGTATGCAGATTTGTTAACCTCGAAGAAACTAGCACAGAACCGCTTTCAGAATTGAAATTAATGCATTTTTGACTTAGTTATGCGTTTTTTAAGTTTCGACTGTCCCAAAAAATACCATTCAAAGAAATCTATACAAATTTCGATTTCAAGAGTCTTCCAGAGGAAAATATAATTTTTATCAGTGAAGGAGTCGTTTCCGACCCTATAAAGCATATATATTCTTGATCAGCATTAACAGACGAACCTTTCTAGCCATGCCTGAACGAAAAATAAGAGTTTTTCAGTTTTTGAAAATTTTTCAAGGGGTTGCATCATAAAATTTCCAAAAATCTAAAAAAAAAATTATTTTTTAAAAATACTATCTTTGCGGTATGCAGATTTGTTAACCTCGAAGAAACTAGCACAGAACCGCTTTCAGAATTGAAATTAATGCATTTTTGACTTAGTTATGCGTTTTTTAAGTTTCGACTGTCCCAAAAAATACCATTCAAAGAAATCTATACAAATTTCGATTTCAAGAGTCTTCCAGAGGAAAATATAATTTTTATCAGTGAAGGAGTCGTTTCCGACCCTATAAAGCATATATATTCTTGATCAGCATTAACAGACGAACCTTTCTAGCCATGCCTGAACTAAAAATAAGAGTTTTTCAGTTTTTGAAAATTTTTTAAGGGGTTGCATCATAAAATTTCCAAAAATGGAAAAAAAAAATTATTTTTAAAAATACTATCTTTGCGGTATGCAGATTTGTTAACCTCGAAGAAACTAGCACAGAACCGCTTTCAGAATTGAAATTAATGCATTTTTGACTTAGTTATACGTTTTTTAAGTTTCGACTGTCCCAAAAAATACCATTCAAAGAAATCTATACAAATTTCGATTTCAAGAGTCTTCCAGAGGAAAATATAATTTTTATCAGTGAAGGAGTCGTTTCCGACCCTATAAAGCATATATATTCTTGATCAGCATTAACAGACGAACCTTTCTAGCCATGCCTGAACTAAAAATAAGAGTTTTTCAGTTTTTGAAAATTTTTTAAGGGGTTGCATCATAAAATTTCCAAAAATGGAAAAAAAAAATTATTTTTAAAAATACTATCTTTGCGGTATGCAGATTTGTTAACCTCGAAGAAACTAGCACAGAACCGCTTTCAGAATTGAAATTAATGCATTTTTGACTTAGTTATGCGTTTTTTAAGTTTCGACTGTCCCAAAAAATACCATTCAAAGAAATCTATACAAATTTCGATTTCAAGAGTCTTCCAGAGGAAAATATAATTTTTATCAGTGAAGGAGTCGTTTCCGACCCTATAAAGCATATATATTCTTGATCAGCATTAACAGACGAACCTTTCTAGCCATGCCTGAACTAAAAAGAGGAGTTTTTCAGTTTTTGAAAATTTTTTAAGGGGTTGCATCATAAAATTTCCAAAAATGGAAAAAAAAAATTATTTTTAAAAATACTATCTTTGCGGTATGCAGATTTGTTAACCTCGAAGAAACTAGCACAGAACCGCTTTCAGAATTGAAATTAATGCATTTTTGACTTAGTTATGCGTTTTTTAAGTTTCGACTGTCCCAAAAAATACCATTCAAAGAAATCTATACAAATTTCGATTTCAAGAGTCTTCCAGAGGAAAATATAATTTTTATCAGTGAAGGAGTCGTTTCCGACCCTATAAAGCATATATATTCTTGATCAGCATTAACAGACGAACCTTTCTAGCCATGCCTGAACTAAAAATAAGAGTTTTTCAGTTTTTGAAAATTTTTTAAGGGGTTGCATCATAAAATTTCCAAAAATGGAAAAAAAAAATTATTTTTAAAAATACTATCTTTGCGGTATGCAGATTTGTTAACCTCGAAGAAACTAGCACAGAACCGCTTTCAGAATTGAAATTAATGCATTTTTGACTTAGTTATACGTTTTTTAAGTTTCGACTGTCCCAAAAAATACCATTCAAAGAAATCTATACAAATTTCGATTTCAAGAGTCTTCCAGAGGAAAATATAATTTTTATCAGTGAAGGAGTCGTTTCCGACCCTATAAAGCATATATATTCTTGATCAGCATTAACAGACGAACCTTTCTAGCCATGCCTGAACTAAAAATAAGAGTTTTTCAGTTTTTGAAAATTTTTTAAGGGGTTGCATCATAAAATTTCCAAAAATGGAAAAAAAAAATTATTTTTAAAAATACTATCTTTGCGGTATGCAGATTTGTTAACCTCGAAGAAACTAGCACAGAACCGCTTTCAGAATTGAAATTAATGCATTTTTGACTTAGTTATACGTTTTTTAAGTTTCGACTGTCCCAAAAAATACCATTCAAAGAAATCTATACAAATTTCGATTTCAAGAGTCTTCCAGAGGAAAATATAATTTTTATCAGTGAAGGAGTCGTTTCCGACCCTATAAAGCATATATATTCTTGATCAGCATTAACAGACGAACCTTTCTAGCCATGCCTGAACTAAAAATAAGAGTTTTTCAGTTTTTGAAAATTTTTTAAGGGGTTGCATCATAAAATTTCCAAAAATGGAAAAAAAAAATTATTTTTAAAAATACTATCTTTGCGGTATGCAGATTTGTTAACCTCGAAGAAACTAGCACAGAACCGCTTTCAGAATTGAAATTAATGCATTTTTGACTTAGTTATGCGTTTTTTAAGTTTCGACTGTCCCAAAAAATACCATTCAAAGAAATCTATACAAATTTCGATTTCAAGAGTCTTCCAGAGGAAAATATAATTTTTATCAGTGAAGGAGTCGTTTCCGACCCTATAAAGCATATATATTCTTGATCAGCATTAACAGACGAACCTTTCTAGCCATGCCTGAACTAAAAAGAGGAGTTTTTCAGTTTTTGAAAATTTTTTAAGGGGTTGCATCATAAAATTTCCAAAAATGGAAAAAAAAAATTATTTTTAAAAATACTATCTTTGCGGTATGCAGATTTGTTAACCTCGAAGAAACTAGCACAGAACCGCTTTCAGAATTGAAATTAATGCATTTTTGACTTAGTTATGCGTTTTTTAAGTTTCGACTGTCCCAAAAAATACCATTCAAAGAAATCTATACAAATTTCGATTTCAAGAGTCTTCCAGAGGAAAATATAATTTTTATCAGTGAAGGAGTCGTTTCCGACCCTATAAAGCATATATATTCTTGATCAGCATTAACAGACGAACCTTTCTAGCCATGCCTGAACTAAAAATAAGAGTTTTTCAGTTTTTGAAAATTTTTTAAGGGGTTGCATCATAAAATTTCCAAAAATGGAAAAAAAAAATTATTTTTAAAAATACTATCTTTGCGGTATGCAGATTTGTTAACCTCGAAGAAACTAGCACAGAACCGCTTTCAGAATTGAAATTAATGCATTTTTGACTTAGTTATACGTTTTTTAAGTTTCGACTGTCCCAAAAAATACCATTCAAAGAAATCTATACAAATTTCGATTTCAAGAGTCTTCCAGAGGAAAATATAATTTTTATCAGTGAAGGAGTCGTTTCCGACCCTATAAAGCATATATATTCTTGATCAGCATTAACAGACGAACCTTTCTAGCCATGCCTGAACTAAAAATAAGAGTTTTTCAGTTTTTGAAAATTTTTTAAGGGGTTGCATCATAAAATTTCCAAAAATGGAAAAAAAAAATTATTTTTAAAAATACTATCTTTGCGGTATGCAGATTTGTTAACCTCGAAGAAACTAGCACAGAACCGCTTTCAGAATTGAAATTAATGCATTTTTGACTTAGTTATGCGTTTTTTAAGTTTCGACTGTCCCAAAAAATACCATTCAAAGAAATCTATACAAATTTCGATTTCAAGAGTCTTCCAGAGGAAAATATAATTTTTATCAGTGAAGGAGTCGTTTCCGACCCTATAAAGCATATATATTCTTGATCAGCATTAACAGACGAACCTTTCTAGCCATGCCTGAACTAAAAAGAGGAGTTTTTCAGTTTTTGAAAATTTTTTAAGGGGTTGCATCATAAAATTTCCAAAAATGGAAAAAAAAAATTATTTTTAAAAATACTATCTTTGCGGTATGCAGATTTGTTAACCTCGAAGAAACTAGCACAGAACCGCTTTCAGAATTGAAATTAATGCATTTTTGACTTAGTTATGCGTTTTTTAAGTTTCGACTGTCCCAAAAAATACCATTCAAAGAAATCTATACAAATTTCGATTTCAAGAGTCTTCCAGAGGAAAATATAATTTTTATCAGTGAAGGAGTCGTTTCCGACCCTATAAAGCATATATATTCTTGATCAGCATTAACAGACGAACCTTTCTAGCCATGCCTGAACTAAAAATAAGAGTTTTTCAGTTTTTGAAAATTTTTTAAGGGGTTGCATCATAAAATTTCCAAAAATGGAAAAAAAAAATTATTTTTAAAAATACTATCTTTGCGGTATGCAGATTTGTTAACCTCGAAGAAACTAGCACAGAACCGCTTTCAGAATTGAAATTAATGCATTTTTGACTTAGTTATGCGTTTTTTAAGTTTCGACTGTCCCAAAAAATACCATTCAAAGAAATCTATACAAATTTCGATTTCAAGAGTCTTCCAGAGGAAAATATAATTTTTATCAGTGAAGGAGTCGTTTCCGACCATATAAAGCATATATATTCTTGATCAGCATTAACAGACGAACCTTTCTAGCCATGCCTGAACTAAAAATAAGAGTTTTTCAGTTTTTGAAAATTTTTCAAGGGGTTGCATCATAAAATTTCCAAAAATGGAAAAAAAAAATTATTTTTAAAAATACTATCTTTGCGGTATGCAGATTTGTTAACCTCGAAGAAACTAGCACAGAACCGCTTTCAGAATTGAAATTAATGCATTTTTGACTTAGTTATGCGTTTTTTAAGTTTCGACTGTCCCAAAAAATACCATTCAAAGAAATCTATACAAATTTCGATTTCAAGAGTCTTCCAGAGGAAAATATAATTTTTATCAGTGAAGGAGTCGTTTCCGACCCTATAAAGCATATTTATTCTTGATCAGCATTAACAGACGAACCTTTCTAGCCATGCCTGAACGAAAAATAAGAGTTTTTCAGTTTTTGAAAATTTTTCAAGGGGTTGCATCATAAAATTTCCAAAAATCTAAAAAAAAATTATTTTTAAAAATACTATCTTTGCGGTATGCAGATTTGTTAACCTCGAAGAAACTAGCACAGAACCGCTTTCAGAATTGAAATTAATGCATTTTTGACTTAGTTATGCGTTTTTTAAGTTTCGACTGTCCCAAAAAATACCATTCAAAGAAATCTATACAAATTTTGATTTCAAGAGTCTTCCAGAGGAAAATATAATTTTTATCAGTGAAGGAGTCGTTTCCGACCCTATAAAGCATATATATTCTTGATCAGCATTAACAGACGAACGTTTCTAGCCATGCCTGAACGAAAAATAAGAGTTTTTCAGTTTTTGAAAATTTTTCAAGGGGTTGCATCATAAAATTTCCAAAAATCTAAAAAAAAAATTATTTTTAAAAATACTATCTTTGCGGTATGCAGATTTGTTAACCTCGAAGAAACTAGCACAGAACCGCTTTCAGAATTGAAATTAATGCATTTTTGACTTAGTTATGCGTTTTTTAAGTTTCGACTGTCCCAAAAAATACCATTCAAAGAAATCTATACAAATTTCGATTTCAAGAGTCTTCCAGAGGAAAATATAATTTTTATCAGTGAAGGAGTCGTTTCCGACCATATAAAGCATATATATTCTTGATCAGCATTAACAGACGAACCTTTCTAGCCATGCCTGAACGAAAAATAAGAGTTTTTCAGTTTTTGAAAATTTTTGAAGGGGTTGCATCATAAAATTTCCAAAAATCTAAAAAAAAAATTATTTTTAAAAATACTATCTTTGCGGTATGCAGATTTGTTAACCTCGAAGAAACTAGCACAGAACCGCTTTCAGAATTGAAATTAATGCATTTTTGACTTAGTTATGCGTTTTTTAAGTTTCGACTGTCCCAAAAAATACCATTCAAAGAAATCTATACAAATTTCGATTTCAAGAGTCTTCCAGAGGAAAATATAATTTTTATCAGTGAAGGAGTCGTTTCCGACCATATAAAGCATATATATTCTTGATCAGCATTAACAGACGAACCTTTCTAGCCATGCCTGAACGAAAAATAAGAGTTTTTCAGTTTTTGAAAATTTTTGAAGGGGTTGCATCATAAAATTTCCAAAAATCTAAAAAAAAAATTATTTTTAAAAATACTATCTTTGCGGTATGCAGATTTGTTAACCTCGAAGAAACTAGCACAGAACCGCTTTCAGAATTGAAATTAATGCATTTTTGACTTAGTTATGCGTTTTTTAAGTTTCGACTGTCCCAAAAAATACCATTCAAAGAAATCTATACAAATTTCGATTTCAAGAGTCTTCCAGAGGAAAATATAATTTTTATCAGTGAAGGAGTCGTTTCCGACCCTATAAAGCATATTTATTCTTGATCAGCATTAACAGACGAACCTTTCTAGCCATGCCTGAACGAAAAATAAGAGTTTTTCAGTTTTTGAAAATTTTTCAAGGGGTTGCATCATAAAATTTCCAAAAATCTAAAAAAAAATTATTTTTAAAAATACTATCTTTGCGGTATGCAGATTTGTTAACCTCGAAGAAACTAGCACAGAACCGCTTTCAGAATTGAAATTAATGCATTTTTGACTTAGTTATGCGTTTTTTAAGTTTCGACTGTCCCAAAAAATACCATTCAAAGAAATCTATACAAATTTTGATTTCAAGAGTCTTCCAGAGGAAAATATAATTTTTATCAGTGAAGGAGTCGTTTCCGACCCTATAAAGCATATATATTCTTGATCAGCATTAACAGACGAACGTTTCTAGCCATGCCTGAACGAAAAATAAGAGTTTTTCAGTTTTTGAAAATTTTTCAAGGGGTTGCATCATAAAATTTCCAAAAATCTAAAAAAAAAATTATTTTTAAAAATACTATCTTTGCGGTATGCAGATTTGTTAACCTCGAAGAAACTAGCACAGAACCGCTTTCAGAATTGAAATTAATGCATTTTTGACTTAGTTATGCGTTTTTTAAGTTTCGACTGTCCCAAAAAATACCATTCAAAGAAATCTATACAAATTTCGATTTCAAGAGTCTTCCAGAGGAAAATATAATTTTTATCAGTGAAGGAGTCGTTTCCGACCATATAAAGCATATATATTCTTGATCAGCATTAACAGACGAACCTTTCTAGCCATGCCTGAACGAAAAATAAGAGTTTTTCAGTTTTTGAAAATTTTTGAAGGGGTTGCATCATAAAATTTCCAAAAATCTAAAAAAAAAATTATTTTTAAAAATACTATCTTTGCGGTATGCAGATTTGTTAACCTCGAAGAAACTAGCACAGAACCGCTTTCAGAATTGAAATTAATGCATTTTTGACTTAGTTATGCGTTTTTTAAGTTTCGACTGTCCCAAAAAATACCATTCAAAGAAATCTATACAAATTTCGATTTCAAGAGTCTTCCAGAGGAAAATATAATTTTTATCAGTGAAGGAGTCGTTTCCGACCATATAAAGCATATATATTCTTGATCAGCATTAACAGACGAACCTTTCTAGCCATGCCTGAACGAAAAATAAGAGTTTTTCAGTTTTTGAAAATTTTTGAAGGGGTTGCATCATAAAATTTCCAAAAATCTAAAAAAAAAATTATTTTTAAAAATACTATCTTTGCGGTATGCAGATTTGTTAACCTCGAAGAAACTAGCACAGAACCGCTTTCAGAATTGAAATTAATGCATTTTTGACTTAGTTATGCGTTTTTTAAGTTTCGACTGTCCCAAAAAATACCATTCAAAGAAATCTATACAAATTTCGATTTCAAGAAAAGCATATATATTCTTGATCAGCATTAACAGACGAACCTTTCTAGCCATGCCTGAACGAAAAATAAGAGTTTTTCAGTTTTTGAAAATTTTTGAAGGGGTTGCATCATAAAATTTCCAAAAATCTAAAAAAAAAATTATTTTTAAAAATACTATCTTTGCGGTATGCAGATTTGTTAACCTCGAAGAAACTAGCACAGAACCGCTTTCAGAATTGAAATTAATGCATTTTTGACTTAGTTATGCGTTTTTTAAGTTTCGACTGTCCCAAAAAATACCATTCAAAGAAATCTATACAAATTTCGATTTCAAGAGTCTTCCAGAGGAAAATATAATTTTTATCAGTGAAGGAGTCGTTTCCGACCCTATAAAGCATATATATTCTTGATCAGCATTAACAGACGAACCTTTCTAGCCATGCCTGAACGAAAAATAAGAGTTTTTCAGTTTTTGAAAATTTTTGAAGGGGTTGCATCATAAAATTTCCAAAAATCTAAAAAAAAAATTATTTTTAAAAATACTATCTTTGCGGTATGCAGATTTGTTAACCTCGAAGAAACTAGCACAGAACCGCTTTCAGAATTGAAATTAATGCATTTTTGACTTAGTTATGCGTTTTTTAAGTTTCGATTGTCCCAAAAAATACCATTCAAAGAAATCTATACAAATTTCGATTTCAAGAGTCTTCCAGAGGAAAATATAATTTTTATCAGTGAAGGAGTCGTTTCCGACCCTATAAAGCATATATATTCTTGATCAGCATTAACAGACGAACCTTTCTAGCCATGCCTGAACTAAAAATAAGAGTTTTTCAGTTTTTGAAAATTTTTCAAGGGGTTGCATCATAAAATTTCCAAAAATCTAAAAAAAAAATTATTTTTAAAAATACTATCTTTGCGGTATGCAGATTTGTTAACCTCGAAGAAACTAGCACAGAACCGCTTTCAGAATTGAAATTAATGCATTTTTGACTTAGTTATGCGTTTTTTAAGTTTCGACTGTCCCAAAAAATACCATTCAAAGAAATCTATACAAATTTTGATTTCAAGAGTCTTCCAGAGGAAAATATAATTTTTATCAGTGAAGGAGTCGTTTCCGACCCTATAAAGCATATATATTCTTGATCAGCATTAACAGACGAACGTTTCTAGCCATGCCTGAACGAAAAATAAGAGTTTTTCAGTTTTTGAAAATTTTTCAAGGGGTTGCATCATAAAATTTCCAAAAATCTAAAAAAAAAATTATTTTTAAAAATACTATCTTTGCGGTATGCAGATTTGTTAACCTCGAAGAAACTAGCACAGAACCGCTTTCAGAATTGAAATTAATGCATTTTTGACTTAGTTATGCGTTTTTTAAGTTTCGACTGTCCCAAAAAATACCATTCAAAGAAATCTATACAAATTTCGATTTCAAGAGTCTTCCAGAGGAAAATATAATTTTTATCAGTGAAGGAGTCGTTTCCGACCCTATAAAGCATATATATTCTTGATCAGCATTAACAGACGAACCTTTCTAGCCATGCCTGAACGAAAAATAAGAGTTTTTCAGTTTTTGAAAATTTTTCAAGGGGTTGCATCATAAAATTTCCAAAAATCTAAAAAAAAAATTATTTTTAAAAATACTATCTTTGCGGTATGCAGATTTGTTAACCTCGAAGAAACTAGCACAGAACCGCTTTCAGAATTGAAATTAATGCATTTTTGACTTAGTTATGCGTTTTTTAAGTTTCGATTGTCCCAAAAAATACCATTCAAAGAAATCTATACAAATTTCGATTTCAAGAGTCTTCCAGAGGAAAATATAATTTTTATCAGTGAAGGAGTCGTTTCCGACCCTATAAAGCATATATATTCTTGATCAGCATTAACAGACGAACCTTTCTAGCCATGCCTGAACTAAAAATAAGAGTTTTTCAGTTTTTGAAAATTTTTTAAGGGGTTGCATCATAAAATTTCCAAAAATGGAAAAAAAAAATTATTTTTAAAAATACTATCTTTGCGGTATGCAGATTTGTTAACCTCGAAGAAACTAGCACAGAACCGCTTTCAGAATTGAAATTAATGCATTTTTGACTTAGTTATGCGTTTTTTAAGTTTCGACTGTCCCAAAAAATACCATTCAAAGAAATCTATACAAATTTCGATTTCAAGAGTCTTCCAGAGGAAAATATAATTTTTATCAGTGAAGGAGTCGTTTCCGACCCTATAAAGCATATATATTCTTGATCAGCATTAACAGACGAACCTTTCTAGCCATGCCTGAACGAAAAATAAGAGTTTTTCAGTTTTTGAAAATTTTTCAAGGGGTTGCATCATAAAATTTCCAAAAATGGAAAAAAAAAATTATTTTTAAAAATACTATCTTTGCGGTATGCAGATTTGTTAACCTCGAAGAAACTAGCACAGAACCGCTTTCAGAATTGAAATTAATGCATTTTTGACTTAGTTATGCGTTTTTTAAGTTTCGACTGTCCCAAAAAATACCATTCAAAGAAATCTATACAAATTTTGATTTCAAGAGTCTTCCAGAGGAAAATATAATTTTTATCAGTGAAGGAGTCGTTTCCGACCCTATAAAGCATATATATTCTTGATCAGCATTAACAGACGAACGTTTCTAGCCATGCCTGAACGAAAAATAAGAGTTTTTCAGTTTTTGAAAATTTTTCAAGGGGTTGCATCATAAAATTTCCAAAAATCTAAAAAAAAAATTATTTTTAAAAATACTATCTTTGCGGTATGCAGATTTGTTAACCTCGAAGAAACTAGCACAGAACCGCTTTCAGAATTGAAATTAATGCATTTTTGACTTAGTTATGCGTTTTTTAAGTTTCGACTGTCCCAAAAAATACCATTCAAAGAAATCTATACAAATTTCGATTTCAAGAGTCTTCCAGAGGAAAATATAATTTTTATCAGTGAAGGAGTCGTTTCCGACCCTATAAAGCATATATATTCTTGATCAGCATTAACAGACGAACCTTTCTAGCCATGCCTGAACTAAAAATAAGAGTTTTTCAGTTTTTGAAAATTTTTTAAGGGGTTGCATCATAAAATTTCCAAAAATGGAAAAAAAAAATTATTTTTAAAAATACTATCTTTGCGGTATGCAGATTTGTTAACCTCGAAGAAACTAGCACAGAACCGCTTTCAGAATTGAAATTAATGCATTTTTGACTTAGTTATGCGTTTTTTAAGTTTCGACTGTCCCAAAAAATACCATTCAAAGAAATCTATACAAATTTCGATTTCAAGAGTCTTCCAGAGGAAAATATAATTTTTATCAGTGAAGGAGTCGTTTCCGACCCTATAAAGCATATATATTCTTGATCAGCATTAACAGACGAACCTTTCTAGCCATGCCTGAACGAAAAATAAGAGTTTTTCAGTTTTTGAAAATTTTTCAAGGGGTTGCATCATAAAATTTCCAAAAATCTAAAAAAAAAATTATTTTTAAAAATACTATCTTTGCGGTATGCAGATTTGTTAACCTCGAAGAAACTAGCACAGAACCGCTTTCAGAATTGAAATTAATGCATTTTTGACTTAGTTATGCGTTTTTTAAGTTTCGACTGTCCCAAAAAATACCATTCAAAGAAATCTATACAAATTTCGATTTCAAGAGTCTTCCAGAGGAAAATATAATTTTTATCAGTGAAGGAGTCGTTTCCGACCCTATAAAGCATATATATTCTTGATCAGCATTAACAGACGAACCTTTCTAGCCATGCCTGAACTAAAAATAAGAGTTTTTCAGTTTTTGAAAATTTTTTAAGGGGTTGCATCATAAAATTTCCAAAAATGGAAAAAAAAAATTATTTTTAAAAATACTATCTTTGCGGTATGCAGATTTGTTAACCTCGAAGAAACTAGCACAGAACCGCTTTCAGAATTGAAATTAATGCATTTTTGACTTAGTTATGCGTTTTTTAAGTTTCGACTGTCCCAAAAAATACCATTCAAAGAAATCTATACAAATTTCGATTTCAAGAGTCTTCCAGAGGAAAATACAATTTTTATCAGTGAAGGAGTCGTTTCCGACCATATAAAGCATATATATTCTTGATCAGCATTAACAGACGAACCTTTCTAGCCATGCCTGAACGAAAAATAAGAGTTTTTCAGTTTTTGAAAATTTTTGAAGGGGTTGCATCATAAAATTTCCAAAAATCTAAAAAAAAAAATATTTTTAAAAATACTATCTTTGCGGTATGCAGATTTGTTAACCTCGAAGAAACTAGCACAGAACCGCTTTCAGAATTGAAATTAATGCATTTTTGACTTAGTTATGCGTTTTTTAAGTTTCGACTGTCCCAAAAAATACCATTCAAAGAAATCTATACAAATTTCGATTTCAAGAGTCTTCCAGAGGAAAATATAATTTTTATCAGTGAAGGAGTCGTTTCCGACCCTATAAAGCATATATATTATTGATCAGCATTAACAGACGAACCTTTCTAGCCATGCCTGAACGAAAAATAAGAGTTTTTCAGTTTTTGAAAAATTTTCAAGGGGTTGCATCATAAAATTTCCAAAAATCTAAAAAAAAAATTATTTTTAAAAATACTATCTTTGCGGTATGCAGATTTGTTAACCTCGAAGAAACTAGCACAGAACCGCTTTCAGAATTGAAATTAATGCATTTTTGACTTAGTTATGCGTTTTTTAAGTTTCGACTGTCCCAAAAAATACCATTCAAAGAAATCTATACAAATTTCGATTTCAAGAGTCTTCCAGAGGAAAATATAATTTTTATCAGTGAAGGAGTCGTTTCCGACCCTATAAAGCATATATATTCTTGATCAGCATTAACAGACGAACCTTTCTAGCCATGCCTGAACTAAAAATAAGAGTTTTTCAGTTTTTGAAAATTTTTTAAGGGGTTGCATCATAAAATTTCCAAAAATGGAAAAAAAAAATTATTTTTAAAAATACTATCTTTGCGGTATGCAGATTTGTTAACCTCGAAGAAACTAGCACAGAACCGCTTTCAGAATTGAAATTAATGCATTTTTGACTTAGTTATGCGTTTTTTAAGTTTCGACTGTCCCAAAAAATACCATTCAAAGAAATCTATACAAATTTCGATTTCAAGAGTCTTCCAGAGGAAAATACAATTTTTATCAGTGAAGGAGTCGTTTCCGACCATATAAAGCATATATATTCTTGATCAGCATTAACAGACGAACCTTTCTAGCCATGCCTGAACGAAAAATAAGAGTTTTTCAGTTTTTGAAAATTTTTGAAGGGGTTGCATCATAAAATTTCCAAAAATCTAAAAAAAAAAATATTTTTAAAAATACTATCTTTGCGGTATGCAGATTTGTTAACCTCGAAGAAACTAGCACAGAACCGCTTTCAGAATTGAAATTAATGCATTTTTGACTTAGTTATGCGTTTTTTAAGTTTCGACTGTCCCAAAAAATACCATTCAAAGAAATCTATACAAATTTCGATTTCAAGAGTCTTCCAGAGGAAAATATAATTTTTATCAGTGAAGGAGTCGTTTCCGACCCTATAAAGCATATATATTATTGATCAGCATTAACAGACGAACCTTTCTAGCCATGCCTGAACGAAAAATAAGAGTTTTTCAGTTTTTGAAAAATTTTCAAGGGGTTGCATCATAAAATTTCCAAAAATCTAAAAAAAAAATTATTTTTAAAAATACTATCTTTGCGGTATGCAGATTTGTTAACCTCGAAGAAACTAGCACAGAACCGCTTTCAGAATTGAAATTAATGCATTTTTGACTTAGTTATGCGTTTTTTAAGTTTCGATTGTCCCAAAAAATACCATTCAAAGAAATCTATACAAATTTCGATTTCAAGAGTCTTCCAGAGGAAAATATAATTTTTATCAGTGAAGGAGTCGTTTCCGACCCTATAAAGCATATATATTCTTGATCAGCATTAACAGACGAACCTTTCTAGCCATGCCTGAACGAAAAATAAGAGTTTTTCAGTTTTTGAAAATTTTTTAAGGGGTTGCATCATAAAATTTCCAAAAATGGAAAAAAAAAATTATTTTTAAAAATACTATCTTTGCGGTATGCAGATTTGTTAACCTCGAAGAAACTAGCACAGAACCGCTTTCAGAATTGAAATTAATGCATTTTTGACTTAGTTATGCGTTTTTTAAGTTTCGACTGTCCCAAAAAATACCATTCAAAGAAATCTATACAAATTTCGATTTCAAGAGTCTTCCAGAGGAAAATATAATTTTTATCAGTGAAGGAGTCGTTTCCGACCATATAAAGCATATATATTCTTGATCAGCATTAACAGACGAACCTTTCTAGCCATGCCTGAACGAAAAATAAGAGTTTTTCAGTTTTTGAAAATTTTTGAAGGGGTTGCATCATAAAATTTCCAAAAATCTAAAAAAAAAATTATTTTTAAAAATACTATCTTTGCGGTATGCAGATTTGTTAACCTCGAAGAAACTAGCACAGAACCGCTTTCAGAATTGAAATTAATGCATTTTTGACTTAGTTATGCGTTTTTTAAGTTTCGATTGTCCCAAAAAATACCATTCAAAGAAATCTATACAAATTTCGATTTCAAGAGTCTTCCAGAGGAAAATATAATTTTTATCAGTGAAGGAGTCGTTTCCGACCATATAAAGCATATATATTCTTGATCAGCATTAACAGACGAACCTTTCTAGCCATGCCTGAACGAAAAATAAGAGTTTTTCAGTTTTTGAAAATTTTTGAAGGGGTTGCATCATAAAATTTCCAAAAATCTAAAAAAAAAATTATTTTTAAAAATACTATCTTTGCGGTATGCAGATTTGTTAACCTCGAAGAAACTAGCACAGAACCGCTTTCAGAATTGAAATTAATGCATTTTTGACTTAGTTATGCGTTTTTTAAGTTTCGACTGTCCCAAAAAATACCATTCAAAGAAATCTATACAAATTTCGATTTCAAGAGTCTTCCAGAGGAAAATATAATTTTTATCAGTGAAGGAGTCGTTTCCGACCATATAAAGCATATATATTCTTGATCAGCATTAACAGACGAACCTTTCTAGCCATGCCTGAACGAAAAATAAGAGTTTTTCAGTTTTTGAAAATTTTTGAAGGGGTTGCATCATAAAATTTCCAAAAATCTAAAAAAAAAAATATTTTTAAAAATACTATCTTTGCGGTATGCAGATTTGTTAACCTCGAAGAAACTAGCACAGAACCGCTTTCAGAATTGAAATTAATGCATTTTTGACTTAGTTATGCGTTTTTTAAGTTTCGACTGTCCCAAAAAATACCATTCAAAGAAATCTATACAAATTTCGATTTCAAGAGTCTTCCAGAGGAAAATATAATTTTTATCAGTGAAGGAGTCGTTTCCGACCCTATAAAGCATATATATTATTGATCAGCATTAACAGACGAACCTTTCTAGCCATGCCTGAACGAAAAATAAGAGTTTTTCAGTTTTTGAAAATTTTTGAAGGGGTTGCATCATAAAATTTCCAAAAATCTAAAAAAAAAATTATTTTTAAAAATACTATCTTTGCGGTATGCAGATTTGTTAACCTCGAAGAAACTAGCACAGAACCGCTTTCAGAATTGAAATTAATGCATTTTTGACTTAGTTATGCGTTTTTTAAGTTTCGACTGTCCCAAAAAATACCATTCAAAGAAATCTATACAAATTTCGATTTCAAGAGTCTTCCAGAGGAAAATATAATTTTTATCAGTGAAGGAGTCGTTTCCGACCATATAAAGCATATATATTCTTGATCAGCATTAACAGACGAACCTTTCTAGCCATGCCTGAACGAAAAATAAGAGTTTTTCAGTTTTTGAAAATTTTTGAAGGGGTTGCATCATAAAATTTCCAAAAATCTAAAAAAAAAAATATTTTTAAAAATACTATCTTTGCGGTATGCAGATTTGTTAACCTCGAAGAAACTAGCACAGAACCGCTTTCAGAATTGAAATTAATGCATTTTTGACTTAGTTATGCGTTTTTTAAGTTTCGACTGTCCCAAAAAATACCATTCAAAGAAATCTATACAAATTTCGATTTCAAGAGTCTTCCAGAGGAAAATATAATTTTTATCAGTGAAGGAGTCGTTTCCGACCCTATAAAGCATATATATTATTGATCAGCATTAACAGACGAACCTTTCTAGCCATGCCTGAACGAAAAATAAGAGTTTTTCAGTTTTTGAAAATTTTTCAAGGGGTTGCATCATAAAATTTCCAAAAATCTAAAAAAAAAATTATTTTTAAAAATACTATCTTTGCGGTATGCAGATTTGTTAACCTCGAAGAAACTAGCACAGAACCGCTTTCAGAATTGAAATTAATGCATTTTTGACTTAGTTATGCGTTTTTTAAGTTTCGACTGTCCCAAAAAATACCATTCAAAGAAATCTATACAAATTTCGATTTCAAGAGTCTTCCAGAGGAAAATATAATTTTTATCAGTGAAGGAGTCGTTTCCGACCCTATAAAGCATATATATTATTGATCAGCATTAACAGACGAACCTTTCTAGCCATGCCTGAACGAAAAATAAGAGTTTTTCAGTTTTTGAAAATTTTTCAAGGGGTTGCATCATAAAATTTCCAAAAATCTAAAAAAAAAATTATTTTTAAAAATACTATCTTTGCGGTATGCAGATTTGTTAACCTCGAAGAAACTAGCACAGAACCGCTTTCAGAATTGAAATTAATGCATTTTTGACTTAGTTATGCGTTTTTTAAGTTTCGATTGTCCCAAAAAATACCATTCAAAGAAATCTATACAAATTTCGATTTCAAGAGTCTTCCAGAGGAAAATATAATTTTTATCAGTGAAGGAGTCGTTTCCGACCCTATAAAGCATATATATTCTTGATCAGCATTAACAGACGAACCTTTCTAGCCATGCCTGAACTAAAAATAAGAGTTTTTCAGTTTTTGAAAATTTTTTAAGGGGTTGCATCATAAAATTTCCAAAAATGGAAAAAAAAAATTATTTTTAAAAATACTATCTTTGCGGTATGCAGATTTGTTAACCTCGAAGAAACTAGCACAGAACCGCTTTCAGAATTGAAATTAATGCATTTTTGACTTAGTTATGCGTTTTTTAAGTTTCGACTGTCCCAAAAAATACCATTCAAAGAAATCTATACAAATTTCGATTTCAAGAGTCTTCCAGAGGAAAATATAATTTTTATCAGTGAAGGAGTCGTTTCCGACCATATAAAGCATATATATTCTTGATCAGCATTAACAGACGAACCTTTCTAGCCATGCCTGAACGAAAAATAAGAGTTTTTCAGTTTTTGAAAATTTTTTAAGGGGTTGCATCATAAAATTTCCAAAAATGGAAAAAAAAAATTATTTTTAAAAATACTATCTTTGCGGTATGCAGATTTGTTAACCTCGAAGAAACTAGCACAGAACCGCTTTCAGAATTGAAATTAATGCATTTTTGACTTAGTTATGCGTTTTTTAAGTTTCGACTGTCCCAAAAAATACCATTCAAAGAAATCTATACAAATTTCGATTTCAAGAGTCTTCCAGAGGAAAATATAATTTTTATCAGTGAAGGAGTCGTTTCCGACCCTATAAAGCATATATATTATTGATCAGCATTAACAGACGAACCTTTCTAGCCATGCCTGAACGAAAAATAAGAGTTTTTCAGTTTTTGAAAATTTTTCAAGGGGTTGCATCATAAAATTTCCAAAAATCTAAAAAAAAAATTATTTTTAAAAATACTATCTTTGCGGTATGCAGATTTGTTAACCTCGAAGAAACTAGCACAGAACCGCTTTCAGAATTGAAATTAATGCATTTTTGACTTAGTTATGCGTTTTTTAAGTTTCGACTGTCCCAAAAAATACCATTCAAAGAAATCTATACAAATTTTGATTTCAAGAGTCTTCCAGAGGAAAATATAATTTTTATCAGTGAAGGAGTCGTTTCCGACCCTATAAAGCATATATATTCTTGATCAGCATTAACAGACGAACGTTTCTAGCCATGCCTGAACGAAAAATAAGAGTTTTTCAGTTTTTGAAAATTTTTCAAGGGGTTGCATCATAAAATTTCCAAAAATCTAAAAAAAAAATTATTTTTAAAAATACTATCTTTGCGGTATGCAGATTTGTTAACCTCGAAGAAACTAGCACAGAACCGCTTTCAGAATTGAAATTAATGCATTTTTGACTTAGTTATGCGTTTTTTAAGTTTCGATTGTCCCAAAAAATACCATTCAAAGAAATCTATACAAATTTCGATTTCAAGAGTCTTCCAGAGGAAAATATAATTTTTATCAGTGAAGGAGTCGTTTCCGACCCTATAAAGCATATATATTCTTGATCAGCATTAACAGACGAACCTTTCTAGCCATGCCTGAACTAAAAATAAGAGTTTTTCAGTTTTTGAAAATTTTTTAAGGGGTTGCATCATAAAATTTCCAAAAATGGAAAAAAAAAATTATTTTTAAAAATACTATCTTTGCGGTATGCAGATTTGTTAACCTCGAAGAAACTAGCACAGAACCGCTTTCAGAATTGAAATTAATGCATTTTTGACTTAGTTATGCGTTTTTTAAGTTTCGACTGTCCCAAAAAATACCATTCAAAGAAATCTATACAAATTTCGATTTCAAGAGTCTTCCAGAGGAAAATATAATTTTTATCAGTGAAGGAGTCGTTTCCGACCCTATAAAGCATATATATTCTTGATCAGCATTAACAGACGAACCTTTCTAGCCATGCCTGAACTAAAAATAAGAGTTTTTCAGTTTTTGAAAATTTTTGAAGGGGTTGCATCATAAAATTTCCAAAAATGGAAAAAAAAAATTATTTTTAAAAATACTATCTTTGCGGTATGCAGATTTGTTAACCTCGAAGAAACTAGCACAGAACCGCTTTCAGAATTGAAATTAATGCATTTTTGACTTAGTTATGCGTTTTTTAAGTTTCGACTGTCCCAAAAAATACCATTCAAAGAAATCTATACAAATTTCGATTTCAAGAGTCTTCCAGAGGAAAATACAATTTTTATCAGTGAAGGAGTCGTTTCCGACCATATAAAGCATATATATTCTTGATCAGCATTAACAGACGAACCTTTCTAGCCATGCCTGAACGAAAAATAAGAGTTTTTCAGTTTTTGAAAATTTTTCAAGGGGTTGCATCATAAAATTTCCAAAAATCTAAAAAAAAAATTATTTTTAAAAATACTATCTTTGCGGTATGCAGATTTGTTAACCTCGAAGAAACTAGCACAGAACCGCTTTCAGAATTGAAATTAATGCATTTTTGACTTAGTTATGCGTTTTTTAAGTTTCGATTGTCCCAAAAAATACCATTCAAAGAAATCTATACAAATTTCGATTTCAAGAGTCTTCCAGAGGAAAATATAATTTTTATCAGTGAAGGAGTCGTTTCCGACCCTATAAAGCATATATATTCTTGATCAGCATTAACAGACGAACCTTTCTAGCCATGCCTGAACGAAAAATAAGAGTTTTTCAGTTTTTGAAAATTTTTTAAGGGGTTGCATCATAAAATTTCCAAAAATCTAAAAAAAAAATTATTTTTTAAAAATACTATCTTTGCGGTATGCAGATTTGTTAACCTCGAAGAAACTAGCACAGAACCGCTTTCAGAATTGAAATTAATGCATTTTTGACTTAGTTATGCGTTTTTTAAGTTTCGACTGTCCCAAAAAATACCATTCAAAGAAATCTATACAAATTTCGATTTCAAGAGTCTTCCAGAGGAAAATATAATTTTTATCAGTGAAGGAGTCGTTTCCGACCCTATAAAGCATATATATTCTTGATCAGCATTAACAGACGAACCTTTCTAGCCATGCCTGAACTAAAAATAAGAGTTTTTCAGTTTTTGAAAATTTTTTAAGGGGTTGCATCATAAAATTTCCAAAAATGGAAAAAAAAAATTATTTTTAAAAATACTATCTTTGCGGTATGCAGATTTGTTAACCTCGAAGAAACTAGCACAGAACCGCTTTCAGAATTGAAATTAATGCATTTTTGACTTAGTTATGCGTTTTTTAAGTTTCGACTGTCCCAAAAAATACCATTCAAAGAAATCTATACAAATTTCGATTTCAAGAGTCTTCCAGAGGAAAATATAATTTTTATCAGTGAAGGAGTCGTTTCCGACCCTATAAAGCATATATATTCTTGATCAGCATTAACGGACGAACCTTTCTAGCCATGCCTGAACTAAAAATAAGAGTTTTTCAGTTTTTGAAAATTTTTTAAGGGGTTGCATCATAAAATTTCCAAAAATGGAAAAAAAAATTATTTTTAAAAATACTATCTTTGCGGTATGCAGATTTGTTAACCTCGAAGAAACTAGCACAGAACCGCTTTCAGAATTGAAATTAATGCATTTTTGACTTAGTTATGCGTTTTTTAAGTTTCGACTGTCCCAAAAAATACCATTCAAAGAAATCTATACAAATTTCGATTTCAAGAGTCTTCCAGAGGAAAATATAATTTTTATCAGTGAAGGAGTCGTTTCCGACCCTATAAAGCATATATATTATTGATCAGCATTAACAGACGAACCTTTCTAGCCATGCCTGAACGAAAAATAAGAGTTTTTCAGTTTTTGAAAATTTTTCAAGGGGTTGCATCATAAAATTTCCAAAAATCTAAAAAAAAAATTATTTTTAAAAATACTATCTTTGCGGTATGCAGATTTGTTAACCTCGAAGAAACTAGCACAGAACCGCTTTCAGAATTGAAATTAATGCATTTTTGACTTAGTTATGCGTTTTTTAAGTTTCGACTGTCCCAAAAAATACCATTCAAAGAAATCTATACAAATTTCGATTTCAAGAGTCTTCCAGAGGAAAATATAATTTTTATCAGTGAAGGAGTCGTTTCCGACCCTATAAAGCATATATATTCTTGATCAGCATTAACAGACGAACCTTTCTAGCCATGCCTGAACGAAAAATAAGAGTTTTTCAGTTTTTGAAAATTTTTTAAGGGGTTGCATCATAAAATTTCCAAAAATGGAAAAAAAAAATTATTTTTAAAAATACTATCTTTGCGGTATGCAGATTTGTTAACCTCGAAGAAACTAGCACAGAACCGCTTTCAGAATTGAAATTAATGCATTTTTGACTTAGTTATGCGTTTTTTAAGTTTCGACTGTCCCAAAAAATACCATTCAAAGAAATCTATACAAATTTCGATTTCAAGAGTCTTCCAGAGGAAAATATAATTTTTATCAGTGAAGGAGTCGTTTCCGACCCTATAAAGCATATATATTCTTGATCAGCATTAACGGACGAACCTTTCTAGCCATGCCTGAACTAAAAATAAGAGTTTTTCAGTTTTTGAAAATTTTTTAAGGGGTTGCATCATAAAATTTCCAAAAATGGAAAAAAAAAATTATTTTTAAAAATACTATCTTTGCGGTATGCAGATTTGTTAACCTCGAAGAAACTAGCACAGAACCGCTTTCAGAATTGAAATTAATGCATTTTTGACTTAGTTATGCGTTTTTTAAGTTTCGACTGTCCCAAAAAATACCATTCAAAGAAATCTATACAAATTTCGATTTCAAGAGTCTTCCAGAGGAAAATATAATTTTTATCAGTGAAGGAGTCGTTTCCGACCCTATAAAGCATATATATCTTGATCAGCATTAACAGACGAACCTTTCTAGCCATGCCTGAACGAAAAATAAGAGTTTTTCAGTTTTTGAAAATTTTTCAAGGGGTTGCATCATAAAATTTCCAAAAATCTAAAAAAAAAATTATTTTTAAAAATACTATCTTTGCGGTATGCAGATTTGTTAACCTCGAAGAAACTAGCACAGAACCGCTTTCAGAATTGAAATTAATGCATTTTTGACTTAGTTATGCGTTTTTTAAGTTTCGACTGTCCCAAAAAATACCATTCAAAGAAATCTATACAAATTTCGATTTCAAGAGTCTTCCAGAGGAAAATATAATTTTTATCAGTGAAGGAGTCGTTTCCGACCCTATAAAGCATATATATTATTGATCAGCATTAACAGACGAACCTTTCTAGCCATGCCTGAACGAAAAATAAGAGTTTTTCAGTTTTTGAAAATTTTTCAAGGGGTTGCATCATAAAATTTCAAAAAATCTAAAAAAAAAATTATTTTTAAAAATACTATCTTTGCGGTATGCAGATTTGTTAACCTCGAAGAAACTAGCACAGAACCGCTTTCAGAATTGAAATTAATGCATTTTTGACTTAGTTATGCGTTTTTTAAGTTTCGACTGTCCCAAAAAATACCATTCAAAGAAATCTATACAAATTTCGATTTCAAGAGTCTTCCAGAGGAAAATATAATTTTTATCAGTGAAGGAGTCGTTTCCGACCCTATAAAGCATATATATTCTTGATCAGCATTAACAGACGAACCTTTCTAGCCATGCCTGAACGAAAAATAAGAGTTTTTCAGTTTTTGAAAATTTTTCAAGGGGTTGCATCATAAAATTTCAAAAAATCTAAAAAAAAAATTATTTTTAAAAATACTATCTTTGCGGTATGCAGATTTGTTAACCTCGAAGAAACTAGCACAGAACCGCTTTCAGAATTGAAATTAATGCATTTTTGACTTAGTTATGCGTTTTTTAAGTTTCGATTGTCCCAAAAAATACCATTCAAAGAAATCTATACAAATTTCGATTTCAAGAGTCTTCCAGAGGAAAATATAATTTTTATCAGTGAAGGAGTCGTTTCCGACCCTATAAAGCATATATATTCTTGATCAGCATTAACAGACGAACCTTTCTAGCCATGCCTGAACTAAAAATAAGAGTTTTTCAGTTTTTGAAAATTTTTTAAGGGGTTGCATCATAAAATTTCCAAAAATGGAAAAAAAAAATTATTTTTAAAAATACTATCTTTGCGGTATGCAGATTTGTTAACCTCGAAGAAACTAGCACAGAACCGCTTTCAGAATTGAAATTAATGCATTTTTGACTTAGTTATGCGTTTTTTAAGTTTCGACTGTCCCAAAAAATACCATTCAAAGAAATCTATACAAATTTCGATTTCAAGAGTCTTCCAGAGGAAAATATAATTTTTATCAGTGAAGGAGTCGTTTCCGACCCTATAAAGCATATATATTCTTGATCAGCATTAACGGACGAACCTTTCTAGCCATGCCTGAACTAAAAATAAGAGTTTTTCAGTTTTTGAAAATTTTTTAAGGGGTTGCATCATAAAATTTCCAAAAATGGAAAAAAAAATTATTTTTAAAAATACTATCTTTGCGGTATGCAGATTTGTTAACCTCGAAGAAACTAGCACAGAACCGCTTTCAGAATTGAAATTAATGCATTTTTGACTTAGTTATGCGTTTTTTAAGTTTCGACTGTCCCAAAAAATACCATTCAAAGAAATCTATACAAATTTCGATTTCAAGAGTCTTCCAGAGGAAAATATAATTTTTATCAGTGAAGGAGTCGTTTCCGACCCTATAAAGCATATATATTCGTGATCAGCATTAACAGACGAACCTTTCTAGCCATGCCTGAACGAAAAATAAGAGTTTTTCAGTTTTTGAAAATTTTTGAAGGGGTTGCATCATAAAATTTCCAAAAATCTAAAAAAAAAATTATTTTTAAAAATACTATCTTTGCGGTATGCAGATTTGTTAACCTCGAAGAAACTAGCACAGAACCGCTTTCAGAATTGAAATTAATGCATTTTTGACTTAGTTATGCGTTTTTTAAGTTTCGACTGTCCCAAAAAATACCATTCAAAGAAATCTATACAAATTTCGATTTCAAGAGTCTTCCAGAGGAAAATATAATTTTTATCAGTGAAGGAGTCGTTTCCGACCCTATAAAGCATATATATTCTTGATCAGCATTAACAGACGAACCTTTCTAGCCATGCCTGAACTAAAAATAAGAGTTTTTCAGTTTTTGAAAATTTTTTAAGGGGTTGCATCATAAAATTTCCAAAAATGGAAAAAAAAAATTATTTTTAAAAATACTATCTTTGCGGTATGCAGATTTGTTAACCTCGAAGAAACTAGCACAGAACCGCTTTCAGAATTGAAATTAATGCATTTTTGACTTAGTTATGCGTTTTTTAAGTTTCGACTGTCCCAAAAAATACCATACACAAAAATCTATTAAAATATATTTTTCAAGAATCTTCCAGAGGAAAATACAATTTTTTTCAGTGAAGGATGTATTAAACACGATTGCTTTGAAAACGTACCTAAATCGATTTGTTTGGCAGATAAGAATTAAGTTGCAAATAATATATAACTGGTAAAATGATAAATATACATAATACATAATAAAAGCAAAATAATTAATTTACAGAACTCCGCCGGCCAACAGCAGCCCGAAGTCGCCCTTTTCAGCCTGGATCTAGTTCGGCGCCTGCTTTTGGGGGTTCCTATTTATTTCCATTCAAATAATAGTGCATCTTTTGGGCTGAAGCAGCAGGAGAATCGGTGAAAGACGCTGCACTCTTTTGGGGGTTCACTGATCCACCCTTGTGACAGTGCTTGTCAAACTGTGCCTCTGTTAACGAAAAGCCCCAAAAGTAGGCAACAAACTACTAAAAACCTTATTTCAGCCTAAAAGATGCCCCATTCGTGCGCCGTTAATTGGTTCATATTCATTTCATTGCATACTTTCGCGGTGTAATTAATATTAAAAAGATATTAAACTCTAGCATACTTATATGCAGTAGAGCAAATGCCGCCAATAAATGCTGTTAAAGCAATATATAATTGGCCGCCGTCGCGCAGTGCTGCCTTACCCGAATTTAGGAAATGGAAAATTATAAGATAGCAGCCAAGTTTTCAATTGAATTAACCATCAATACAAAATAGACAAATAACCCCCAAATTTGAAAATCTAATTTAACAGGATAAAAAGCTAACTTCGTTAAGCCGCATTTTATTTACACTTGCAATTTGCGATTGCGACTCATAAGGTCGATTCAGAAATTGACCATAACAACGCCAAAAATTAATCAATTTCAGTTTGGAAAGCAGTTATATGTTATTTATTATGAGCTTAACAAATCTGCATGCCCTGTTTAAATATTTAAAATATTAAAATATTATGCAGATTTGTTAACCTCGAAGAAACTAACACAGAACTGCTTTCAGAATTGAAATTAATGCATTTTTGACTTAGTTATGCGTTTTTTAAGTTTCGATTGTCCCAAAAAATACCATTCAAAGAAATCTATACAAATTTCGATTTCAAGAGTCTTCCAGAGGAAAATATAATTTTTATCAGTGAAGGAGTCGTTTCCGACCCTATAAAGCATATATATTCTTGATCAGCATTAACAGACGAACCTTTCTAGCCATGCCTGAACGAAAAATAAGAGTTTTTCAGTTTTTGAAAATTTTTGAAGGGGTTGCATCATAAAATTTCCAAAAATGGAAAAAAAAATTATTTTTAAAAATACTATCTTTGCGGTATGCAGATTTGTTAACCTCGAAGAAACTAGCACAGAACCGCTTTCAGAATTGAAATTAATGCATTTTTGACTTAGTTATGCGTTTTTTAAGTTTCGACTGTCCCAAAAAATACCATACACAAAAATCTATTAAAATATATTTTTCAAGAATCTTCCAGAGGAAAATACAATTTTTTTCAGTGAAGGATGTATTAAACACGATTGCTTTGAAAACGTACCTAAATCGATTTGTTTGGCAGATAAGAATTAAGTTGCAAATAATATATAACTGGTAAAATGATAAATATACATAATACATAATAAAAGCAAAATAATTAATTTACAGAACTCCGCCGGCCAACAGCAGCCCGAAGTCGCCCTTTTCAGCCTGGATCTAGTTCGGCGCCTGCTTTTGGGGGTTCCTATTTATTTCCATTCAAATAATAGTGCATCTTTTGGGCTGAAGCAGCAGGAGAATCGGTGAAAGACGCTGCACTCTTTTGGGGGTTCACTGATCCACCCTTGTGACAGTGCTTGTCAAACTGTGCCTATGTTAACGAAAAGCCCCAAAAGTAGGCAACAAACTACTAAAAACCTTATTTCAGCCTAAAAGATGCCCCATTCGTGCGCCGTTAATTGGTTCATATTCATTTCATTGCATACTTTCGCGGTGTAATTAATATTAAAAAGATATTAAACTCTAGCATACTTATATGCAGTAGAGCAAATGCCGCCAATAAATGCTGTTAAAGCAATATATAATTGGCCGCCGTCGCGCAGTGCTGCCTTACCCGAATTTAGGAAATGGAAAATTATAAGATAGCAGCCAAGTTTTCAATTGAATTAACCATCAATACAAAATAGACAAATAACCCCCAAATTTGAAAATCTAATTTAACAGGATAAAAAGCTAACTTCGTTAAGCCGCAGTTTATTTACACTTGCAATTTGCGATTGCGACTCATAAGGTCGATTCAGAAATTGACCATAACAACGCCAAAAATTAATCAATTTCAGTTTGGAAAGCAGTTATATGTTATTTATTATGAGCTTAACAAATCTGCATGCCCTGTTTAAATATTTAAAATATTAAAATATTATGCAGATTTGTTAACCTCGAAGAAACTAACACAGAACTGCTTTCAGAATTGAAATTAATGCATTTTTGACTTAGTTATGCGTTTTTTAAGTTTCGATTGTCCCAAAAAATACCATTCAAAGAAATCTATACAAATTTCGATTTCAAGAGTTTTCCAGAGGAAAATACAATTTTTATCAGTGAAGGAGTCGTTTCCGACCCTATAAAGCAAATATATTCTTGATCAGCATTAACAGACGAACCTTTCTAGCCATGCCTGAATGAAAAATAAGAGTTTTTCAGTTTTTGAAAATTTTTTAAGGGGTTGCATCATAAAATTTCCAAAAATCTAAAAAAAAAATTATTTTTTAAAATATTATCTTTGCGGTATGCAGATTTGTTAACCTCGAAGAAACTAACACAGAACTGCTTTCAGAATTGAAATTAATGCATTTTTGACTTAGTTATGCGTTTTTTAAGTTTCGATTGTCCCAAAAAATACCATTCAAAGAAATCTATACAAATTTCGATTTCAAGAGTCTTCCAGAGGAAAATACAATTTTTATCAGTGAAGGAGTCGTTTCCGACCCTATAAAGCATATATATTCTTGATCAGCATTAGCAGACGAACCTAGCCATGCCTGAACGAAAAATAAGAGTTTTTCAGTTTTTGAAAATTTTTTAAGGGGTTGCATCATAAAATTTCCAAAAATCTAAAAAAAAAATTATTTTTAAAAATACTATCTTTGCGGTATGCAGATTTGTTAACCTCGAAGAAACTAACACAGAACTGCTTTCAGAATTGAAATTAATGCATTTTTGACTTAGTTATGCGTTTTTTAAGTTTCGATTGTCCCAAAAAATACCATTCAAAGAAATCTATACAAATTTCGATTTCAAGAGTTTTCCAGAGGAAAATACAATTTTTATCAGTGAAGGAGTCGTTTCCGACCCTATAAAGCAAATATATTCTTGATCAGCATTAACAGACGAACCTTTCTAGCCATGCCTGAATGAAAAATAAGAGTTTTTCAGTTTTTGAAAATTTTTTAAGGGGTTGCATCATAAAATTTCCAAAAATCTAAAAAAAAAATTATTTTTAAAAATACTATCTTTGCGGTATGCAGATTTGTTAACCTCGAAGAAACTAACACAGAACTGCTTTCAGAATTGAAATTAATGCATTTTTGACTTAGTTATGCGTTTTTTAAGTTTCGACTGTCCCAAAAAATACCATACACAAAAATCTATTAAAATATATTTTTCAAGAATCTTCCAGAGGAAAATACAATTTTTTTCAGTGAAGGATGCTTTGATTGCTTTGAAAACGTACCTAAATCGATTTGTTTGGCAGATAAGAATTAAGTTGCAAATAATATATAACTGGTAAAATGATAAATATACATAATACATAATAAAAGCAAAATAATTAATTTACAGAACTCCGCCGGCCAACAGCAGCCCGAAGTCGCCCTTTTCAGCCTGGATCTAGTTCGGCGCCTGCTTTTGGGGGTTCCTATTTATTTCCATTCAAATAATAGTGCATCTTTTGGGCTGAAGCAGCAGGAGAATCGGTGAAAGACGCTGCACTCTTTTGGGGGTTCACTGATCCACCCTTGTGACAGTGCTTGTCAAACTGTGCCTATGTTAACGAAAAGCCCCAAAAGTAGGCAACAAACTACTAAAAACCTTATTTCAGCCTAAAAGATGCCCCATTCGTGCGCCGTTAATTGGTTCATATTCATTTCATTGCATACTTTCGCGGTGTAATTAATATTAAAAAGATATTAAACTCTAGCATACTTATATGCAGTAGAGCAAATGCCGCCAATAAATGCTGTTAAAGCAATATATAATTGGCCGCCGTCGCGCAGTGCTGCCTTACCCGAATTTAGGAAATGGAAAATTATAAGATAGCAGCCAAGTTTTCAATTGAATTAACCATCAATACAAAATAGACAAATAACCCCCAAATTTGAAAATCTAATTTAACAGGATAAAAAGCTAACTTCGTTAAGCCGCAGTTTATTTACACTTGCAATTTGCGATTGCGACTCATAAGGTCGATTCAGAAATTGACCATAACAACGCCAAAAATTAATCAATTTCAGTTTGGAAAGCAGTTATATGTTATTTATTATGAGCTTAACAAATCTGCATGCCCTGTTTAAATATTTAAAATATTAAAATATTATGCAGATTTGTTAACCTCGAAGAAACTAACACAGAACTGCTTTCAGAATTGAAATTAATGCATTTTTGACTTAGTTATGCGTTTTTTAAGTTTCGATTGTCCCAAAAAATACCATTCAAAGAAATCTATACAAATTTCGATTTCAAGAGTTTTCCAGAGGAAAATACAATTTTTATCAGTGAAGGAGTCGTTTCCGACCCTATAAAGCAAATATATTCTTGATCAGCATTAACAGACGAACCTTTCTAGCCATGCCTGAATGAAAAATAAGAGTTTTTCAGTTTTTGAAAATTTTTTAAGGGGTTGCATCATAAAATTTCCAAAAATCTAAAAAAAAAATTATTTTTTAAAATATTATCTTTGCGGTATGCAGATTTGTTAACCTCGAAGAAACTAACACAGAACTGCTTTCAGAATTGAAATTAATGCATTTTTGACTTAGTTATGCGTTTTTTAAGTTTCGATTGTCCCAAAAAATACCATTCAAAGAAATCTATACAAATTTCGATTTCAAGAGTCTTCCAGAGGAAAATACAATTTTTATCAGTGAAGGAGTCGTTTCCGACCCTATAAAGCATATATATTCTTGATCAGCATTAGCAGACGAACCTAGCCATGCCTGAACGAAAAATAAGAGTTTTTCAGTTTTTGAAAATTTTTTAAGGGGTTGCATCATAAAATTTCCAAAAATCTAAAAAAAAAATTATTTTTAAAAATACTATCTTTGCGGTATGCAGATTTGTTAACCTCGAAGAAACTAACACAGAACTGCTTTCAGAATTGAAATTAATGCATTTTTGACTTAGTTATGCGTTTTTTAAGTTTCGATTGTCCCAAAAAATACCATTCAAAGAAATCTATACAAATTTCGATTTCAAGAGTTTTCCAGAGGAAAATACAATTTTTATCAGTGAAGGAGTCGTTTCCGACCCTATAAAGCAAATATATTCTTGATCAGCATTAACAGACGAACCTTTCTAGCCATGCCTGAATGAAAAATAAGAGTTTTTCAGTTTTTGAAAATTTTTTAAGGGGTTGCATCATAAAATTTCCAAAAATCTAAAAAAAAAATTATTTTTAAAAATACTATCTTTGCGGTATGCAGATTTGTTAACCTCGAAGAAACTAACACAGAACTGCTTTCAGAATTGAAATTAATGCATTTTTGACTTAGTTATGCGTTTTTTAAGTTTCGACTGTCCCAAAAAATACCATACACAAAAATCTATTAAAATATATTTTTCAAGAATCTTCCAGAGGAAAATACAATTTTTTTCAGTGAAGGATGTATTAAACACGATTGCTTTGAAAACGTACCTAAATCGATTTGTTTGGCAGATAAGAATTAAGTTGCAAATAATATATAACTGGTAAAATGATAAATATACATAATACATAATAAAAGCAAAATAATTAATTTACAGAACTCCGCCGGCCAACAGCAGCCCGAAGTCGCCCTTTTCAGCCTGGATCTAGTTCGGCGCCTGCTTTTGGGGGTTCCTATTTATTTCCATTCAAATAATAGTGCATCTTTTGGGCTGAAGCAGCAGGAGAATCGGTGAAAGACGCTGCACTCTTTTGGGGGTTCACTGATCCACCCTTGTGACAGTGCTTGTCAAACTGTGCCTATGTTAACGAAAAGCCCCAAAAGTAGGCAACAAACTACTAAAAACCTTATTTCAGCCTAAAAGATGCCCCATTCGTGCGCCGTTAATTGGTTCATATTCATTTCATTGCATACTTTCGCGGTGTAATTAATATTAAAAAGATATTAAACTCTAGCATACTTATATGCAGTAGAGCAAATGCCGCCAATAAATGCTGTTAAAGCAATATATAATTGGCCGCCGTCGCGCAGTGCTGCCTTACCCGAATTTAGGAAATGGAAAATTATAAGATAGCAGCCAAGTTTTCAATTGAATTAACCATCAATACAAAATAGACAAATAACCCCCAAATTTGAAAATCTAATTTAACAGGATAAAAAGCTAACTTCGTTAAGCCGCAGTTTATTTACACTTGCAATTTGCGATTGCGACTCATAAGGTCGATTCAGAAATTGACCATAACAACGCCAAAAATTAATCAATTTCAGTTTGGAAAGCAGTTATATGTTATTTATTATGAGCTTAACAAATCTGCATGCCCTGTTTAAATATTTAAAATATTAAAATATTATGCAGATTTGTTAACCTCGAAGAAACTAACACAGAACTGCTTTCAGAATTGAAATTAATGCATTTTTGACTTAGTTATGCGTTTTTTAAGTTTCGATTGTCCCAAAAAATACCATTCAAAGAAATCTATACAAATTTCGATTTCAAGAGTTTTCCAGAGGAAAATACAATTTTTATCAGTGAAGGAGTCGTTTCCGACCCTATAAAGCAAATATATTCTTGATCAGCATTAACAGACGAACCTTTCTAGCCATGCCTGAATGAAAAATAAGAGTTTTTCAGTTTTTGAAAATTTTTTAAGGGGTTGCATCATAAAATTTCCAAAAATCTAAAAAAAAAATTATTTTTTAAAATATTATCTTTGCGGTATGCAGATTTGTTAACCTCGAAGAAACTAACACAGAACTGCTTTCAGAATTGAAATTAATGCATTTTTGACTTAGTTATGCGTTTTTTAAGTTTCGATTGTCCCAAAAAATACCATTCAAAGAAATCTATACAAATTTCGATTTCAAGAGTCTTCCAGAGGAAAATACAATTTTTATCAGTGAAGGAGTCGTTTCCGACCCTATAAAGCATATATATTCTTGATCAGCATTAGCAGACGAACCTAGCCATGCCTGAACGAAAAATAAGAGTTTTTCAGTTTTTGAAAATTTTTTAAGGGGTTGCATCATAAAATTTCCAAAAATCTAAAAAAAAAATTATTTTTAAAAATACTATCTTTGCGGTATGCAGATTTGTTAACCTCGAAGAAACTAACACAGAACTGCTTTCAGAATTGAAATTAATGCATTTTTGACTTAGTTATGCGTTTTTTAAGTTTCGATTGTCCCAAAAAATACCATTCAAAGAAATCTATACAAATTTCGATTTCAAGAGTTTTCCAGAGGAAAATACAATTTTTATCAGTGAAGGAGTCGTTTCCGACCCTATAAAGCAAATATATTCTTGATCAGCATTAACAGACGAACCTTTCTAGCCATGCCTGAACGAAAAATAAGAGTTTTTCAGTTTTTGAAAATTTTTTAAGGGGTTGCATCATAAAATTTCCAAAAATCTAAAAAAAAAATTATTTTTTAAAATATTATCTTTGCGGTATGCAGATTTGTTAACCTCGAAGAAACTAACACAGAACTGCTTTCAGAATTGAAATTAATGCATTTTTGACTTAGTTATGCGTTTTTTAAGTTTCGATTGTCCCAAAAAATACCATTCAAAGAAATCTATACAAATTTCGATTTCAAGAGTCTTCCAGAGGAAAATACAATTTTTATCAGTGAAGGAGTCGTTTCCGACCCTATAAAGCATATATATTCTTGATCAGCATTAGCAGACGAACCTAGCCATGCCTGAACGAAAAATAAGAGTTTTTCAGTTTTTGAAAATTTTTTAAGGGGTTGCATCATAAAATTTCCAAAAATCTAAAAAAAAAATTATTTTTAAAAATACTATCTTTGCGGTATGCAGATTTGTTAACCTCGAAGAAACTAACACAGAACTGCTTTCAGAATTGAAATTAATGCATTTTTGACTTAGTTATGCGTTTTTTAAGTTTCGATTGTCCCAAAAAATACCATTCAAAGAAATCTATACAAATTTCGATTTCAAGAGTTTTCCAGAGGAAAATACAATTTTTATCAGTGAAGGAGTCGTTTCCGACCCTATAAAGCAAATATATTCTTGATCAGCATTAACAGACGAACCTTTCTAGCCATGCCTGAACTAAAAATAAGAGTTTTTCAGTTTTTGAAAATTTTTTAAGGGGTTGCATCATAAAATTTCCAAAAATCTAAAAAAAAAATTATTTTTAAAAATACTATCTTTGCGGTATGCAGATTTGTTAACCTCGAAGAAACTAACACAGAACTGCTTTCAGAATTGAAATTAATGCATTTTTGACTTAGTTATGCGTTTTTTAAGTTTCGACTGTCCCAAAAAATACCATACACAAAAATCTATTAAAATATATTTTTCAAGAATCTTCCAGAGGAAAATACAATTTTTTTCAGTGAAGGATGTATTAAACACGATTGCTTTGAAAACGTACCTAAATCGATTTGTTTGGCAGATAAGAATTAAGTTGCAAATAATATATAACTGGTAAAATGATAAATATACATAATACATAATAAAAGCAAAATAATTAATTTACAGAACTCCGCCGGCCAACAGCAGCCCGAAGTCGCCCTTTTCAGCCTGGATCTAGTTCGGCGCCTGCTTTTGGGGGTTCCTATTTATTTCCATTCAAATAATAGTGCATCTTTTGGGCTGAAGCAGCAGGAGAATCGGTGAAAGACGCTGCACTCTTTTGGGGGTTCACTGATCCACCCTTGTGACAGTGCTTGTCAAACTGTGCCTATGTTAACGAAAAGCCCCAAAAGTAGGCAACAAACTACTAAAAACCTTATTTCAGCCTAAAAGATGCCCCATTCGTGCGCCGTTAATTGGTTCATATTCATTTCATTGCATACTTTCGCGGTGTAATTAATATTAAAAAGATATTAAACTCTAGCATACTTATATGCAGTAGAGCAAATGCCGCCAATAAATGCTGTTAAAGCAATATATAATTGGCCGCCGTCGCGCAGTGCTGCCTTACCCGAATTTAGGAAATGGAAAATTATAAGATAGCAGCCAAGTTTTCAATTGAATTAACCATCAATACAAAATAGACAAATAACCCCCAAATTTGAAAATCTAATTTAACAGGATAAAAAGCTAACTTCGTTAAGCCGCAGTTTATTTACACTTGCAATTTGCGATTGCGACTCATAAGGTCGATTCAGAAATTGACCATAACAACGCCAAAAATTAATCAATTTCAGTTTGGAAAGCAGTTATATGTTATTTATTATGAGCTTAACAAATCTGCATGCCCTGTTTAAATATTTAAAATATTAAAATATTATGCAGATTTGTTAACCTCGAAGAAACTAACACAGAACTGCTTTCAGAATTGAAATTAATGCATTTTTGACTTAGTTATGCGTTTTTTAAGTTTCGATTGTCCCAAAAAATACCATTCAAAGAAATCTATACAAATTTCGATTTCAAGAGTTTTCCAGAGGAAAATACAATTTTTATCAGTGAAGGAGTCGTTTCCGACCCTATAAAGCAAATATATTCTTGATCAGCATTAACAGACGAACCTTTCTAGCCATGCCTGAATGAAAAATAAGAGTTTTTCAGTTTTTGAAAATTTTTTAAGGGGTTGCATCATAAAATTTCCAAAAATCTAAAAAAAAAATTATTTTTTAAAATATTATCTTTGCGGTATGCAGATTTGTTAACCTCGAAGAAACTAACACAGAACTGCTTTCAGAATTGAAATTAATGCATTTTTGACTTAGTTATGCGTTTTTTAAGTTTCGATTGTCCCAAAAAATACCATTCAAAGAAATCTATACAAATTTCGATTTCAAGAGTCTTCCAGAGGAAAATACAATTTTTATCAGTGAAGGAGTCGTTTCCGACCCTATAAAGCATATATATTCTTGATCAGCATTAGCAGACGAACCTAGCCATGCCTGAACGAAAAATAAGAGTTTTTCAGTTTTTGAAAATTTTTTAAGGGGTTGCATCATAAAATTTCCAAAAATCTAAAAAAAAAATTATTTTTAAAAATACTATCTTTGCGGTATGCAGATTTGTTAACCTCGAAGAAACTAACACAGAACTGCTTTCAGAATTGAAATTAATGCATTTTTGACTTAGTTATGCGTTTTTTAAGTTTCGATTGTCCCAAAAAATACCATTCAAAGAAATCTATACAAATTTCGATTTCAAGAGTCTTCCAGAGGAAAATACAATTTTTATCAGTGAAGGAGTCGTTTCCGACCCTATAAAGCATATATATTCTTGATCAGCATTAGCAGACGAACCTTTCTAGCCATGCCTGAACGAAAAATAAGAGTTTTTCAGTTTTTGAAAATTTTTTAAGGGGTTACATCATAAAATTTCCAAAAATCTAAAAAAAAAAAATTATTTTTAAAAATACTATCTTTGCGGTATGCAGATTTGTTAACCTCGAAGACACTAACACAGAACTGCTTTCGGAATTGAAATTAATGCATTTTTGACTTAGTTATGCGTTTTTTAAGTTTCGATTGTCCCAAAAAATACCATTCAAAGAAATCTATACAAATTTCGATTTCAAGAGTCTTCCAGAGGAAAATATAATTTTTATCAGTGAAGGAGTCGTTTCCGACCCTATAAAGCATATATATTCTTGATCAGCATTAACGGACGAACCTTTCTAGCCATGCCTGAACTAAAAATAAGAGTTTTTCAGTTTTTGAAAATTTTTTAAGGGGTTGCATCATAAAATTTCCAAAAATGGAAAAAAAAAATTATTTTTAAAAATACTATCTCTGCGGTATGCAGATTTGTTAACCTCGAAGACACTAACACAGAACTGCTTTCAGAATTGAAATTAATGCATTTTTGACTTAGTTATGCGTTTTTTAAGTTTCGATTGTCCCAAAAAATACCATTCAAAGAAATCTATACAAATTTCGATTTCAAGAGTTTTCCAGAGGAAAATACAATTTTTATCAGTGAAGGAGTCGTTTCCGACCCTATAAAGCAAATATATTCTTGATCAGCATTAACAGACGAACCTTTCTAGCCATGCCTGAACGAAAAATAAGAGTTTTTCAGTTTTTGAAAATTTTTTAAGGGGTTGCATCATAAAATTTCCAAAAATCTAAAAAAAAAATTATTTTTAAAAATACTATCTTTGCGGTATGCAGATTTGTTAACCTCGAAGAAACTAACACAGAACTGCTTTCAGAATTGAAATTAATGCATTTTTGACTTAGTTATGCGTTTTTTAAGTTTCGATTGTCCCAAAAAATACCATTCAAAGAAATCTATACAAATTTCGATTTCAAGAGTCTTCCAGAGGAAAATATAATTTTTATCAGTGAAGGAGTCGTTTCCGACCCTATAAAGCATATATATTCTTGATCAGCATTAACGGACGAACCTTTCTAGCCATGCCTGAACTAAAAATAAGAGTTTTTCAGTTTTTGAAAATTTTTTAAGGGGTTGCATCATAAAATTTCCAAAAATGGAAAAAAAAAATTATTTTTAAAAATACTATCTTTGCGGTATGCAGATTTGTTAACCTCGAAGACACTAACACAGAACTGCTTTCAGAATTGAAATTAATGCATTTTTGACTTAGTTATGCGTTTTTTAAGTTTCGATTGTCCCAAAAAATACCATTCAAAGAAATCTATACAAATTTCGATTTCAAGAGTCTTCCAGAGGAAAATACAATTTTTATCAGTGAAGGAGTCGTTTCCGACCCTATAAAGCAAATATATTCTTGATCAGCATTAACAGACGAACCTTTCTAGCCATGCCTGAACGAAAAATAAGAGTTTTTCAGTTTTTGAAAATTTTTTAAGGGGTTGCATCATAAAATTTCCAAAAATCTAAAAAAAAAATTATTTTTAAAAATACTATCTTTGCGGTATGCAGATTTGTTAACCTCGAAGAAACTAACACAGAACTGCTTTCAGAATTGAAATTAATGCATTTTTGACTTAGTTATGCGTTTTTTAAGTTTCGATTGTCCCAAAAAATACCATTCAAAGAAATCTATACAAATTTCGATTTCAAGAGTCTTCCAGAGGAAAATATAATTTTTATCAGTGAAGGAGTCGTTTCCGACCCTATAAAGCATATATATTCTTGATCAGCATTAACGGACGAACCTTTCTAGCCATGCCTGAACTAAAAATAAGAGTTTTTCAGTTTTTGAAAATTTTTTAAGGGGTTGCATCATAAAATTTCCAAAAATGGAAAAAAAAAATTATTTTTAAAAATACTATCTTTGCGGTATGCAGATTTGTTAACCTCGAAGACACTAACACAGAACTGCTTTCGGAATTGAAATTAATGCATTTTTGACTTAGTTATGCGTTTTTTAAGTTTCGATTGTCCCAAAAAATACCATTCAAAGAAATCTATACAAATTTCGATTTCAAGAGTCTTCCAGAGGAAAATACAATTTTTATCAGTGAAGGAGTCGTTTCCGACCCTATAAAGCATATATATTCTTGATCAGCATTAGCAGACGAACCTTTCTAGCCATGCCTGAACGAAAAATAAGAGTTTTTCAGTTTTTGAAAATTTTTTAAGGGGTTGCATCATAAAATTTCCAAAAATCTAAAAAAAAAATTATTTTTAAAAATACTATCTTTGCGGTATGCAGATTTGTTAACCTCGAAGAAACTAACACAGAACTGCTTTCAGAATTGAAATTAATGCATTTTTGACTTAGTTATGCGTTTTTTAAGTTTCGATTGTCCCAAAAAATACCATTCAAAGAAATCTATACAAATTTCGATTTCAAGAGTTTTCCAGAGGAAAATACAATTTTTATCAGTGAAGGAGTCGTTTCCGACCCTATAAAGCATATATATTCTTGATCAGCATTAACAGACGAACCTTTCTAGCCATGCCTGAATGAAAAATAAGAGTTTTTCAGTTTTTGAAAATTTTTTAAGGGGTTGCATCATAAAATTTCCAAAAATCAAAAAAAAGAAAATTATTTTTAAAAATACTATCTTTGCGGTATGCAGATTTGTTAACCTCGAAGAAACTAACACAGAACTGCTTTCAGAATTGAAATTAATGCATTTTTGACTTAGTTATGCGTTTTTTAAGTTTCGATTGTCCCAAAAAATACCATTCAAAGAAATCTATACAAATTTCGATTTCAAGAGTTTTCCAGAGGAAAATGCAATTTTTATCAGTGAAGGAGTCGTTTCCGACCCTATAAAGCATATATATTCTTGATCAGCATTAACAGACGAACCTTTCTAGCCATGCCTGAACGAAAAATAAGAGTTTTTCAGTTTTTGAAAATTTTTTAAGGGGTTGCATCATAAAATTTCCAAAAATCTAAAAAAAAAAATTATTTTTAAAAATACTATCTTTGCGGTATGCAGATTTGTTAACCTCGAAGAAACTAACACAGAACTGCTTTCAGAATTGAAATTAATGCATTTTTGACTTAGTTATGCGTTTTTTAAGTTTCGATTGTCCCAAAAAATACCATTCAAAGAAATCTATACAAATTTCGATTTCAAGAGTCTTCCAGAGGAAAATACAATTTTTATCAGTGAAGGAGTCGTTTCCGACCCTATAAAGCATATATATTCTTGATCAGCATTAGCAGACGAACCTTTCTAGCCATGCCTGAACGAAAAATAAGAGTTTTTCAGTTTTTGAAAATTTTTTAAGGGGTTGCATCATAAAATTTTCAAAAATCTAAAAAAAAAAATTATTTTTAAAAATACTATCTTTGCGGTATGCAGATTTGTTAACCTCGAAGACACTAACACAGAACTGCTTTCGGAATTGAAATTAATGCATTTTTGACTTAGTTGTGCGTTTTTTAAGTTTCGACTGTCCCAAAAAATACCATTCAAAGAAATCTATACAAATTTCGATTTCAAGAGTTTTCCAGAGGAAAATACAATTTTTATCAGTGAAGGAGTCGTTTCCGACCCTATAAAGCATATATATTCTTGATCAGCATTAGCAGACGAACCTTTCTAGCCATGCCTGAACGAAAAATAAGAGTTTTTCAGTTTTTGAAAATTTTTTAAGGGGTTGCATCATAAAATTTCCAAAAATCGAAAAAAAAAATTATTTTTAAAAATACTATCTTTGCGGTATGCAGATTTGTTAACCTCGAAGACACTAACACAGAACTGCTTTCGGAATTGAAATTAATGCATTTTTGACTTAGTTATGCGTTTTTTAAGTTTCGATTGTCCCAAAAAATACCATTCAAAGAAATCTATACAAATTTCGATTTCAAGAGTCTTCCAGAGGAAAATACAATTTTTATCAGTGAAGGAGTCGTTTCCGACCCTATAAAGCATATATATTCTTGATCAGCATTTGCAGACGAACCTTTCTAGCCATGCCTGAACGAAAAATAAGAGTTTTTCAGTTTTTGAAAATTTTTGAAGGGGTTGCATCATAAAATTTTCAAAAATCTAAAAAAAAAAATTATTTTTAAAAATACTATCTTTGCGGTATGCAGATTTGTTAACCTCGAAGACACTAACACAGAACTGCTTTCGGAATTGAAATTAATGCATTTTTGACTTAGTTATGCGTTTTTTAAGTTTCGATTGTCCCAAAAAATACCATTCAAAGAAATCTATACAAATTTCGATTTCAAGAGTCTTCCAGAGGAAAATACAATTTTTATCAGTGAAGGAGTCGTTTCCGACCCTATAAAGCATATATATTCTTGATCAGCATTAGCAGATCAGCAGACGAACCTTTCTAGCCATGCCTGAACGAAAAATAAGAGTTTTTCAGTTTTTGAAAATTTTTGAAGGGGTTGCATCATAAAATTTTCAAAAATCTAAAAAAAAAAATTATTTTTAAAAATACTATCTTTGCGGTATGCAGATTTGTTAACCTCGAAGAAACTAACACAGAACTGCTTTCAGAATTGAAATTAATGCATTTTTGACTTAGTTATGCGTTTTTTAAGTTTCGATTGTCCCAAAAAATACCATTCAAAGAAATCTATACAAATTTCGATTTCAAGAGTCTTCCAGAGGAAAATACAATTTTTATCAGTGAAGGAGTCGTTTCCGACCCTATAAAGCATATATATTCTTGATCAGCATTAACAGACGAACCTTTCTAGCCATGCCTGAACGAAAAATAAGAGTTTTTCAGTTTTTGAAAATTTTTTAAGGGGTTGCATCATAAAATTTCCAAAAATCTAAAAAAAAAAATTATTTTTAAAAATACTATCTTTGCGGTATGCAGATTTGTTAACCTCGAAGAAACTAACACAGAACTGCTTTCAGAATTGAAATTAATGCATTTTTGACTTAGTTATGCGTTTTTTAAGTTTCGATTGTCCCAAAAAATACCATTCAAAGAAATCTATACAAATTTCGATTTCAAGAGTCTTCCAGAGGAAAATACAATTTTTATCAGTGAAGGAGTCGTTTCCGACCCTATAAAGCATATATATTCTTGATCAGCATTAGCAGACGAACCTTTCTAGCCATGCCTGAACGAAAAATAAGAGTTTTTCAGTTTTTGAAAATTTTTTAAGGGGTTGCATCATAAAATTTTCAAAAATCTAAAAAAAAAAATTATTTTTAAAAATACTATCTTTGCGGTATGCAGATTTGTTAACCTCGAAGACACTAACACAGAACTGCTTTCGGAATTGAAATTAATGCATTTTTGACTTAGTTGTGCGTTTTTTAAGTTTCGACTGTCCCAAAAAATACCATTCAAAGAAATCTATACAAATTTCGATTTCAAGAGTCTTCCAGAGGAAAATACAATTTTTATCAGTGAAGGAGTCGTTTCCGACCCTATAAAGCATATATATTCTTGATCAGCATTAGCAGACGAACCTTTCTAGCCATGCCTGAACGAAAAATAAGAGTTTTTCAGTTTTTGAAAATTTTTTAAGGGGTTGCATCATAAAATTTTCAAAAATCTAAAAAAAAAAATTATTTTTAAAAATACTATCTTTGCGGTATGCAGATTTGTTAACCTCGAAGACACTAACACAGAACTGCTTTCGGAATTGAAATTAATGCATTTTTGACTTAGTTGTGCGTTTTTTAAGTTTCGACTGTCCCAAAAAATACCATTCAAAGAAATCTATACAAATTTCGATTTCAAGAGTCTTCCAGAGGAAAATACAATTTTTATCAGTGAAGGAGTCGTTTCCGACCCTATAAAGCATATATATTCTTGATCAGCATTAGCAGACGAACCTTTCTAGCCATGCCTGAACGAAAAACAAGAGTTTTTCAGTTTTTGAAAATTTTTGAAGGGGTTGCATCATAAAATTTTCAAAAATCTAAAAAAAAAATTTTTTTCTTAATATATTATTTTTGCGGTATGCAGATTTGTTAACCTCCAAAAAACTAACACAGGAGCGGTTTTAGAATTGAAATTAATGCATTGTAGACTTTGCATTTTAGTCCCAAAAAACAGCATACAGTAATATCTATTAAAAAGTCTATTTTAATAATCTTCCAGAGGTAACTACAATTTTTTTTCAGTGATTACAGTGAATAAATAGATTTTTCCTGATATTATATGTAAAATTTTTTGATATTTAAAAGCCAATCGCAATATTTTTCGATTGTATCCTCATTGTAATATAATATGTGATATTTTTCGATATTTTAAAATTCGATAAGCCAAGGCTTACGATAGTTTTCAATATAATATTAAGCGTGATTATTCAGATATATAAACTATACTATAACTCACGTTTTCAGTGCACCACGAGTGGAGCTGGAGCTGGGACTGGGACTGGGACTGGAACTGACACTGGCACTGGTATTATCCGCAGGAACACTGTTATTGAAACTGGAACTGGCGCTGGAACTGTAGCTGCTGTACGGCGGCGGTGCCTGCCAGCTGCGACGGATGCTGCTGCTGCTGCTGGCACTTGCAGCGCTGTCCAGGAGCGGGGTATCGCGCGGCTGGCGCTGACCTCGCACACTCCCCCGATCTCTAGTGGATCGACCAGCAGCAGCTTCTGCTGCTGCTGTTGTTGTTGGTGCTTTTGCTGTGGTGCTGCTGCGTCGCCGCTGCCACTGTCTAGCGGTAGTCACGGGCAGCGGCGTTGTGCTGCTGATACTGCCGCTGCGAGCGATGCCGCGACTGCGACTGCGACCTGAGCTTGCTGTTATGTCGATCGACTGCGTCGTCGGCGGTCGACGCTGGCGTGGCGCCCGCAGCGTTGGCGCCTCAGTGCTCGTCGTGGATGCCACGCCTCCTCCTCCTACTCCTGCGAGTACCTGTCCCTGACCTGGTCCCTGTAACTGCAGGTGTAACTGTCCTCTGCCGCCACGCTGCCGTGTCGCAGTCGCTGCTGCGGTCGCTGTTGCTGTTGCTGTTGCTGCTGTCGTTGCCGTTGAGCTTGCAGGTGTCGCTGCCGTCGTCAGCGACGTCACCGCTAGCAGAGCTATAACTATCCAGTGCAAGGTTAAGGATGCCATCTGGAAAATGGGAAATAATATGAATAATAGGAAAATATAGCAAATATAATAAATATATGCGTATGTATTATCTATTTGTTTATTTATGTGTACATATAAAATGGTTTTAAAAATTCTTTGTTCAAATTAATTAATTAATTTTAATAATTATTATATTTTGATTACTTTAATCATAGTCTTGAGATTGATATATATATATATAAAGGAGTGTATTAATTAAGCAGTTTATTAAAAAATTTCTATTGGATATCCTGCGTAAATTAAATTAATACACTAATTTTTAGGTAGTATAAAAGTAATTAAGTAAGAAGATTAACTAAGCAAATTATTTATACATTTTTAATATTTCTTCAGCAGAAATTAAATTAATACAATCATTTTAAAGTAGCTTAATTGAAGTTAAGTAACTATTTTAACTGAGAAAATTATTAAACAATTTTAATGTTTCTTTTGCAATAATAAAATTAATACAAGGATTCACAAATTGTTTACAAATTTAAGAAATTGTCGCCTAAGTATCCGTTATCAAAATAATAAGAAAGAATGCTAGCTTTGGTAAGCCGACGTTTGGATACACTTGCATCTTGAAATTGGATTAGACTGGTCAACACTATAATTTATTTCGGTTAATAAATATACGCAAGTTTAAAATTATGAAAAATATAAATGTTGTTGAATTTTTAACAATTTTAAAAATGTAACTACTATTAACATTAAAATAAAAATTAAATAAATGTATTTTTCCAACGAACATAACTGGATAGACTCGGCTTTTGATATATTATAATAACTTGCAAAAATAATAAACATATTGATGATAAACGTATTGATGTATCTCGTATCCCAAGAATCCTCAACATTTATCTTACCAAAATCCGGCAAACAATGGCTTTAACGTGAAGGTCTTAACGGGCTCATTCAACCGTTAATCAATTGGAAATGCCAAAAAATAAACATTTAAAAAATATAAAGGAAAAACGATCAAGCCAGCAGCTGTTGTAGTTGTTATTGTCGAGAGCACTTAATTAACATGAGTGAGCAGCGGCAACAACAAAAACACGCTTGAAAATTTAAGCACGCGTCGCATTATAAAAAAAAAATAAAACAAAATAAAAAAACCTAAGAGAAACCTGAAGTAAAAAATCGTTTTTTCCAAATGCACTTGAGCGCATCGTTGGAAAAAAAAGAAAGAGGAGTGCAGTTTCCAACAAACTATAAGCGATTGTTTTTCCGTTCGATTGCATAATTGAAACTATACGAAAATAACTAAATCATGAACATAAAAAACGATCGGGAAATCAAATCAATGTTGAAAATGTAATTAAAAAAGGGAAAAATAAGAAATTGTAGGAGAAATACTATAAGGAAATTAACTTTATTAACATGTATCTTTAACTTTATTAAAAATGTGATTACAAAATGAGCTACTTTATTTTACTTTCGCTATGTATATTAATTAAACACAATAAATGTTAACAATATTATTATAATTTTATTCAATAGAACTCAATAATAATAATGATTAATTTACGGTAAAGGTAAACTTCAAAATAATTATACCTTGTTTTGTATGCATTTTAAACATTTACTTAAAGGGGTTTTATGTGTGGTCTGAATAAACCTTATATTACTTCATTTTGGTAAGTAAGTTATTGTTATAATTTAATAAAATAAATATATACACAAATTTTAAAGCCGAAGTTCAAATAAACACGTTAAATATTTCATGAATTATAAAATTGCAAAAATTATTTCATTTGATCCAGGTCATTCTTTACGCCAAATATGAAAAGGAATTGTATATAAACAAGTATTTTTTTTTTATCAAAATTAACAATTATACTTTAAGACTCCAAGCAATCTATACTTTTCATTTCTAATTTTTTGAAAGTTTTTTAGACAAATTAAGCATTTTCCCTTTTTAATACTCTTAGAAATATTTCCTTTACATTGGCCTGCATCAACCATTCTATTATTCGTACCACCAAATAGACCTTTTCGACTCGATTTCTGTGCTTTAGGCTTGCAAAAAAATAAAACTCTTGAATGGCCCGAAAGAACTTAGGCTTGCCCGCCCATCAATTTAATACAATCCAATTCAATTCCAAACCAACATCGCCCGTCACTTTCGACGCCCCGAAAATGCCAAAAGCGAAATCAAGGACAGAGCTTTGAAGAAATCGAATCATAAATAACACTTTACTTTTGCGTTTCTTATTTTTTTTTTCAGCTTTAACTTCAGTTTCAGCTTCAGCTCGGACTTCTTGTCGCTGGGCATTACTCATACGCGCCGTGGCTAATTGACCAAAAACGCGACAGGTTGAAGACTTTTTCCCCCATATTTTTCCTGTCGATTTCTGGATACAGTGAACACTCCGCAAAGGGATACATAATCTATAATATATAATATATAATATAATATATATAATATATAATATATATAATATATATAATATATATAATATATATAATATATAATATATAATATATATATCCTTCACATGATTATACGCTTTTGACAAAAACTATTATACTCTGCAAAGCTATAAAAATACCACTTCACGGTATTTATTTTATATCATATTTAAAATTTAGTTGTAATATTAATATTAGTTTTAATAAATTAAATTGAATTTACTTTCCAAATATCCCACTCTTATAAAGGCAGACTTTTAATAAGAGCTTTACTCTCAAGGAATAACTTAAACAAAATTAACAAATAAATTATTGGTTCACACTATCGAGTGTCTACTGTCCATAGCATAATTTTTTTCGGTTTTATTGGCGCCCACAAGTGCAGACGCCAAATGCTTGGATCACTTTTATTGTTGGGCGCAGTTGCCAAACCCCGAAAACAAAAAACAATGCAAAGTGCACTAACAAAAAAAATATAGAGAAATATGCTAGCAGACTACAAAAATAAAAACAAAAAATACAAGAAAAAAATAGAAACAATCAAATGGAACGTGATTCGAGACTGAAACTGAAACCGAGACCAACGCTAAAACTAAGGCTAAAAACTGGACTGGGACTGGACTTTGGGTAGGAAGCCGCTTGTGTGTGTCTTGTGCCTGGCGACTTGCGCCTGTCCACTGCGCTCCAATTTCTGGCTTTATTTAATTTTTATTTTTCTTTATTTTCATTTTCATTTTGTTCGTAGAACCAGCCACGGCAACAGCAACAGCAGCGGCAACAGCGGCTGCCAAATTGTTGTTTAGCAATCAAAAAAGAAGTTAAAACAAAAAGCGGCAGGCCGACAGCCAAAACAAAATACTCTTTAAATGTGGAGCAATGAATAAAGTTGCTAACTTTGCTTATATATGACTAATATACCATATTCTTTTGTTTATTTTAAATTAATCATTTCAATGGAAAGTTTGCGTAAAATAAATATATTTCTAGCAAACTGTATTACTTATGTTATGAGTAAAGTTTAATTGTTTCTAAATCATAAAACAAAAAAATATATATAAGAATGGTTCAAGTATATAGAAAAAATATAATAGAATATAATAAGAGCTTATGGAATTATTAACATTCCATTACTATTAAAATCTCATAAAATATATATAAAGTATGACATATAAAATTGAATCTAAGGCTAAACCTACTAACTTGCCAATATATATTTAAGTTTGTTTTTAATAAATAATTTAAATCAACAACTGATTTCAATAAAAAATATCTTCATCAAATATATTAGCATATATGTGGTGAAGATAAGCTTAAATTGTTTATAAACTATGCCATATACATGTAAAAATAGCATACAAGTTATTATTAATTATTGATATTAATAGGTAAAATATCGTAGAATATATGGTATGTGATAAAATTGATTGAAATATAAATCAACATTCTTTTACTATTCAAATCCCATAAAAAAATATGAAATATAACATTGCAATTTCAATTTAAAATTCATATCTCTAATAGTAAATGGTACCTATAAAGCTTAAAAGTATTATAAAAAATGCACCTAAATTCACTTTATATTTTTAACACCTAAATCAATTACAAATATTAATTGTAAAAATATAGTAAATAACAATTGAAACTTGTTTATTTTTAATGTTATTTTTTTATTGTTATACATTACGTTATAGTCAATGTACTTAACCGCGTAAAGTTCACTTTCGGGGCGTAGAGTATCATAAACAGTAAATAATGAAAACTGTTCGCGTGCGCTGTGGTCGGTGCCTAACGGTGCCTGTAGTGCCAGTTCCCCCCATGCCCCATCCCCGATCCCCGATCTCTGATCTCTCAGGTTCCCCCCTGAGCCACCAGCACCACCACCACCGCCAGAGATTCGTCATAGAGGCGACCACGTTCCAGGCCAAGCCTTGGAGTTGCCGCCAGCCACTTGAAGGCATTTTTCATAACCGCAACGAGGGTACACCAAAGTGGCTTAATTCTTAAATTATTTGGCAGTCCAGAGTACTCACATATAAGTATATACATATATGGTATGTGCCTATGGATAATGCACAAAATTGGGCAAGAGTCCCATTATAAACCAGCAATAATAAATGCAAAAAAAAAGAAGAAAGCAAAGCTTCTATTTGTAATTAGTTTCACAAAACAATTAATTCGATTTAGATTTTATTATATTAAAGATAAAGCTTCAATCCAGAGTATCTTAGTTCGGTGCGTCCTAGGACCGAATGCCTTTCTTAAAGATACATATATATGTATTTTTTTGTAGGCCTTTGTATAATGAATGAAAGGCAACACGCCGGCCAAAAAGCTATTGGCAATAAATAATTCTTTGTTGTTGCTGCGCCTGTTGCTTTACTTAAATTTAATTAGATTATTTGAAAGCAGTTTGGGGCGATGGTGTCATAGATTAAATTGGACGTAATTCATTTTTTATCCTTCGTTTTTCTCATGTTACTTTTGCTTGGCTCAACATTACCTAATTGTTCTTGTTATTTTTTTGCGGAATTATTTCTCATACGATGCGGGGTTTCTTGGACATTCCATTGGTTAGTTCTGAGCTCTTAAATTATTTGTACACTTTAAAGAGATCTTATGCAAGAATATTATGTATACATATAGTTCCAGAATTGTCACCAGTTGACGACACAAGTCAATGGACGCTGCGCTCTAATTAATCTCTGGGAAAAGAACAATAGAAGTAGCAGAGCAAATCCAAAGCCAAATGACAAAGAAACCCCAAAAATCTAATTTAAATAATAATAAACAAGTATTAAGCTTTTTGGGGGTTTAGTATCTAGAGCGGAGAAAGAAATTTTCCATGGCATTATTATGTAACCGAATAAAATGATCCAAATTAAAATTTGGTAACTTCGATTGGGCGTTGAGCTGCCAATCCAACCAAATTGGAGTGAAGGTTAATCGGCCATGGCCGATGATCGATAGGAATGGAAAGGTTCACAGTGGACCGGGGATTATGGATTGGATATTGTATATATAAAACAATGTAACAAAGCAATGATTCATATTTAAATTCAAATAGAAAAAAAGGATCAATCACTTATTTACTAGTTATTATGGTTCAATTTGCAAAGAGTCTTAATTATTTTAGTCCGGTTTAAAAGAACATATTATCAAATAAGGGTAAGTGCCAATAATATAGTAAACTAAATAGTAATAATAGTAGTCCAAGCTATTAACAATTAAAGTTAAATACTAAAGTAATACCAGCTTAAATTCTAATTGCATTCGTAAGTTGATCTAACATATTTTTACTTAGTTAATTATTTAATGCTGTGCCATTAATTTGAAATGTATTTAGGATAACTAAAGCTGGTTTTTCAATTTGTTTAACGTTAAATTCAATATTTTTTTTATATTTAAAATCATATTGGACTTCCCTTAGACTTTTTCGTTACTTCTCTACTACTCCAGAACTTCAATAAATGTTATTACATTTCTTATATTTCTTTGTTCACATTTAATTATTAATATTTATCTATTGTATGGTAAGGTAAAAATATCGGAAACACCTTTATAAATTGGTCAAATAATCCCTTAATCGATGGGCTTTATTTAATTACAATTAAAAAAATCCCTGCCACCTGATTTCTTAACCAAACAGACCCCAAAACGAGGCCTTAACATGGCGAAAATAAGTCACTTGGCTATCGCTAGGCCAAAATCAGAGACAGGAAAATAAATACAAGGCAGTCGAAGCCAAGAAACAAAACGCTGAGACACAAAAATTCGATCGGCGTGGGGGCGAAATACCCTGGATACCTGGTAAAACAAAAACAAAAAAAACCTGTGAGGTTGGGACATGCGCTGCAGGTTTACCCCGCCGCTTTCCGACCCAAAGCGATCCGATCAGGCTCGGTTTGCATACAAACAAATATATATAAAAATGTATATATTTCTTAGCCGACAAAGAGCCAGGCCGAACGGATTTTCACCTAAATATTTGAACTGTTGTTTCACGTTGATACTCGTACCTTTCGGTGCTCGCATTGGTCTGGAATTTTAAATAAATGCGATTTAGTTGTGCAACGCTTTGCCTTACTTTACTTGACTTTACTTTTTCCCTCCTAACTTGCTCTCCTTTGGCTATTCGCTCCGCAGATTTATGGTAAATAATTTGGTTAAGAAAAATAAATGCCAGTGATAGCAGCCAACAATAACTGGACAATCCAACAATCCACAACAACAGGTCTTTGTTTATTCGGGAAATCACAAACTAGAATTTAGTGGAATGATATGCTCTAATTAAATACAAAAAAAATAAATAATAATGTAAAAGCATGGGTGAATTTTCACTTTACCATAACAATATACCCTAATTAGACATACAAAAATTAAACAATATATATATAAAAATGGCTAAAATTTCACTTTACTTTACTAGAATGATGTGCCCCAATTAATCAAAAAAAAAAATTAAACAATAAATATAAAAGCATGACTAAAATTTCCCTTTAATTCTTAACAATAAACAACAAGCCGAAATTCATTATTCTTATAAACATATATTAGTTTAAACCCCATTTAGCTAGAATAATTATAGATTCTACAGGGTATTTGCTGTACCCGAACTTTTTCTAGCTCTTTCCTAAACATTTTTCATTAAGCATTATCGGCGGTTTCTGTTGCTGTTTTATTGGCAACAAATATCAAGAGAGGCCGTCTTGGAGAGGCATTTACCAAACCCAAGTTGAGCAGCCATAAAGTACATACGTATATTTCATTCTGTATTCCGTCCAGTCTGGTGTGAAAGCGAGAGTGGCTATGGATTTTTGTTGCTATTATGTGTAAAGTTATGCTCGACGCGTAACTGGGCCAGCGACAACAACAACAACAACAACAACAGCAAGCACTAACAACAACAAGAGTCTTAACAACAACGAGAAATGTTTACAAAATATTCATTGATTTAAAATGTGGAATTTCGTTGGGCTTTATATTGCTTCCCATTTATTATTATTTTGTTGTTGTTTTTTTTGTTTTTCCTCCTGAAACTTGATTGATCAGGTTATATATGCAATGATGCAATTACAAGGGAATTTTGTTTTTGGTTTTTTGTACTGCCTCCGCTTGCTACAATTTAAATTGCATTTTCCACTACCAACGGCCAACGGCGCGTATGCGTAATATTCGGCCAGGCATTCGGTAATATTGCGCATACGTACCAAGAAATATCTATATCTATATCGAACCTAACCCTCAATTAAGCGGAAACTTGTGTCATTTTTTGCTTTTATTCAACTCGACTCGACTGCAAAATTACACAGCAATAAAAACTCACTGGATTAAATAGGGGGAAAAGAGCTTGGCTAGGGGAACTGGGCGTGGGAACAGGCAACAGCCAGCCAGCCAACAACTTTATTATGCAAAGTGGCCAGAATGTCATTGGCCAGGCACCCAGATACAGTCACAGTCTCCATTCCCCAGTCCTAGGCACCCTACTCCCCCATTCCCATCATGATTAGACCCTACTTAGCCTAAAGTCTTGGTTTTATTTTTTTTTAACTAATAAGACAGAGTCTGGATTCGTGCCGAAAGGGCGACAGCTTTTCCGAGGGGTTTGGTTTTATGGGAACAGCATTAAATCGATCGGAAATGAACAGTAATTGTGTGATTATTAATGCTCTAAAGGAAAGGCACATATTTTTAACGAAAACGAAATATCTCCAGACTTGACTCCAACTCTCAGCTGTGCAACAACTTGCAAAAGTTGCCGGCTTTCGGTCTTTACCCACTGATTGACACCTTTTAACTACCGTGTTGCAATCAAGCTCCAAACGAGAAGTTATTTTCTTGACACAAGTGACACATTTCCACTCGATGGCCACCCCCACTAATGCGGGTTTTCCCGCACTGCCTCTGGCCAAAAAAAAAAACAAAAAAAAAAGTAAAAATGTAAAAATGTAAATCACATTTTCTCCTGGTCCCGATAATCTATAATTGTAATTATAATTGCCAGTCACTCGACTCCCAGTTCAGGGAAGCCAATGAAAATTGCCCAACCGCACTTATGCAACGATGCCTGGTCTGGAGTGGATCGGAATGGATCAATCCAATCCTCTAGAGCGCCACGCCCCGATCTCTCCGGGCGGCGACTCAGACCCAGATCGCACGTCGCATATTTAGTTAGCATAATTTGCTCTCTAATTGTCACTGACAGTCGAAGAATGTGCCCCCCGTGGTTTCCAGTCGCCAACTGGTTTTCACACAGGGGAAAATCTTATGGTGGCTATGCGAAAATGTGTACTTCGAATTAACTAAGACGGTAAAAGCGTTAAAGAACAAAAACGAATATTCTAAATATCTTGAAGTGCTTGAAGAATCTACATTATTAATATCAACAAAAATATAAATATACATAAATATACATTTTTTTGATATATATATATATATATTCATAAAATATACAAAATGAAAAACATTAACTAACAAAAATATTTAATTTTTTAATTATTGGTATACCCTCACAAGGGTATTATAATTTTAGTCAGAAGCTTGTAACCCGGTGAAGGAGTTATTTCCGACCCTATAAATCATATATATTCTTGATCAGCATCGGCTAGTAATCGAACTAGCCATCTCCGGCAGAAAATAGAAATTTACCAATTTTTTCAAAAAAATATAAGGGGTACCATCGTTAAAATTTTCAAAAATTGACAAAAAAATTTATTTTTGTAAATATTAAATTTAGTAAGCAGATTTATTAACCTAATAAAAACTAGCATAGAAAAGCTTTCTGAATTAAAATTAATGACTTTTTGCCTTAGTTATGAGTATTTTAAGCTTTGATTTGTTGAAAAATTTTCTTATAAAAATATCAATAAATATCTAGTCGCTGAACGCAAATATTTTAAGCTTAGTTACATTTTCCAAATCGATAAATAAATTCGGCTTCGCGAAGTTATTCTCCATTCTTGTTTCAAAAGACATAGAAATATGAACGTAAGAAATAACAAAAAATGAACCATAATTTTATATATATATTTTTTATAAATATGTATTTTCAATATTTTTCCCTGTGCTCTGTCTAGTCAATAAGTTTTCCTTTTTTTTGTAGCAATTACAATTGTGTTCCCATTTAAAATCGAATGAGAGCTACACCCACCATACTTGGTTATTATATAATTATATATGTATATATAGTTGGAACCGATCATGAGGGACAACCGGTGCGATAAAATCTAAGCAGGAAGCGGGTAAAGGAAGAAAATGGTTGGGTGACAAGAACAGTAATCAGAGTGTATGGCTGGAAAATGGGATTGGCTATGATTCAACTACATATTAAAAAAAAAAGGTAGAACTAGCTTTTGATTGGCTGTTTATGGAAGAACTTATTGTATTATTGATTTAACTGTATTTATTTATTAATTTAGTTAATAGTTGTTGAAGCCGTACTAAAATGTTGTACAGGCTTCCGAAATACTCTGTATTATACTTCTTTTTTGTGATTTCATTTCGAATAAAGTTATATCTTTAAGATCTTTTTTAAAGAAATGTATGCAATTATTCATAATTTAATTATTATCTCTATTTGTTTTCATAAATATTTAAAACTTCATTCTTTCGCCTATTCTATTCTATATTAAAGCTTTCCCACATCACACACCTCCATAAAACACCTTGATAAACTAAAGGTTAATGCATTTCCGTTTCCGCAGGCCAAGTGGTTTTTTCCATCTTTGGTTTCCTTTGGAAATTCATTTTTTTTGTGTCGTTTTTCTACCCGTCAAAATGTTTGTGCAACACTCACCTTTGGGTCTTGAGATATCACAGAATGGTTTTTGCGCATAAGAAACCTGCGACGACGACACTTGCAGTTGTTGTTGTATCTGTTATTGTTATTGTTGTTGTAATTGTTGTTGTTGTTGTTATTGTTGTTGTTTTTGCTCCAGTTGTATCTATAATTGTTGTTCTGGGTGTTGCTGCCGGTGTTGTCGCGGGTCCAAGTTTTCTTGGCTTTATATGTATCTTTTTTTTTTTGGTGTGAACCAAAAGACTTCCAGCAATTTTCTGGCTATTTTCGCGCTTGGCCTTTGTGTGTTGTTGGTTTTTTGTTCCACTTAAGATCTGGTTGTATATATTCACTTTATATAGCCGGGAGTTATATATACGCTACTTTTTATGATTTTCGCAAATTACTTTTTCGTTGGGCAATTTCAACGTTGTCTGTAGTTGTTGTTGTTGAAGTTGTTGTTGAAGTTGTTGTTGAAGTTGTTGTTGCTGCTGGACACATTTCCGTTGGCAGCAACAACATGACGCAGCGTTCTGACCGTCAATCAACGAACTGCAAATAAAACATCAAATTATTGCATTTCAGTCATTATAAATGAATATTTAAATGTTTGCCCAAGAAACTGATTAATTTTGTCATCAGAAAATAGAAATAAATTCAATCCCAACAAGTATCTGTTATGGCAAGTAACTTTGTTTGATGCAGCACTACAGTTAATCATCAATGTAGAAGTACCAATAAGTATCTGAGAATGAAACCAACTTGGTGCTAGAAAAAAAGATATATAAACAAGAATGGTAATGAAAGCCAATCAAGAGCTTAATTACTTTTAATTAGGGGATTTATAAGCGGAGCAGCCGCAGCAGTTCTGTGGAATTTTATTAATTCGGTTTCGGAATTGCGCCAGCGAAAGGCGGAAGTCCATTGGTGGCAAGTCTTTTTTTTCGGCTTTTCGCAGCCACACACAAGCACCTGGAGATTGTCACCATCCATTTGGATGAGTGTCCAAACGCATCTGGGTGCCACTCGAAGAGCTTGAAGATTCCCAGCCTTCCGCTGTCCATTGCGAGAGAAATGAGAATTGAGCAAACTCGAACTCTTTTTTTCTAGTCACTGGCTGTGGCAGTACATCAAAACCGCATTAGGCCGAATGAACTAAATGTTTGGACATACACTCATGGGTGTGGAGTGAGTGTGCGAGTACTGCTGACCCATTTATCGAGTGCTGCCAGTTGACTGTGATGTGTTAATTAGTCAAATGTTGGTCAACACTCGGCGACCCGCTTTTATTTGGTTTTAAATGGACTTTGGCAATCCTCTAAGGGGGCACTTGGGATCACAAATTGCTTAAACTGTTAATCAGAAAGACATATTTTAGAATTAAATAGTATTTCGGAGAGTAAAGCCACTATTCTTGAGTATTGAAGAGAGCTTTTTAACAAAATATGCACCATTTACATGACGTTTTATAGCTTTTCTTTCTTAAAAAATGCTCATTTTTTAATGTTAATTTCTACGCCAAGAATTTAACTAAAACCTTATGTATTATTTTACAAATTCTATATTAAATTGTTGCACTATTCATTCTATAACTTTATAAATGCATTATTTTTTTGTAAATCAAATACAAGAACCCATAAAATAAATATGTTACATATTAAAACCTAATATATATTTTACAAAACATATATATATGTATATATATATTTTATTTCTTTGCATTTAAATATTTATAATATTTTAAATCTTCCCTAGATAGTAAAATTTCCAAGTTAAAGGTAGTAACTAAACCTTTTTTTACAATATGCCGCTCCTATATGCTTTTGGAAGCGTTATTCAGCTGCCTTTTTCCTGTGCATACTGGCGTGAAAAAAAATATAATAAAAATACAACAGCAATGAATACAACAGTAAAATAGACAACAACAAAATACAAATACAAAAATGATTTAATACATTTGCCCGGCAACCGGATATCGGAGTCGTGGCTAAAGTTGGAACTGAGTAAATGTTTTGCAATTTCCCTAAGATCGCCATGAGTCGGCTGCCAGCACCCGAGTGCAACTATGTGTATCTGCGAGTAACTAAATGCAGATATATCTGTATCTGCATCTGCATCTGTATCTGCATCTGCATCGGCATTGGCATGTTGTAACTGCACACACATGTGCGTGTGCCACGATCTCGGATGCGGCAGTTCCTCAATTAAACAGTACTTGCATTTACAATTTTATTTGTCTCTGCCATCCATCCGTGGCCTAAGCTCCCGAAAAAGTTAAATCCAACTGGAGTTGGTTAATGGACATGACGGCTTAAGCCGTCGCTGCTGCCGCTTGAGGTGTTGATCATCTTGAACTGGACAACAGTCTCAAGGTGCAGAGAAATAAATTAGGAAGACTTTCGATTGATTTCGAGAGATTCTCTACAAATTCAAGTGCTAACCAGAGACCTTCTTGATTTAAAATAATTAATTTTAATAACATAATTAAGTTTCCTGCCCCAATATATAAAACCTCAACAATGTCTCTCTCATTTCTCACTGTGCACCGATCACACAACCACTTGATTTACAAGTTCCATTCACAGAAGCTGCAAACTGCACTCGCCGATGTGGATGTGAATGTGAATGTGGATGTGGCTGCCACTCGACTCGACTCATTTGCCGCACTCATCGGGTTCATTCATTACGGGACAGCCGCTCTGCCGCCAATAATTGTTAAAAACTTTTATTGTTTAACCGCTGCTCGCTTTGATTTCGCCGTCAATTTGGTCAACGAATAATAGAGTTGCCGGCCCAAAACGGAAGGCATAACGATTTTCAGGGGTGTGGGGATACTCCAGAGTGAGTCGGCAGAAAATATTCCTTTTCTTTCCAAACGATTCGATCTCGTTTTTATGGCATATCATTCCGATACAAGGTCAAGTTTGTTGTTGTTGGAAAATGGGAGAAAAAGAAGTGATGTTGGCTTTTGATAAATTTGCAAATATACAATTTACAGCTACACCATAATTTGGATCATTAAAAATGTACCGGGCAGCTGGTCATTTAGAAAACATTTTAGAACAGATAATGGTTATGAATAAAAACATATCGTCTAGTCCCGTCGAATTTGTCCTAAAAAAAAAAAATAAACGAAGAAAGCGTTGGCTCCCTCTTAAACTGTCCAGTGACTATCCTTGACGAACAATGGCACAATTTATGACCACCAAATGCACACTGGGGCTCGCGTCGCATATGGCCTTCTCGGTTGGGACCTTCTCCAGGGCCGGCTCGCTAGTCTCTCCTGTCCACTCGAACATTGCCATGGAGTGGATCTTCTCCTGATACAGCTTCACCTCGTTGACGGCATAATTGATGCGGTGGCAGTAGAGAGCGATCTTGTAGGCGGCCAGCTTGTACAGCCAGGGCATGTCCAGGTAGTCGGCTGCCTCCATCAGGGTGCACACGAATTCGATCTTTTCGCGGAGGAACTCCTTGTCCCAGTCGTCGACCTGGAGCTCCATCTCATAGGCCGATACCGGCTCCACCTTAGTCACCCAGGCGGGCTCCTCGTCTCCCAGATGGAACTCGGACCACAGAAGCACCTTGAGGAGCACCTCGACATTTTTGATTCCATGCAGTGGCAGAAGGCACTCCACCTCGTCATTGTCAATGTCATTATAAATGTCCTTGTCACTGTCCTGTTTCTGGTTCTGGTCCATGTCACTGTCCTTGTCGCTGGCGGACGCTGGCCTGATGCGGCGGCGGCACATTCCTTGAATTACCTTGGAGCGATCAAGGAGACCAAGAGGCGCCCGGACCGTCTTACCGTCGCCCGCCTGCATACGCACCATTTCGTCCATTTCAGAGATTCGTCTTTTCCAAATTATACTTTTGTCTCAAGGGGGGATTTATAGGGAATGAGAGATTTTGATGTGGGACAGCTATATTGGCATAGCTTACTGTAGGTTTGCAGGCAAATATGTTTCCATAAATAGGGCAGCAGTTTGCTCGAAGCTAGGTTTAATTTAAATTTATTTATGTATCTTCTGAAGAAGGAGTCATTTCCGATCCTATAAATCATATATATTCTTGACCAGCATTAACAGCTGAATTGATCTCGCCATCTACGGCAGAAAATAAAAATGTAGCAATTTTTTCTAAAAAAATATAAGGGGTTACATCGTTAAAATTTTCAAAAAAAATAAATACTTTTTGGCTAAGTTATGAGGTTTTTAAACTTTAAGTGGTTGAAACAATTTGCATATAAAAATATCAATAAATATCGATTCAAAGAATGCGAATATTTTAAGTTTAAATGTGATATTTTTTCGATTAGTAAACTAGCATTAAATTGTACCAACATATCTGTGCAATAGTCAAAATCAAAGAGGAAAGTAAATATTTCAGGTGACTTCGTCAAGCACCTCTTTAAATTTGGTTGTTAAAACCATATATCTGATAAATTTAAATAGACTTACATGCATATTATAAATTGCATTGCATATTTTTTATCCAAAATAATAATTCGTTCCCATCACCAGTGAAAATTTCTAATTAGAATAAACGTCTTTCCGAGATTGTCAATCATTATGCAAATGTCTAATGGACAAAGTGCCACCTCACAATTGCAACTCGCTTTTACTAATTCGGTTTAATGAACCATAAAACATAAAACAAAGACCCAGCACAGTGGGCCTAATAGCCAGCTCCAGTTTTCAGCTGTCCATGGTTTTCCATGGCGCAGCGAGTGAAAGAAGGGCAAAAGTCGAGGCACTAAAACCAACATCTAACAAAGAGCCAACTTTCCCAAAGGCGGGCGCACTGACGGGTGGGCGTGACCCTCGATATATTCACATGTGCCACAATTTGCGTCTTTCAAAGTTTTCCAGTTCTCCGAGTGTCAACTGTCCGTCGTCCGCTAATGACATTGTCTGGTAAAAGTGTCTGCCCCACAGAGAGAGAGGAGAAATCCTCGATTCGCACGGCAGTGTGAAAACCGAATGACATTAACTCTAGAATCAAGTTATTAAGGTCACATGCAGGGGTTATAGGAGGAATGGTGAAAAGAGCTTTGTGAACTCTGGAGTTTTGCATTATTTGCAAGCGAAAATGAATTTATCTTGGCATAAGTAGTCAACATTTTCAGATTTCCCTTTAAAATAAGACTTTGCTTTTAACATTTTCTAACATTTTCTTTTGATTCATCATAACACCGAGACTAATCGTATGTAGTTTTACACCTATAGACATAATTGGTGTACGAATTTAATATATAAAAACAAAGGAACAAACATTTGTGGTCACAAATAAACACGTAGAATTATTTTCAATTGTTGTTTTGTTGGCAATGTTTCAAAATCCTCAATTAAGAGTTGCGGAGGTCGAAAAAGTTAGAGGTAAGAGGATGTTAGAGAATTATCCTTCAAATTGTTCTTCATACAGTTTGTACATATTTAAAAAAAAAAAATTGTATAACTAATTCTTATAATATGAAGTAAAAGAAACATTGTTCAAAGTTAATCTTAGGGGCTTACATTGGTTTTGTAACGCTATCAAACTCCATATTGTTCCTCTGATTTTTGAAACTAACTTATACGAAAGTGCAACCTCAAAATAATTATTAATATCATTATGTTATCATTAGCTAAATTAAATAATAAATTAGCTGATTTAATTAGTTAATTAATCATTAATAGAATTAATCATCATACAAGAATGTTCCTGAATTATTAAAGAATAAAATACAATTATTATTTGCAATTTACATTATTGTATTGTATTTTTCTTTTCACGGAAACTTGTGAGGTTTAGCTAGGACTTCAACAGAGTAAAATTTATATCCGTGAGGAATTTCAGAAATAAAGAACTACAACATATTTGAGATATAATTTCCATTAGAAGGCTTTCAAAAGAGAGAACTATAACAGGCCTAAGAATTTTTCCTATTTCCAGAGAGTTCCTTAATAATATTAAGCTTATGTTTACACCCAAAGGCCACTCCATTCTAATGGAATAATTTTGTATGCAACATCGTGACTTCGACCAGTGACAGATCATAAAATTAGCACCGAATGCACAACCCACACATCGAGCTAAAATAAACGCACTTTCAGTCTGGGGACCTGGGACATATGTGTGTGATTATGCAGATTTATGACTTCAACACTTGCAACTGATAGCAGGGCAGTTAGTTGTTAACAAAGTTGTTTGTTTATGAGGCGCTTGGCTTAAATTATGGCTAGGAATTAACAACAATTTAGCGGGCTCCGACATGTCGCCAGCTTCCACAATCATTAGCAACGACACTTGGCCCGATCCGATAAGTACACCGGCTCTGGGGTCCCAATATGCTTCCCATATCTATGTGGGCCCCCAGTGGGCGTCTCAAATTGAGTTTAATTAATCATTTTGTCATAGAACTCTCAGCTCTAATTAAATTCAATTTCAGTCTCAGGTCGATCGATATTCAATCGATCGATCGGTCGTCAGCTTGAAAATTTGTTATTAAACTATTACGAAATCTGGTCTGGGTTAAGTGCTATAATTGGTCTTACTTAGTTTTTTCAATGTTTTTTTTTTCTATTTTCAAACTAAAAACTTCCAAATTGTTGCATGATACTTTAGATTTTTGGCAGTGGCAGTGCACATTGGGTCTTATACGAAAAATAGGTGTAAATTCGAAGGGAAGATCTAATAATATATATAATATATATCACAAAATATGCACTTTGTATATTAAATATTTTACATTATTATTTATTGTTTGAAACAAGAAACACATTAATTTTACCGAAACTTTCATCTTAAAAGTCTGAAAGAAAACTCGATAAAAATAGCAAGGCTGCATTTTTTTTCAATAATATGTAGCGATTTTTAATTTGTTTACTATCGATTATTAATCTAGATAACAAATTAATTTAATAAATTTAAAAAAAATCTTTTAAGAATACCAAAATATAAAGGTGTTTTATATAAATAGTTTTTAGAAAATCTATTTATAAGCTACAAACAGCTGTATAGCTAAATTAGTTAAGAAAAAATTAACTAATTTGTTAGTTAACAATCCTAAGATGAAATAAAAATTTCAGGATTGTATTCTGAGATTCTAAGAATTTTTTACAATTCTTTTCATATTCGTTATCAAATAATTGTGTAGTTAACAACATAACTGGAAGCTTAAAGAAGTTATAATTGATACGGAAATATACCAACATCTTAAGATGTTATTTAATTTGTAAGCAGCTCTATTATTATTAATTATCTCAAAGACTCTTTTAATATTCCTTAAAATATTTGAGCTTTAAAAAATAAGTATTTGTGAATTGAAAGTACAACCTTATTCGTTAAAGTATATGTTTTTTAATCACACATTCATATTGCATATTACATGCCTATGATTGCAATTAACTAGCTTTATAGTAGAACGACTAAATTAGCCTCTCCCCCCCCCCCCCCCCCCCCCCCCCCCTCAGCTAAGCCCCCATTTGGAGCCACGCCCCTTTGGGTCGCTGCTTTGCATTTGTCGCTTGTCGTTCGTCTGGTTTATTGCACTTTTGGCAGCTAATATTTATTAACAATAATTATCGGTAGCCGCCGTCGTCGTCGTCGTTGTCGTTCGCCTCGGTGTCCGTTCTAACTGTACACGATCTTTTGGGCACGGCTTCCGGACCAGAAAAAAAACACAGCAGAAAAAACACAACAAAAAACAAACTAAAGAGAAAAAAAAACGCCTTAATTGCCAACAACTGCTGGAGCAGCCACATCATGCAAATTACTCGTACTCGACTTGGCCACGGATCGAGTGGAAATGCATTCAAATTGATAGATGGGCCGAGGTGAAGACAGGCCAGCCAGTCGGCCATCCAGCAGATGCGGGACTGCAAAAGCTGCCGACTCATCTTTCACCCGCTCGAACAGAGTTTTCCCTCAAGAGTTTCCCGCACGGAAATTATTATGATGCGCTTTTCTTTTTTTTTTTTTTGTTTGCATTCAATTCGAGCTGCGAAGGCAGGCAAAGTGAATGTCTGTCTGTTGATGTTGCCACTTGCTACTGCAGTAGCAACAAGCAACTAACAACACTCTTTTCGGCGGCAGGTGGGCCTCCAAAATAGGTTTTTATCTTGTTTTTCGTTACTACCATTTTTTTTATTATTATTATTTTTCTTATTTTTTGGCCGGAAGCATCGACAAATTTGCACTAAATGGCGCCATGGCACGCGCATCATCATCATCATCATCAATGCAATCATCGTCTTTTGGGCATTCAACAGATTCGTTTTCGGTGGCTTGTGATTATGCTGATGGTGTTATTATTAATACCCACAGTGGCCATAGGGTGTTATAACTCAATAGCAGGCAGAGGAAAGCATGAAATGTTATTGGTAAATAATATATATTTTAGTTGGATTTAATTGTATGTGTTTATTTTGTGTATTATTTGGAGTTGCGAAGATAAAATCTTGAATAAACTGACACATATTTATATATTGATATAGTTTTGTAATAAAAACTTTATAATGAAAATACAGTAAACTGTGATTTATCGATAATTAAAATATCGAAAAGTGTCGCATTTAATGTTATCGATTTTATATTACAAAAATAATAATATATATATGTATATATATGATTTATAGTGCCGGAAATGACTCTTCCACAGGGTTACACGCTTCTGACTAAAATTATAATACCCTGCAAGTCCAAAAAATCTATAGTTTAAATTAAATGTAGGCTCCATTTCAATACAGTTCAATATTTTAATTTATTACTCCTAAATAGCAGTTAAAAACATGGCTTTATATATCTAACCCCGCGTTAGTTATTGCTACAATTTATAATATAAATATAAATATTTTCTGCTTTCCCAACTTCAGCTATAGTTGCCAGGTATCAAACAGTCTATCCCATTCAACTTTTGGTCTTTCTTACAAACTTTTGCCTTGCTTTTTCGCGCTTTTCGTGATTTAATATGTTGCTTTTTTCTGCCTGCCTTGGCTTTGCTTAAATTAAAACACGCTCGCTTGGACTTGGCTGGTTACAGACTGAGGAAAACGCTTCAAATTGATAGATAAGTGAATTTCATAATGAATTCCATTGAAAAGTGCATTTTTTTTTCGGCGTCAGAATTTTCGAACTGTGAGTTTGGCAAATCGAAAGACTTGAAACACAAACCCGAAAGTGGTCTGGGCTAAAGGCAAACACTCCAATTGAAATGATAAATGCCACAATGCTTTAATTTAGATGACGCAAGTGCTCCTTGGAGCCCCTTAGCCCCCGTCTTGGCCTGGTCTTTCGGTCCCTCTATATAATTTGCTCGGTATGCGTGCGCGTTCAATGCATTTTTCTTTGTTTGCAGCACGATATATAGTATATTTGTGTTTTGTCGTGTGTTTTTCCTGCCGTTTGCTGCCTGCCAATAATAAAAGTCTTTGTCAACAGTTAGCCGTTGTTGTAATCGACTCACACGCATGCGCAACGAACGAACGAACGAACGAACGAGCAACTATTTCAAAGATTTTCTGTGCTTTGGCTCTCTTCATTTGCATTTAATTCCAAGCGAAAGAAATAAAAAACTATATATGCTTTTCCATTGGGCAAATGGATCGCTCATTCCCTGGGCTGTCCCTCGCTCCTTCCGACCGATAATTAAATCGCATTTAATTGCATTTGAACAACACACAATGTGTGGCAACTGTGAGAACCCGCAGAAGCCATTGACATATGGCATCGACATCGGCAACGATTGCAAAACATATTGCCAACCATTTGTCCAACCCGATATTGTTCGAGCTGAGTTATATATCTACATATATGCATTGGCCGGGGCCCAAGACAAACGACATGCATTCATTGCATATGACAGCGATGAATGCAGATATTCCAATGGCCCTTGAAATCGAATGCAATATCTGAATGATGGGATATGCAGTCGCAGAGCATGTGAAATTGCGATTTCTCTGGTTTAATTATAACAAGTGAGGACATAAAGGTTTTACATTATTTATACAACAGATTTTCTATGCAAATTTCTGCTTCAGAACAAAATATTACGTATACGTATTAAGTATACGTAATTTTAAATGTTTCTTTTACTCTGGAAATATAATTGTTCTTTATTATTTAGACTTCCGATTGGGCTTCCCATTGAATTTGTTATTTTCGTGGCTTTTGTATGCATTTTTCTGGACAAAAATCTACTTCAGAATAAAATATTACGTATACGTATTAAGTATACGTAATTTTAAATGTTTCTTTTACTCAGGAAATATTTTTGTTCTTTATTAATTAGTATTTCCATTATTGAATTTGATATTTTTGTGGCTTTTGTATGCATTTTTCTGAACAAAAATCTACTTCAGAATAAAATATTACGTATTCGTTATAAGTATACGAAATTTTAAAGGTTTCTTGTACTCAAAAAATATATTTCTTCCTTATTATTAAACCTCTTGATTAAATTTGTAATTTTCGTGGCTTTTGTATGCATTTTTCTGGACAAATATCACCTTCAGTAAAAATATTACGTATACGTATTAAGTATACGTAATTGTAAGTGTTTCTTTTACTCATGAAATATATTTGTTCTATATTAGTTAGTATATCCATTATTGAATTGCAATTTTCGTGGCATTTGTATGCATTTTTCTGGACAAAAACCTACTTCAGAATAAAATATTACGTATACGTATTAGGTATACGAAATTTTAAAGGTTTCTTGTACTTAGGAAATATATTTCTTCCTTATTACTAAACCTCTTGATTAAATTTGTTATTTTCGTGGCTTTTATACGAATTTTATTTGGCAAATATCTACTTCAGCATAAAATATTACGTATACGTATTCAGTATACGAAATTTTAACGGTTTGTTGTACTTAGGAAATATATATTTTCCTTATTATTAAACCTCTTGATTGAATTTGTTATTTTCGGGACTTTTGTACGAATTTTTCTGGACAAATATCACCTTTAGCAAAAAATATTACGTATACGTATTAAGTATTCCAAATTTTAAAAGTTTCTTTTACTCAAAAAACATATTTTTTTTATTATTTAACGTTCTTCTGCTGGAATAGCTTCAATTTGCAATTTGTATTCCCTGGCATTGTTTTATTAGCTTTCTGAAAGCGATCCAATCAATTAATTGGTACTTGCCATAGTTTCATTTGTATTTCCCAGCCTTTTATTTGTGAGACATAATTTCCCCAAGGGCATTTTTAAAACAAAACAATATTTAAATTACTACCTGAGCACTGTCGCTACTTTGCTAGCCATTTTTCTAGGCAAATATCTACTTCTCAATAAAATATTACGTATACGTATTAAGTATACGTAATTTGAATATTTTCTTTTACTTAGAAAATACATTTACTTCTTGTATTTTAACCTTCTCATGCTTGAATAGCTTCAAATTGGCAAAGTTCATGAACCCCGGCTTTGTTTTCTTAGCGCCCTGAAAGCCATCCAGGCAATAAATTGTCATTAGCCATATTTTCATTTGTATTTCCCAGCATTTCGTTTGCGTAATTTCCCCAAGGGCATTTTCCAAATAAAACAAAACATAATTAAAATTACTACCTGGGCATTTTCATTGTCGCGGCTACTTATCGCATTTAATTGAGATTATAGTTCGTCTGTTTATGGACGGGAGCAAAGCTACAATTAGCCGCCTGCCAGTTGATTAACAATAATTGCGATGTGAAACAGTTTAGAGAGCCATAAAAGAGACTTATGAGCGGCATGCCAAACTGTGCCGGGGGGCTGGAGATTATTGCCCCACATTTGGCCAGACGGAGCCCCCAAAAGTGGCCGCGGAATGTGCGGCGCTCGACAGGATGCAATCAATGTCACAAACACACTTGGCATCCGATATACACAGTCGGGCTGAGAATGCGCCGAATCGATTGGACAGGAAGCGCATAAATTGAGTTGAATTGAAGCGAATTTGAAATGAATTCGAATCGAAACAAATTCGAATCGATTGGCTGAATCGAGAGCATAGAACTTATGACAGCGGCATGAACAAGACCCAGAGACATGTGGCTATGATGGCGATCTTATCGCTGGACATGCGACAAGTTGATCGATCGATGGGACCACCTCGGTGGCTGGTGGCTTGTCCAACCTATCGTTATCGAATATGGCAATCGGCACGATTCGGACACTCGACACCAATAAATCGAACATTGACAGGGACACAAACACCACAAGTACATATAAATTATCTCTAAAGCCTGGAGTTTTCATAACCATTTTCCTTCTTTTTTATTGCAGAAAATAAATTAAGACATTGTTAACGTAATTGTGATCTCAAAAATGTGGAGAAAACGAAGTGAATTAAAATTGAAATTAAGCAAACACCAAATGATGATGAATGTGGCCAGATAAATGAGCCGAAATAGGCGAAGAAAGATATTTAGTTAAGACTTTAAAATAACTGGCTATTAAAATTTAATTAAAGATGAAATGAAAAGACTGGTTGAACCGCTAAATGTACATTGCAGTTATAAATAATAACAATAACAAGCTAAATATATTAACCAAAACCTAAGATGTACTTTATGAATCATAAATATTCAATTATTGTAGATATTACTCATGTTCCCATTATTTGTAACCATAATTTAGGGTTCCCTTTGATGTATAAACTTTACCTCAAACATACTTTTATTAACTAATTATTTATTTATGAAATGATTCCGTTTTTTTAAGATTTCTGCTGATTAATTGGCCCGATTTCTGTCCTCCTTCGAGTGATTCATTCTGACTTCGACTGACTGCCGTACCCTTGCCAGACATTTGCATTTGGCTGAGCGTTCGCCTTCGATTAGAGCCAAAGATATGCATTGGCATATATGCACTTATTTCCAGACATGCCACATATATGTTCATATAAATCTATATATATATATTTATATATAAGGTGGATGTTGGCCGAGATGGCAACCTTGAGTGCGTAGAGCAAACCCGTTATGGCCGGACGGGCATTATCTCGCTTTGGGTGCGCATTTTCCGAGACTCGCCTGCGGGGCATAATTTGGTTTTAATTGATACCAAAAGGAAAAGCAAGCCCAAATCCGTTCGAAACCCGCACCGACTTGGCTCGAACTCTGGTTCTAGTAAAAAAAAATATATAAATTGAAAGTCTAGTCTGCATGCAAATTCTAGCAAAAGGGAAGTGATTAATTTTGACGGCCCGGTTCATATCATATCAAATTACCAAACGGCCTTAACAACACAATTAAGACTCGCTTACATTTTTGGGCTTTTCGGTTTTTATTTTGTATTTTGTATTTTGAATTTTTTCAATTGAATTGGCCTAATGAGTGCAACGAATTTGACAGCACAGAGCCAGGAGCCAGCTATATGGCTATGTGGATATACATATGGTCATATGCTCGCAGCTATGTCGATGCACAGCTAATCCGTGGCTCGATTGTCGGCCGCTGATTGTTCATTCCAAAAAGTAATATATAGAAGAAAAAAATATGTGAAAGGGCCGTCGCCGAGTTGTCAACGCGATTCGAATACACAAATATAGCCACGGCGATATGCAGATCGACGGGACGGTTATATGGCCCACAGACTACAAATCATTGAGTCACGCCTATGAAATTTACATAAATATGAGCATACAAAATAAAAGAAAAATGACCAAGACTGAAGCTATCGAATATTCACTGCTCTTTGGCTTTTTTTTTAAATATAGTTAAATAATATATAGTTGGGGAATAAGCCCAGAGGTTATACAAATAAAACCTTATAAATTTAATAAGCAAGGTATTGATATAGAAGAGGATTGTTATTGTTATAGACATTACTAAGTTTTCAAATGGTGCAGATAAAATTTTTAGAAATAAATTATTATATTTAAATACAGAATAACTTGTAATTTTTTATTAAATATTAATCATTGTAATTGTAATAATTAATTTAAACCCTTAACCTGCTCTGTAAGTACATTTCTAAAAGAGAACTAAATGCATAACTGATGAATTTTAAATATATATTATTATTAGATTGTGCTTTAACGAAAACTTCCCTAAATCCTAAAAGAATATATAATAAATATATTTTACCAAATGTTTATTACTTTAATTATAATTATAATAAATCAAAAGAAACATCTCCAGCCAATTTTTAAGAAAGAACTCTGAACATTTTTATAAATATTATTATTAATTTAACTAAGCACAACCAAAGAACCCTTTGTTATAATCAAGAATAAAGCATTAAAAGTAAATTTTTCAAATTGCTTATTCTTGTAATTGCAACTCAACCCCAAAACCTCCTTCCTTAAAAAAGTCTTCCTAGAGTTTCGAAGAGAAATCCAATCGTAAACCCTATCTAAATATTAAATAAAAATAGTATTCATAGATTATTCACAAGTTACCTATCCTCTAGCATAACCACAGGACCCTCTTCTCTTGCTAGTTCGGTTAGTGTATACAAAATGCAATTCATCAGCGGGCAATAAGCGTAGAGCCATAAAACCATCGACTGACTTAATGGAGTCGTTTTGAGCGACAAAATTGTTTAGTGCAGCTGAAAGGCCCCCTTGCTTCTTGATTGGGCCACGCCCATTTTTCTATTTCTCTCTTACATATCTGCATGGACCAGAAAAATCAAAGAAGCCAAGCGCAGAAAGAAAAGCGAACAAAAAATGCTAAAGTTCGTTTCCTAAGTCTTTCGTTTGGCGGTGCCAAAGTTGCGCAAAATTGGGAGTTAAAGGGGTAGAGTGTCGTGCCGCAACGAGAAGGAAAGGCCGTAAACAATATTACCCGAGGATAATTATTTAGTTATCTTAAATATGCCGCGATATTTCTCTATAATAAAACCGACTCTCAATTACTGCTCCAATTTAAAAAATTGAACCGAACCGAAAACCAATCCCAAAATCAAATCAAAATAATACAAAAAAAAAGAGGACAACAAAAAATAATAATTGCAAAATGTTGGCGGCAGCAGTAATTATTGTTTCCAGGCTATATAGATATATGTATATATACATCTCGATACTGTATCAAAGGGGGCGTGGCTGAAGCGGTATTAGAATGCGGCAGAGAAAGCCACAACAACGACCGAAAATAAAGCAAAGATCGTGCGGGTTTAAGTAAACTAAGGCAAACAAATTGGGGCCAAGGCTGCCGCGGGACAAACAAATAGGGTCCAAAGTCATAATTAGATCAAAAGTCATAATTTTTCTTCATTTTCTGTAGTTATCTCTTCGCTGTTGCTGCTGCCCGTGCTTATTGCCATTGTAATTGTTGTAACAGCAAACAAACAACCACAAAAGGTGAACAACAAAAAAGCACAACAAGCCAATAAAGCCAAGCAAACACAAAACAACAACTACAGAAAAATCACTTTAATTTGAGCGCATTTCATTTTGTCAAATCAAATCCGTTGGCTGTTGCTCTTGGTTTTGAAAACAACCAACATTTTCGTAGCCAATTTAAATGTCATTGCGCCATTTCGGACATTGCCACCCCCTCTTGGCCCACACCCAAGCCCATTTTTCTTTCTATTTTTTTTTTTTTTGTCCGAAACCGAGCAAAGTTTGTTGGTAGTTAAAATCTTATCAATGGATTGGCGGAACAGCATCGCGAAAATCGCGAGCGAGGCACTGATAGGTCACCGCGGCGGGTTCACGGAGGAGGCGTCAACTGGCCACTCACAAAGTGATTGGATCCCGATCGATTCGGTTCGATAAAATAAACAAAACAAGCCGAGACACCAGGCCGAAAGCCACAGAGACAACTTTGCGGGATCCAATTTGAAAGTGAAAGCCACACAGGGCGAGGGTTCACTGGTTCTGGGCTGGGTTTTGTTGTGGGTTAAAAGGTGATACCAGAGAGGTTACAACGGGGACCAGCAAGCATTTCAGACAATGCAACAATAAATAAAAGAAGGTTACTTAAAATAATATAAACTATAAGGTGATTTTAACAAAGGATATATAAGAAATAATAGCCTGAAATGTTAAGACAGGAGCAAAGAATCTATTACAGCAAGAGATAGAGAAAATAGAAGGAAATCTTACATTTGTTTAGAAAACTAAAATTATAATATACAAATATATATAATATATATAATAAATATTACATAAATAAGCCAGAATCCGCTTTTAATGAAATATTTTACAACTTCAGTTGATCAAGTGTCTTTTTCTTAACCCCGAATAACATTATGGCAGCGACTTAATGGTCACTAAAGCTTAAGCTAAGTATACACAGTGAGAATTTAACATGGAATAAGCTGAAAAAAAGAAAATTTAAGAAAAAATGAATCAATTTCAAGAAAAACAAACCAATTTGATAACTATTTTAAGTTAAAAGCTGTAGAAAATACTTTAGAAAAGCTCAACAAAAGGCAAACAAAGAGCTGAAAGCAAAACTCAAATTGAGAGCTTATATTTAACTAACCACTTTTAATTCTCTCAGTGTATTTAATATGAAACTGTCTGGTGACCAGTTAAACTATATGAACCCAAAACTAGCATTTAAATGGGAACAATAAAGGCTGCTTTATATTCGCACTAATTAAAAACGCCATTCAAAGAACGAGTTAATTTTTATATATTGCCGTGATAATTTGTATTATTATTATTTTATCTACAAAGCGATGCAACGGCGCGAAGGTTGATGGCCAAACTTTAAGATATTCCTTAAATATCCAATCATCACGAATCGCTCAAGTGCAATTTAATTGCAAAATGTTACAATGCACTAATTATACATCGAAGCATAGAGCTAGAATGGCAAAGGACAACCACTGCCTCACTGGCTTCCAGTTAAATATCAATTACACATCACTGACTGACTTTAATCCCATCGGAGATCGACGTCCAGCACCCTGAGGTGTCAGAAGCTGTAGACACACCTGACCCTGACCCAACCTTGCGACTGCAGTGAACGCCAACACGTACTATCTGGGCACGGTGACACCGCCGGATCGATTGGATCGATGGAACCACCGCCCCGACTTGCACCACCGAACCCACCGAACCGAGCCGCCGAGCATCGAAGTGAACCAAACCACGGCAAATAGAGCATAGCCATGCCGAATGTTTGGCCATCTGTGTCTGCACACACAAAAAATTCGAAAGTAATTCTTTAACGAAAAACTATAATGATCAGGCAATTTAATTTTAGATATATTTTTTTGTTTTCATTGTGAAGAAACTAGAGGAAAATTCAAAGAGATTAGTAAATTCTAAGACTAAAGGTCTGTTGTGGTGAAACTTAGCTAAAAACAAAATAGGCAACTAACTTGGAAAATACCAAGTTTATGTACTTTTGCAGTTTGCAATTGAATTATGGAAAAAATCAGAAATCGAAGATAAGTACACTTAAAATAATGGCATTCTTTGAATCAATATTTATCGATATTATTATATGGTAATTTTTTCGAAAAATCCATATTTAAATATAGCATAACTAAACCAAAAAAGCATTCATTTTAATTCGGAAAATGTTACTATGTTAGTTCTTGCTAGGCTAATAAATCTGCATTGGTAAATTTTTATTTTCTGCCGGAGATGTCTAAATCGATTCGGCTAATGATACTGATCATGTATCTATATATTTCTGACTTAAATTATAATACTCTTGCAAAGGGTATAAAAATCCCCCAGAGACTTGGCTGGCTTTGAAGCAAATGTGAGTGCGGGTGTTGGAACTTCTCACTTCTCACATTATATACTATAGATCACATTCTTTTATGCACAAATATATTTAATATATAGCTTTGGCTGACCCACACGATCGTGTGACTTTAAATGTTTCATGTTTAATGTTTCAATTTCTGTAGCATGTGGCGCGAGGTCTTGACATCGCACCTTGAGCATTGTCATGATCTGCTGTCATCACAGGGAGGGATACATGGAGAGACAGGGGGCAGGGTCTGGGGATTGCAAATGAAAAGCTGCCAAAGCAAATCAAATGGTAGCTGTAGCTATATATATATATCTGTATATATCTGGCCGACTTGAAGGCATGGCCATCCAGCCTCGGACGTCTCTCCACACCCAGTGGGCGTTGCACATGTATCTACCCCCGATGGCGGCTGCTCTAGTTTACAAGCTCGAGCAGTACGATTTTTCGTGAGTCAAGGGGCAGAAATATATACATTTATATATGCATTGAAACCTATGTGTGTAATGGGAGGGAGTAATGGGCTTTTGCACAACACAAAATTGATAAACCAAATGACGCGCTTGAGTGGCCGTTGCGCCATGGAAATTCCTGCCAAGGTTCATTTGAGGCGAACATGCCTGGGCGCCTTGCTTTAATTAAACTTTAGCCCACTGAATGTTTTCCTTTTCGAATTGAATTTTGTATCTACGGCCGCCGGTTACCCTTTGAAGTTGCCCCAAAAATGGGTTGCAAGCCATAAATGTGGCATCCCAATGCCAAAAAGAAAAATAAACAAATGCTGTAGCTGTGGGCAGCAGATTTGCATTAGGAATTGCACAAGCCGCTAATTAAAATCTAAAATACTTAAAAAACTAAGATGAAGTCATTTAGGAGATGTAATTTATATCAATATCATGCCATAATATATCTAATTCTAAAGCTAAATCATTAAAGTATGCATTGATTACCTTTAGACATTAGAGAACGAGCCTATTCTTTCTGTCTTTCAAAGTCGAGTTACCCAATGCCTTTGGCTTTGTTACCATTATTGTTAGCCTCCTTTTGCCTGACTGTGGTGGCACTTTGTCATGTTGCAGTGGCATTTCGAAGCTGCAAGATGCGAGCACTCAACACCATGTGGGCGAAGTTTATCTTTGCCCGAAGAGGGCCTGCCACAAGCCACTGCAAGGTAAACATAGCCAAGGTGTCCGCAACTCGAGGCACTACTAGCCGTTATTACAAGAAGCTGTCCAGCAAAGCAGCACAAGGTACTTGCTGTGCGGAAAATAGGAAAACCAAAACGAGAAAGGAAGAAAGCTGGCAGAGATATCTCTGAAACTGATGAATACCCTGTCTATATCTATGCAATATGTATTTATTTCCTAGTACATTGCAACATTTAACACACTTCAACTTAAGCTTAAGGCTAGTCCCAAAACATTGTCATTTAGTCTGCCATCAATGTTGCAAACCTCCTATGAAATCATAAAACCCTCCTCCTGCAAAAAGGGTACCACAAGCTGGAGACAACGGACCACAACCAAAAAAATACAACAAAAAAATAAATAAATAAAGTTTGCAATAAGTTTTTGGCTTACAAATTTGCCAAACAATGCAGATCGCTCGGCACGACGTCGAGCTCCTTGGGACTGGAGAGACTCGCACAACTGGCGATTTGGAACTTTCGACTGGGAGGCCGGCGATCCGCGATCCCCAATCCGCGATGCGAGACTCTCCTCGAGTGGCGGCAGAGTGTGGGGCAATTATGGCTGACTGGCTGGCTCTCGACATGGGGATTCGATCGTACCTCGACTTGTGGCACGCGTCCGCATTTACCAGACCCAACAAATTATGGGGGATCCCCCTGCCATCGTGGCAATCTTAAGCCACTTCACAGCTCATCGGAAGGGGACTGAGTGAGTTCCTCGAGCAGAAAACCCTAGACTTCATTTACTATATATTTATATATTTATAAACTTAAAAATGTTCAAATTTTTCCCTTTTATTTATATATATTTATAGTTTTTGGTTAATGAGATGTCGCGCAATATTATTTCTGTAGCTGTATGTAAGTATTTTGCAAATCGAACAAAGACCAAAAGGGTTTGCTGAACGCCGAAATGGAGCAACGGTTCTCTCTTATTTTTTTGCTTATTTTTTGTTGCTATTTTTTTGTTGCTATTTTTTATTGTAAAGTTAAAACAAAAATTTGCAAACTTTTGCGGTTTGCGATTTATTTTCTGCGCTTTAGCTTGTTGCTGTTGTTTTGTTTTGTTTTGTTGTGAGTTTGTTAGTTGTTGGTGTGTTTGTTGTTATTGTTTTTGTTGTTGTTGCTGTGGCAGGTTCACAGCGAACACGACAGGAGGAGCGGGAAGCGGATAGCAGGGAACGGGCTTTTGGGGGGAGTGGGTTAAAATGGTAACGGGAAACTGTCCAAGTTATCCAGTTATCCATGTGCCTAACGCAGCAGTCGAAACGAGAGCAAAAGTAGCCACCGACATCGGTTGTCTTGGTTGTTTCGGCGGTTGTTGACGCTGCTATATGCACTGAGAGAAATTTGGGAGAAGTCTATATTTTATAAAGAAAAAACTAGGAACCTCAGAAGCAGTATCTATTTTTATCTTAGCGAAAATAAGGGTAAATTACAGACAAACTTGTTGAAAAAGCAAATTGATTGTTTCCTTATTTAATTTATTCGAACGAAAAACACTAACAGGGTGCTGTTAAATAACGAATTGTGCTGTTAAGCGCAAAAAATTCACCTTAAACAGCTGTAGTGCCTTCTTGACTTTTTCTCTTGATTTTCTACAATCAGCTAAAATTTTTTTTGAACAGAAATTGTTAGGAAATAGGTCCCTGTTAATATTAACTCTCACTTTGACCAAATGTTCTTAGCAGGAACTTTATCTGTTGGCCAAGCTTGAACAGTAAGGAAAGGAATAGAATTATCAAACTACAACCACATGAAGAAAATCTATAAATTGTTGAATTTTTGATTTTTTTTTTAATAGTTCTTAGAACCATTATATAACAATCCCTGAAATACTTTAACACAAACGTCGTAGTTAATCCTAAGCGCTTTTTAACTTCCGTTTTTGTGAAAATATTTTGAAATAATTATATGTATATATTTAAGAGATATTTAAGGAATCAAGATATATAAATTTGATCTCTTTATTAAGAACCAAAATTATATTTTAATTGCATTTTTGAATATCCTGATGATCCCTGCTGTTACTTGTTTTTAGCGGTGCACTGACGCTGCTGTGGCGACTTTTCGCTTTTTGTTTTCTTAGCAGCTTAGCGCCCGCTGTCCTCCATGACTGTCCCCATGCCCCACTGCTGGGGAGTGTGTCCACGTACCAACATTGGCCTAATGTTGCACATTGTGTGCTGAGCCTGATCTTGTTTATTATGCAAGAAAGCTGCCAAAGTGAGCCAAAGCCGACCGAGCGCTATATAGTACGTACTACGTATACGTACGAATGCAGGAAAGCCACAGGCACGGGCACAGCCAAAATGGGAACAATCACAGAAAGTGAATTCGCAACGAAAAAATTTCAAAACTGAACAAAGTGCCGACAACACAGAGAAATGGGAAGTTATAGAGGACAGGGATATAGATTGAAGCCAAAGGAAAAACAACCTACTTTTAACCGATCTTAGAATTCAGTTAAGAATGAAAAACCACAATGACTTTTGTATATATGATATTAATTAATTAATTAATTACCCTATTTTCTAAAGAAAAATACTTTTGATGATAAACAATGATCAATTTTAATTATTAATCACCAATAAAAATAAATTTTCTATATAAAAACATATAAATAAATAATAATAAATCAATATATGTTTTAAGTTTAGTTATCCCAAAATTATAATTGGGATAATTTTGAAACCAAATGGTAAAACATATATATTTGTACGGGATATTAATTATTAACCAAAGGTTTCCAAGATGCCTTTTTTAAGTATCAAATAAAACAATAAACTCTTGTTAAACCTTAACTTAAATTGAAAGTAGGAAAATAATTGTTCCCTTCTTGTTTTTCCAATATAAATATTTATGTAGTTCACATCATATTATAAATTATTCATGCACACCTATTTATTTACCAAGTTTGTTGTGCTCTTAAAGTATTTCATTTTCTTTTTACTTTTAAAATCACTTTCACAACAAGGGCTGCCGCCCATATAAAGTGACTTATTACTCTTTAGTTATTTTCCCTATTATCAGTCTCTGTTATCAGCTTAAATCACTCTTATATGTACTACGCATACCTGTTGCTAATTTATGGTGTTTCTCTTTTTGCACTAACTGGATCTTGTTTCGGTTTTGTTAAACAATTCGATTGGTGATAAACCCAAAAAAAAAAACACACATCAATTGCCATATAAACATCACATTTTAAGGCACGTTCCGTTATGCGAATCGAGCTTTATTTACCGATTTTATGCGATATTCACGATATATATTTTGAGAGTATTGAGCGACAACGACCCGAGTTGGTCTCTTCTAGTCTATTTTTAGCACTTTCTTATCATAGTTTGAGCGATTATCCCGTTACTTAACGCGCGTACTGTTTCACGTGAATTTTGTCTCTCAGCGAAGAGCTGCCGTCCGGTAGCAACCGCACGCCACGAGTTTTATTTGAAAACTGAATTATCAATTGCAGCTTCTCAGCGGTCTGCTATGCCCAAGCAACGCCGCGCAGCAGTGGTTCCAGTTTAACTTATTTTCAGGCAATGCTAAGCATATTTTCAATTATTTATAAGATAAATATATATTAGTTTATGAGTTTATTATTAATATATTAAATAATAAATGCAATATAGTTTTGTTTGCTATTGTTTTGTCTTATAAAAATATTTAAAAAATATATATAAATATATAAATAAATAAAATTAATATTATATATTTATATTAAATGTGCACACTGTCCAAAAGAGTAAGTAAAAAGGGAATATTCTCCCTAAAGAGATCGCACACTAGAGCAAGCACCATCAGCGATGCTGCGGCTTGAAATAGTTTTAAGCTTTCTATTTTCCAACTAGACTTAGCATTTTTAAATTGCCTAAATTGTGTTTTTTTAGGAATGAATCTCGGGTAATTTTTTATTTCTAAAAAATACTACAATACATCTACTAAATTGAGTTACTTTATGTTCAGCTTTTGTTTTAGCAATTTCTAGAATTATTTTCATATCATAATATATTTTTTAAGACCCAAAGCTTTGACATCACTGCTTGCAATGCGGAACGCAATGGAATGGCACAGAGAGAAAAGGAACGAACTGGGAACAGGGAACCGGGAACGGGTAGGAATAGAATACGCGGCCGCTAAGTGGGCGGCGCTGCGACTGCGCGTAGGCCTATGTCTGTATGTAAATGCAAATGCAATTTGCTTTTGGAAGAACGCGCGTTCGCTGGAGTGGGGGAAGGGGGGGGAAGGGGATGTGTGGGTCAGATCCAGACGGGGAGTGGAGCCAACCACCACCACCGACTGACGCCGTTTGTTTGTGACATATGGAACTGGGTCGGGTCAAGAGGTAAATGCTTAAAATGCTCTTTAATGCCGCAAAAAGCTGCCAACTTGAGCTGTGGTCACTGCTGTGGGGGTTCCTTGTTTTGCTTTTGTTTTTTATTGCAAACGGATGGAACCGAAAGTTGGGCAACTGATGGATGGAGTAACTTCTATATATACATATATATGCATGTTCAATATAATCTAAACCGATTTGGATATGATCGTAAAAGAATCGACAAAAGGGCAAAGGAGAAAAAGTGCTAAGGCTCTACTCTTGATTATTTTTATAAAAGAAGGTTCAGAAATAAATAAGATTGGGTGGAGTTATTTATACATTAATTACCAATTTCATAGATTGGGATTAATTTATTTAATTTATATAATTTCTTTCTGTTTAAGAGAGCCATAGAATCTGTTAAATACCAAAAAGTTTCTACCCTCACTACCGAAATAAATAATACCAGAAAAACGTCTCGTTAAATCGGTTCCTTCCTTCCTTCCTGTAAAAGCTTACAGAGTGCTGTTAAGCTCCTTATCCTGCTGTAAGGCACAAACACACACTACTTACTTCACTGAAAATAATTTATCCAAACGATAAAAGCTAACAGAAATGTGAAATCAGTTGTGAATTTGTCGATCCGATAAAGACTTCGCAGGGAGATCGACTACCTCATAAAGTTAATTTTAAAAATTTCCTTATTTTGTCAAGGAAATTTCAATTTGTAATGAAGAAATTTTGTGAATTTTTACCAGCGTTATTTAAGTTCTCACAATATATTTTTACGGTCTTGAAATTTAAAAATATTTGAAATAGAAAAATAATGTATAGATTAATACAATGACAACGAACAGAACTTGGTTAAAATGATTATCATTTTTAAAATAGATATTGAGTAATAAATAGCTCACCCTAATATATTCTTTGATAATGTATTAGTTTTAGTATTGAATGTTATTCCCTTGGTGAATCAATGATAAGTAGAAGGCTTTAAGTTTCGCTTAACCAACGACCTTGCCTCGAATTCGCCACCGGACTTCCTTCCCCAGAAGGTAAAGTGGGTTCTGGCCCACACGGGCCACGTTCTTTCATGGGCAAGGTCGTCTTTGGGCTGTGGGGATGGCCATCGAGATGGTTGCGGTTCAGTGGGATCGGAAGTGCCTTACTTTGCGCGCAGCCAAAGCCAAAAACCGAAAACCTAACTCTCCGTTCAGCGTTGCAGAACTGCAGATCGGATCGGGCAACAATGGGATTAATATATGCAGGTCACTCGGCGGTTAAGCCTATTAAATCGACATTTGCATTGTGGACACAACGAGATATTATGGATATTAGCTGGTCTGCTTATCGGAGATGTATTGCGACGCATTTGGCATGTACATATATGCATATATGATTAGGCCAAAATAAATCAGCTTACCTCAATCGTTGGATCCAGACGGCGTTGCTGTTGGTGTTGCTGGAACAGGTTCACTTTATATTCGCAAAAATATTCTTTATTTCGGCGCTCCCTCTCACTTATTACTTGCTTTGTATTCGTATTTTGTATTATTTATTTTATTTTTGCACTCGCTGAAATATTCTTTAGGATTCCATCGACTATACACACCATAAACAAAATTATTTCATTTGCATTTGTCGGTTCGCTCGCCTTATTTTTTGTTGGATTTCATAATTCAGCAAAGATAATATTCAAATAAATTATCAAATATACACGAAAACCAAAACAAAAATTTAAAAAAAAAAATGGGGGGTAAGAGTGACCATTAACAGCAATTAAATTCATTTAGCACCGTAAGTAACTCTTGGCCAAACTCATCACCGCCAATTAGCGAAAAAGCTGGGTTAAAATTAAAAAAATATATACATTTGTTGCTGATTTACCCGCATGTTCGAACGAGATATATGTATATATTCGATCAATTCATAAGCCGCGACACTTCACACCCGCTCCGTTTTCTGAATGACTGAATGACTGACTGACTGACTGACTGACTGGTTCCCTTTTTCTGTTAGCCGGGCCAAAAGGAAGCAGAGGCAGAGGCAGAGGCAGCGGGAAGGCAAGGCGTCAGCTCTGGCCGAAAGCACAACACTGACTGACGCGCCGCTTTGGGCCAGCTTGATAATGGCAGCGCCCCCCGTCTAGACCAAGCGAAAACGAGTCGAAACGAACCCAGCCGAACCCAGGCGATCGTGGCCGAAACGGTGGAAAAAATGGAAGTGAAACATGTCGGAGAGTTTGGCCAAAAAAAACGGGAACTCTTAAAGGGGTTTTCGGTGTGGGGCGCGGGGAATCCCAAAATATGCTAATCACAGGCCACCGAAATATTAGGCCCAGGATTAGTCAGTGGGGGCGTCGCAAATGGCTCGTAAGTGGTCCGCAGATCACTTTATTGGCCAAAACTAAGATTACACTTTACAGAGGCTGCGATCGTTTTATGGTATTCACAAAGTTAATTTAGAATTGAGTAAGATAATAATAACAAGAAAGGAAGCTAACTTCGAAGAGACGAAGTGTGAATAACCTTAAAGTTACCCATAGGTTCGAATTTGAGATCATAACTAAACCTTAACGTGATCCTTACTATAGAATCCATATACTTGATATAATTGTAATGGTTAAGACTTACCGCAGTTGTAGAGTTATATTCGTGGTGACTTCAATTAGACATATCATGGTACCATCGGAGTTATCTTCTTTCTGGGTTATCCAGATGTATTTCACTGGTCAGGCTATATATTATTGGAGTCGAAGAGCAATCACTATTACTAGCACTATATCACTTTAGATGTAAACACTGGGGAGGCTACGGATAACCTGAGGTCAGTGCGATATCAGTGCGTCTATTTATAGGCTCCGAGGAAAGAGAAGAGCAGAGAAAATGAGAGCGAGAGGGAGAGCGAAAGGGATATCTCTAAAGAAAGGCAGAGAAAGTGATAGGAAAGAGGTATCTCTAGAGATACACAGGAAAGAGTAACCATATAGAGATAAAAAGAGAGTGAGAAAAGAGAGAGAGAGCGAGAGAGAAAGAGAGAGAGAAAGACAGAGATAGAAAAATAGATAGATAGAGATAGGGAAGAAAAAGGGGATAGACTAAAAGAGAGTAACGATCATTTCTATGGCAGCTATATTATAAAAATCTTGTAATCGTTCCAATGGCAGCTATATGATATATTTCTTCGATCCGTCGCGTTCCGACTTGTTGTATATTTTCTTATAAGTTATATATTATATTATATTATATTATATATTATATTATATTATTAAAATTGTCAAACAAGTCCAAAAAAATATTTAATTATTCAGTGTTTAAATTAATTGCATTAAAATAAACGCACAATTTAATGTTCAATTAAAATCGATTTCACATTCGGTCCCTTGATTTGTATTACCTTAATAAATGTACATGTATTAAATTATATTTCAATAGTTGATAATATAAAAACTAAAATTAAATAATTAATCAAGCAAGGCAGCTAAAAAGAAACTGAGTAGGAAACCCCGAAATTACATTTTTACCTTGACTCGTTTTCCTCATTTCTAATGCAGTTTTCCCCATTCTTCGGCATCGCTGGGAAATGGCATTTTCACTGCACGCCACCGACACGACACCGCACCGACACCGTGAAAAAGGGAAAACCGCTTCTGTCAACGGCTTTATCGCAAAATAATTCTCGCCGCAAAACAGCTGGAAACTGAACCACACAGCCCACAGGCCGCCGAGATCCAATCCCAATTGGTGGCAATGCGAAAGTGAAAAGCGACTGCACTTTTCCGAGGCTGCAGCTGATAGCAAAATTAATTTATGCCCACCATTGTCTTGTCCGGAGTTTTTCCCTTTCCCAGCTGCTAATTCAAATTTTGACATAATTTTCTTCACTCGCCTCTGTCGCTTGCTTTCTCGCTTTGTCTCCGGCCAATTTCACTTGACGTGACCTTTTCTGACGGGTTTGCCTCTTGCCTGCACGCCAAGAAAACTCTAATCAGTGCAGGGGAAAAATTAAATAATTATGCTATATTACATTTAAAGGCTTGACTCAAGAAAAATTAATGTAGAATTAGTTCATTTTTACTCATTAAAAGAGAATTTTAAATGTTTGATTTTGTTTTTGAGATTCTTAAATTGTCTTACTATATAAATGTTTAAATAATAATAACAATAATATATATCATACATTAAACTCTCATTTTCTTAGAAAAACAAATTTAAATGAAATGTCTTAAAAGGTATTCGAGAATTATTTCCATTTAAGTTAAATTATAATTTTATAATTTTCATGTATTAGTTTATTATTTACTTTTTACACCCTCGCAGAGTATTATAATTTTAGCCAGAAGCTTGTAATGATGTGAAGGGATCATTTCCGACCCCATAAATCATATATATTCTTGATCAGCATCAGTAGCCGAATCGATTTAGCCATCTCCGGCAGAAAATAGAAATTTACCAATTTTTTTCAAAAAAAATATAAGGGGTTACATCGTCAAAATTGTCAAAAATTGACAAAAAAAAATTAATTTTTTACAATTTTAAACTGAGTAAGCAGATTTATTAACCTAACAAAAACTAACATAAAAACGGTTTCCGAATTAAAATAAATGATTTTTTGCTAAGTTATGAGTTTTTTAAACTTTGATTTGACACATAAAAATATTGATAAATATCGACTTAAAGAATGCAAATATTTTAAGCTTAGCTATGATCGATTACCGATTTAATTCTCTCTTATTCAATTGGAATCTAAAAGGGTATATAAAGTTTGGCTTCCCAAAGTAAGTTTTTTTTCTTGTTTTTAAGGTAAAAATTCCAGAGAAACCCTTAAGGCTTTAGGAACTTTAACCTGCTAAGGTTAAAGCCATAAATCGATAGTAAATATTTGAAATTAAATTATATTGTAAATTTACATCCTAAATCTATATAGTAAATTTGTAATTTATATTTATAATTGTTACTTTATATTGTTAATTTTTAATCCCAACAGTTTTAAGGCACTTTACATTTTAGCGCACTTTAAATTGTTTTCAAACCCGGAGCATTGGTTTTGCCAGTCTTTGGCCCATCGCAACCATTTCTCAGTGTGTGGGCCCTGCCTTGGGTGGGTCTCTGGAGCTGTGCCAGTGGTTTTTGGTTGTGTGGCAGCAACCTTGGAAATGTGCAGTTGCTGTCTGATTTATACTCGCGCCGCGGTGCCACAAATCAAAGTCGAACTCAAAGCTGACTCATTTGCGGGGCTCCTGGCGCGGCTTTGGCGACCTGTTGCATGCCCCGCTCCTGGAATCAGATTCGGAATTGGAGTTTGGCCACCAGAACCCACCAGAACCCACCAGAACCCACCGGAACCCGCCACTTGGCCACCGAAATGTACCACCGGCAGTGTTGTTCTAAGTGTTCTGACCTTGCTGCCGGGTAAGTGGCCGGCCATAAATTTTGGCATTGCGCAAAAAGGCACAGCCACAGCCACAGCCCCGACTCTGATTCGATTCCGATTCCGATTTCGAGTCCAATTCCAATTCCAATTTCAATTCCAGCCCCAACAAGTCCAATTGTAGTCCCCAGAATCCGTGTCCGAAAAGTGAATTGTCGCTGACACTTTGAATAAATTGCTAAACGATTTGGCAAGCGCCAAAAAATTTAATGGCAAAAAAGGATTTCACGTTGCCCAAAATCAAAGTTAACTGAATTTATTAACCAACAGAAGTGTGTTGACTTTTGGCATAGGAATTGTAATGATATCTACAAGCTTCAAATTGTTTTTGCACAAGATGTAATGCATAATACTATTTACAATTTTTTAATTGAAATAAACTGGTTTTTATTTTATATGTTTCTATGTTTTGTTTGCTATATAAACATGGATAATGGATTATGAAGAATTTTGCTTTGCTCAAAATCAATGTTCATTGAATTTATTGGCAAAACAGAAACAGAAGTGAGTTGACTTTTGGCATAGGAATTGTAATGCTATCTGTTAGTTTTAAATTATTTAGTACAAGTTGTAATAAATATTACTAATTATAGTTTTAAAATTGAATTAGATACTGGCTTTATTATTTGTTATTTTTCTTATATGAATGTAATTGTAAGAATATGTACAATATATTACTTTCTCATAGAAATGATAATAATATTTGTGATTTTTAAAATTTATTTTTATATAAAAGTAATATATAATATTGTTGATATTTTTAAATTTAATAAAATATGGCTTTAATTACACATTTGTCTTGTATAAATACTTGAAAACAAAATGTATCTTCAAACTGAAAATCAGGACTCTCCGTAGCATTGACTTATTAATTCTGCCTTTATATATGTAATAAATAACTTTAAGTGCATTTTCATTTATTTAAATATATAAATAGCAAAATAAATAATATAAAAATTAATTGTATTTCAAGTTAAATAGCTCCTATCGCTTAGTTTATAAAATGAACACAATTTATTTGAGGCTCTTGTCATTGAGGCAGCTCAGATTACTGAAGTTTTTTAGCTCTCAAGCCGCCAACACGTTGTCTAATCATTTATTTTTTACATATAAAAAACACTACAACTAATTTTATTTTAATTTACATAGCTCCTTTCGCTTCATTTAAAAAAAAACTTAGCACAATTTATGTGAGGCTCTTGTCTTCGAGCCGCCAAGTTTTCGGAAGTTTTTTTTAGCTCTCAAGCTGCCAACACATTTTATTATTTGATTATTTTTTATTTATGCCACTTTGGCTGGCGGCATTTGAAATTGTAACTGTAACGGCAAAAGAGTCATGGTAATACTAAGATACATACACATATATCTGTATATATATATATTATAGTAACTGTAACTACAGCCACACACAGAAACAGAACGTTGCCACACCTTTTCTTTGGAGCTGGATTTTTCTACTGCCTTATAGATGTACATATGTAATATATGTATATATGTGTATTGTTTATTTTCCTTTAGTTGGTGTTTTTGTTTTAGTTCGCGCCCGCACATTCGGCACACACAGATACAACAAAAAATAAAAAATAAAATATACATAAATAAAAACTCACACATGGCGAAAGGAAAGTTGGCAACGTGAAAAACTCGACGCTGGAGTTTCGCATTTTGTAGATCAATCTTAGAATGGGCTTGTGCCGTTAGCCGGCGGCAACGGCGCTCACTAAAATGTGGTTTGTCCTTGGGGAATGTGGCAAAAAGGTAGAAAACAAATATTATAATATATATATATCTATATGTCTATGCCCACTGTAGCTATATCCGTGCACACAGAGAAAAATTCAATATGCAAATTCTCGCTTTCAAGATCATTCTGTAGGGATTATAATATCACTTACCACGCTGTAAATTATAACAAATTTAAATCCGGATCGATCGAGTATAACATAGATGTATAACCGAAACAGGAACAATCGGAAAACTTTTGGAAAATAAATTGTAACTCTTTTAGTTTTCAATATATTTTTATCTAATTTTAGATAAAGTCATTTTATATTTAATAATTTCAGTTTCAATGCTCTCCTTTACTCTATCTCTTTATTTTTTCTCAGTCTGTATTTCTATCTCTATGACTATCCATCTCTCCATCTCTCTGACTCTGTACCTCTCTATCTCTCTGACTCTGTATCTCTCTATCTCTATATCTCTCTAACTTTGAATCCCTCTATATTTCTCTCTCTCCTACTCCCTCTCTCTCTCTCTCTCTCTTTCTCTATCTATTTCGGTATGTTTATCTCTCTTTGTGTGCTCTTTCTCTCTAACTCCGTCTGCCTATCTCTAGAAATATCCCTTGCTCTGCCGCTCTCACTTTCTCTGCTCTTCTCATTACTCGGAGACTATAAATACGGCCACAGCCTTGCACTGGCCGCAGTCTATCCGTCCCCTTCCCAGTGTTTACATCTATTATGATAGTGCTAGTGATAGTGGTTGCCCTTTGACCTGACCAATGCAATAAATCTGCGTATCCGGAAAGAAGCTCACTTCGATGATACCATGAAAAGCCTAATTGAAGTCAACAGGAATATAACTCTACACTGAAAGGAATTGGGCAATGATGAAGAAGAACAGCGGTAAGTCTTAACCATTCAATTTTTAAGATATAAGAAGTATGTACAAAGAAAATAAATGGGGTTTCCCCAAACCAATTTTCGAACTTTGCAAAAAGCAAAACCCTTTACAAGGTAAAATGTTCAAGTATTAAAATTAAATAAATTAAGTTAAATAATCCAGATTTAGGCATTTTTTTATAGAAAATGATAAGGTTTATACATTTCAAAAATATATTAAAAATCATTTAATTTAATAAATGATTAAAAAGCTCAAGATATTATTTATTAATTTCCTAAAGAAAACTACTATATTTATTACGATATTTAAAGATTTTCTCAGAGCATACACTATACATTTTGTAAATTCATACGAAAGCACAGAAAAAATTTATTGAATACATTTAATAAATATATAAAATGTATCTTTATCAATTTTATTTTTGGCATTTTATATTAATGGTTAGTTTTCATATATTTTTAAATATTTCCCAATATGAATTTGAATGCCAAAATGATTTGTTTAAATATAAATTTGAAATATGACATGAATATATGAAATTCTTGAAATATTCTAATTATGATTCAATATTTTTTTCTGGTGCACAGTATGAGTATGAGTATGAGTATGATTATAAGTATGAGTATGAGTTTGAGTATAAGTATGAGTATGTATTGCACTATAGCCACGAATATAATTGTGCCGTTATGTTTAGCGTTGGCGCCGCACCCATTGGACCTCCACATCCCCCGAACCCCGCACCCCCTGCCCCTGCCCCGCCTATCCCCTGATCCCCATATATCTCCTCCTCCAATTAGATTCGATCGGGCAAGTTTTTATTTCTCGTTGTTATTGTTATTGTGGCAGCGATTGCCTTAGTTCGCCTTTGTCTAATGGTTTCGATTATTGCTTGCTTTTATTTTCCGCCTTTTCACCGGGTTTTGAATTTCGTTTCAATTGTTTATAGTCGTTTTTTTGTATAAATTCCGACTGAACAGTTGCAGAATTTTAGAACTAACATCAGGAAAAGCTGTTAATATAGAATAACTATATTTTACAAAATTTTTGCAATCGTAATTCAACATTTTCCATTTCTCTTCAGTTAGTTAGAAAAAGTTTTAAATTATTACAAAATAAGGTAATCGTTATTTTGTTGATTTATGCTTTAACTATTACTTTAAAAATAATAATAATTAATAGCTTGCTATCATATAAAAATATAACAAACCTATTGGATCCTTATATTTCTGCTTATAACCTGAATAATGATAAGCTTTTACGATTTTAAAATAATGCTTTGAATTTAACCCACATAACAGAACTATATAATATATTTACCAAAGCTGCGATTGGTAAATTTAGATGAAAAATCTAACAAATTCATCATAAGATATCAAAAAAATACACATTTGTCTCGTTGCCTCGATTTATTTACTTAACTCCACCTGAAAGCTATCTAAAGATCTAAAGTTTTCCCAATTTGGTGGCCATATTCACAATTTCACCCAGATTAGCAGTTAGTGTCTTTACCTGGGCTAGGGTATTCGGGTCCAAGGTCATCAGTACCTCGCGCTTCAGCTGGCTCATCATCTTTTGTGGCTTCACCGTGATAACCCCCTTGCTGGTGGGGATCTGGACATTGGCACAGCGCTCCTCCAACGGCCTTGGTAGGGCCAGCGGACTGCCCGCCTTCGAGAGTACCGGCTCGCCGGCACGGGGCCAGCGCAGGAAGCATAAAGTTGGAGCCTCTTCCGTTCGCTCCCTGTCCATCGATTGCACCCGGGTCCAAGTCCGCTGCAAAGTGCGAATCCTGTGCGGCTTCCGGTTAGCGGAGCGGCTACGAGGGGCAACCGTACCAGTCGGAACTAAGAGGCGATCTGGGTCATCCTCTCCTCTTTTGAGAGTACCACCTGATCCTTGGTAGTTGGCAAACTTATCAATCTTAAGGGCCAGAAAGTCCGACCACTTCGTGTTTAACAGCTCCTTGTCGGTGGTATCTCGGATGAGCTTGATTTGTTTGTCCACCGCCTCCAAGTAGCGTCTACCCAACTCGTCCACCTTCAGCAGAGTAGAATCCATTTTAATTTGGGCCAAGAGCACCTTCTCCTTTATTATGGCTCCCTGGCGCTGTGCCTCTTTGGCGGCATTGTACCTGGTCCGAGGCATCTTCTCTTCCAACTTTTGGAGAGTCCTTAACCCAACCTTGGTCTAGTATTGTCTAGCTTTGACAAAATTTCGACAAGTAACTCGAAGCTTACTGCTTTTCGGATTAAAATTAATTAATTTTGATTGATCTAGACCACAGAAAGGGTATACAAAATTCAGTACACAAAGTTTGCTTCTCTCCTTGATCTTTTTTTAATTTTGATTTGTTGCTAAATATTTTTTATGGGAGTTTTTCGTTCTATTTTATATTTTTCTTAACTATTATTTCATTAATATAAACGTAACTATGTACATCTATTACTCTTAAAAAATCAACACAGTAAAACCTTGCCCGGCTTAGTTATGGATTTTTTAAAATTTAAATTCTCCACTTAACAAATATATCGATAAATATCGATCGAGGGGATGGCGGATGACGCAGCAAAATGCAAAGTCCAGCTTGGCCCCGTCGCTATTGTGCATGTTGTAAGCTTCATGCGATAGTTGATATATCCCTAGTGAACGGATCACTTTATATATACATATAAATACACACATCAATCTTACATTCCCGATTGATAACGACCTAAAGTTACTGGAAAGATAAGAGTGTTAACATCAGGCATAGATTCCAAGTGAACCTCGCTGCTTTTTTCAGTTTATTCAGAGATATGAGCGAACATTCACCTGCTTATTATGGGGCGGATGCGGTGCGTCGTGTGCTCACCTGGCCGCTGGTCAATGGGGCTGTGGAGTCGGCGCTAAAGGCGGTGGTCAAGGATGTCAAGGGATCCCCCTCTCCAGGCCCATTTGCCATCCAACCGGACAGGGTTCTTACCAACTGCGGCGATCGTAGCCGGATCCTGTTAACCATGCCCGCCTTCGTGGGAAACTATAGCCTCGGTTCGGAGGAGGCCAGCTCCCGCTCCACTCTCGCCTGCAAGCTGGTGACTTCGTTCAGTGGCAATCCCCAAAAGAAGCCCCCGCTGCCCAGCGTCCAGGCCCATGTTTTGTTGTTCAATCACGAGACGGGCGGACTGTCGGCCATAATGGAGGGCACGGATCTGACCACCTGGCGCACTGCTGCCGCTTCATTGCTGGCCACCAAATACCTCTACTTCCGGCGGTTCGGTTCGCAGGCGGAAGTGGACAGGGAAATCAATGTGGCCATTGTGGGATGCGGCGTACAGGGACAGATTCATGCCGCCGGCTTTTGTGCCAATTTCCGGGTGAAGCAACTGACTCTGTACAATCGCACAGAGGCCAAAGCTCGAGATCTGGCCGAGAAACTAAAACAGGAACTGGCTTCCAAGAACCAAACTAAGATAGTTGTTTGCTCAAGTCCGGCAGAGGCCTGTGAGGATGCTGATGTCATCTGCATAGCCACATACTCCCGGGAGTCGCTCATCCACGCCAAGGATTTGAAAAAGTCCAGTGTCCACATCAATGGTGAGTCTGTGCTTACGGAGGATATAAGTTCTTATAAATTTGTAGATAATAGAGATCCGTTTTCCTCGAATTTTCCTGATTATACGCCAACTTAAGTATTTAAATCTAATTAAAATTTTATTTTACTTTCCTTTTTTTAGCTGTGGGCGCTGGAGAAGTTAACTTTGGGGAAGTGGCCTCTGATGTCTATCGCCAGGCAAAGGTCTACGTGGATTGCTATGCCAATGCCGAGGCCGAGCTGAAAGGTCTACCTGCACCTATCGAAGGCGAACTGGGGGCCGTAATCCTCAACGGAAGGTATCCCGCAGAGGCGGGCATCTCCATTTTCCAATCAATGGGTAAGTATCCATATAGGATTGATAAATAAGTCATCATAAATAGCTTCTTAATATTACTATCAATCGTAAATCGAAAACTATAGTCATCTTTTTATGTTTTAAAGTCAGAGTTTAAAATATTTACAATCATCTTTTACAGGAATGGCTTCGGAGGATGCCTGTGTGGCACAGGCAGTGCACAATGCAATCCTGCAGGAGGACTCCTAACCCAAGCAGGAGCAGTTTTGTGTAAACCTTCATGTGTATAAGTATGCGTATATTAGAAAAAAAATATGATTTGGAAACATAACAATCGCTACAAACTACAACAAGACCGACCCCGGCGACGTCGTCGTCACTTCCAGATCACAGTCACATTCGTATCCTTCTCGATGTCCCGCTCAATGGTGCTGGGCGAGAGCCCGGTCTTGCAGCAGATCTCGTCGAAGCTTATCAGACCGGTGTACATCTTCTGACGCCCGGAAGGCACTGATCCCGTAAACACCGGATACTTGTGAATGCAGCGAATGAAGCGGTGCTGCAGCCCGAAGATCACCATCCGACGTTCGTCGATGTTGTTTTGGTGCGGAGAGAGGCGCTGGCAGATTGCCCGCAGGGTGACGCCGTGCGTCATCGAGGCGTAGAACTGGAAGATGCGCTGCACGCTGGGCAATGTCTTGTCCGGCCGCAGGGCCACATATTTCCGGCACGCTCCGCTCAGCGCTGCGCTCTGGATGAGGTGCTTCAGATTCTGTGTCATGTACACGTTGCTGTACTTGAGGATTGGCAGCAGCTGGACGACGCCATAGTAGACCAGATTCTGTATGCACGACTTGACCAGGTCTGTCTCCACATCCGCTTCGGCGGCAATACGAGCAACGTGATTAATTCCGTTGATGTAAGGCAGGATCTGCAAGGAATCGCGTTCAGATAAACGTGGCAGAAGCTAAGGAAGTACTCTCTTACCTGTTGCGTGGTCAGATCCCAATTGTCCAGCGGCGTGTCCCTCAAATTGGCCAGCAGCAGCGGTACCATGTGATCCTTGACCGGCGGCGGATCCGGCTTGTGCATGACGATTTTCAGATGGATGGTATTGTCGCCTTCGACAATGGTGGCCACCTTGCGTTCGTTCAGGTCGCGCAGCACCGTCTCAAAGATGTTCTGCAGGCGGCGCTTGTCGTCCTCGCGCGATAGGAAGCACGACTCCTCCTCCATCATGATGAGGTACTCCGATAGCTTCTTCACCACCGGCTCGTACTGAACGCTGCGGGCCCGCGAGTCGCAGACGAAGCAGAGATTGAAGAGAAAGGCGTTGCGGACGTACTTTTGCTGATCCTGTATGCCCACAGGATAGCCGACGATCTTAACATCCATGGCGTTGACGGTGAGGATGCAGCGCTGCAGGTGCTGCTTGGGTATGATGTACACGTTGATGGCATCAAACACGTCCTTGGAAATGTAGTTGTCGGGCACCTGCATGTGATTGGTTTTTGGGATATTACTATCTTATCATTTTATGTCCCGGGAACGCGCTCACCTGGCAGCTTATTTTGCAGCCCGCTGTCGCATGAAATTCGCTGAGGAAGATGCAGCGGATCTTGCCCTCCGTGCTGCCACCTGCTCCTCCTCCTCCTCCTGCTACAGCTACGCCAGCGCCAGTGCCAGCATTACTGCCACCAACCTGTCCATGTCCATTTGTAATCGCCGCCGCATCGTTCGTGTGGGTGTGCATGCTGTCAGCTGGATGCAACTATCACCGCATCTGCATCTTCGCAACCAGATCCAAAGGCACCGTGATAGGCTGGTTCTGCCGATTTAGCAAACAAATATTCCAACTTAATTGATAATAACAATTAACAGCGTGCACCAATGTTATTAACAGAAAAGTGCCGCAAACAGTAGTGTGACCGCCTTTCGTTAGAAAGAGCGAAATATACTAAATCATTAATCAAAAAACCATTTTAATTATACAAACATACCGCATTTCGATACAAATTAATTAATGTTCTAACGGAATCAGGGGTACTCATTCTATGATGGCCCTCTAACAGAATTGGTATTTTTTGTGTTATTTTGCACCGGTCCCACTGGACCGTACAAGACCAGACTAAACTCAAAACAACATGGAAACGTAAGAATTTATTTGATTTGCCCATTAATTATGAATAATAACGTCTTTATTTTGATCACGCCCAGAATTAATCCCACGTTCTCTTACCTCACCAATCTGGAGGTGATGCAGATACTGCAGAAGATCAAGAGCACCAAAAAGAAGTTTGGCATGCGCAATTTGGCCACAGTTACCTACGAGGCAAGTTAATATATTCACATGATGCGCTTGTATTTGATTATATATAACGTATAATTTGTATTCCACAGGCACTGCAGTACCTGGAGGAGACGCCCTGCAAGACCCAAACCCGGGAGGCCATCATAAACTATGTGAAAGATTTATCTTCCTACCGACTGAAATCTCACGAGGTGCTGCAAATGGTTAATGATCCGCCAACAAGTGCCCTTCACACACAGCTGGTAAGGTCTATCTTATTTTAATAGCTGAATAAAAACCCCTACTTAACTCTACTTTGATCTACCCTTAGCTTATCGACGACAATAAAGCTCCACTAACGGATGAGGAGAACGAGAAGATCATACAGCTGAGCTACAAACACTTCCATGGTTCGGGAGAGACCAAAGAGGCGCCGGCAGAGCCAACTGCGAGGCAAAAAGCAAAGTCTGCTCCAGCGGCAAAGGCTCCAGAACCAGAGGTTGTAGAAACCCCAGCATCCGCCGCTCCATCAGAAAAGGCGTCAGAACCAGAGGCGGCCCCAGAGGCCCCAGCATCCGACGCTTTACCGGAAAAGGCACCAGAACCAGAGGCTGCCGAAGCTCCAGCATCCACAAATGTAACTCCAGCTGAAGAGAGCCAACCAGAAACCGAAACCACACACACCGAAGCAGTAGTTGAGCCAACGGAGGTCACGGCAATGGAAATAGATGAGAAAGAGCCTGAAAGTTAGGCAAATAAATGACCAGAGACAACTGAACTCGTTTAACGTTTCATAATTCTTTTTTGTTTTGTTTGATGTAGCGTACAAAATAAGCTAGAAAAAATTATTAAATTATTCAAGTGCTCAACGCTCAAGCATTCAACGCTTCTGATCGCCCAAATACTCAATGAGGTCCTCATCGATTTCCGACCACTTCTCGGGTATAACATCGAACAGATCGTCCTTTACATCGCCCTGGATAACGATCTCATCTTCGCCAGTCACCGACGAGCCGCAAGCAAACTTGGTGCCAAAGAACTTGGCGGCCACCTTGAGATCAATGTCTGTCGAGTAAATAACAATAAATATACAATAATGAATAGAAGTTGCATCCTAAGACACTTACCGAAAGTGCTCAGTCCTGTGACAACAGTCACCGACTTCTTTTTGCCACGGGCAGCCCGCGAGACGCAGATCTTCTTGGGCACATCCTCCTTCTTCTTGACGCGCAGCAATCCCTTGCCGCCACGCTTCTGGCGCTTCTTGTCATCATCTGTGCCATCGGCGGCGGCTGCCTCTTCCTCGATCTTCAGCCGTTCAAAGTCGTCCGGCATATTACGCTCCAGCCATTCCTTGCATTTCTCGTACTCCGGATAGTACTCGCAATACTGGGGATGAGAAGAGCGAACACACACACATCGTGTACACTATAGATTTTTGGCCGGCTTTCATTTTCGGTTGGCTCACCTCAATGGGCATCGTGCAGTGGCCGCAGTACTTCATCTGGATCGGATAGGTAACGCCCTCGCGGGGACCCACCTGCAGGCGGTCAGCCACGCTGTTGCCGCCCAGTCCCACGTCTTCGTTCGTCATTGGATTGGCTTTTAGTCGATTGGCCGGCTAAAACGTTAACTTTTGTTGTGAAAAGGCCAAAAATTTGCAAGACAAGTTTCGCACAGCACACCTCGCAACCAGTGTGACCGTAGCCTTCATCAGGTGCTGGTATTTTTCAACAGAAGTAAATATGAAAATAAAATACACAATAAATATACCAGTTAAAATATCATTTTAAACCAAAACAGAAAAGTTTGGTACGACGAAACCCGTTGTGCAGTAAGGAAGAGGAAGAGCGAGAACGACTTTCACGACCGCTGCTTTACAGAGTCGTTTGGAGGCGAGTGAATAAAATACAAGAAAGTCTAATGGTGCTGCCATATGATGCGATTATACACTTTTAGTATTTCCAGAGTGAGGTTTGAAAATATATTCCAAAATTTAATAATACCCCAGCTTGCCTCTCGTTCTCTGTGACAGTTTGACACAATTTAAAAATAGATACCGCCATAAATTCAAATTTTGACGTTTCAAAGATCAGATACACTTTTGCAATTATAAAAAAGAAGTGTAAATTAAGTGAACATTTTTTTTTTAGCTTAAGGACCTTGAGAACAAAAATTCCGGAGCGGGATGAAGTCTCACCGCAAAAGTTTTGTACGAGACTTCCACCTGGTCAGCACAAGACCCTGTCCTGTAAGTGGCCAAAATAATTATATGATTTTAATAGCTACATATATAATGTATTATATTTTTTATCTGATTTACATTTTTGTAGAACTGAAACTTAAGAATCTTCTTTGCATTTCAGGCTTTATCCCAAAAGTATGCCAGGAATATAGAACACATCTGTTTATTTATCGTGCCCGAGCATCGGTATTATCCACGCGCTTTTGCTGCTTTAGCCACCTTTTGCTGCCCTGTTTTGTGTTTTATGGCCAAAACGAAGAAGCTCTCCGTTATCGGATAATGGGCGTCGTGTGTCGGCCCGAATTTAGTAAGTATAACGATTTTATGGCAGCCATGGCCTACAAAATCGGCAAGCCAGGCCAGGCCGTCGTCGACGGGCTGTCCCAGGGTCAAGTGCGTTTGCCTTTATTGTTATTCTTGCCGTTATTGTTATCCCGCAGGCGCACACGACGTATGCGTGATGTGGGCACATGGGTGTTCCATTGAGACGACCCACTTCCGGACGCATCCGGGTCTCGACCTTACGCCCGCCTACGCCGGACGAATGCTGATTTCTCCTAATTTATATTGTTTTATATTGTATATATTTTTTATTTTTGTGTTTTGTGGCGATCGGCAAATCTAAATCTCAGCCGCATTTTGCTGCAATTACACAGAATATGTGTACAGTTTTAATTTGGCAATTAGTTAACAATGGCGTATGCCGATGGCTAATTGGTGGGCAATTAGCCAAAAGTGCTATAAATTGTGGCAGCCGGAAGGGATCTGCAAAAGGCACGACATGGAGCTGTGGACCAGAGGCTTAGTGGGTTTGGGTTTGTGGCTCCTGGCAGTCCTGGCCATAAGCCAGGTAAGGCTTAGTATAATTTATATATTTAATTCTACAAGGACTAGCTTTACTTAATAATTTGTTTTAATTTAGGCAACCAACTTTGAAATAATTGGCGATGAGAAAACAATGGACATTTTCTGCAATGGCGAGGAGGATCTGGGCGATATATCCATTCGCGAATTCGTGGACGTTAGTGGCTTGACTTTCGACGTTGCCGATGATCTGGAAACGCTTTTCTACAATGGTGACATCAAAATACTTATGGATGTGCCCCAGGGTCCCATTACCATGGAGATAGATGTGTTCCGCTGGGAAAGGAGCCAATGGCTTCCCACTCCACTCTCTATAAAGCGAAACAACTTCTGTCAGGCTCTCCTCAATCCCTACGAACTCTGGCATCCGGTTGTCAGGAAAATTCGCAAGGATCAGCTTACATGTCCACCCAAGAAAGGGGTAAGTTTTACTCCTTTTCTTTTAGTTTTAAGTTTAATTTTAAGTACATTTTCCAGCACATTTATACCTTGACCAATGTGAGCAACCATTTGTTTGTGAAAAACATGCCCCATGTGGACATAACCGGCGACCTCAAGGCGGTGGTTCACCTGAGCGTGGGTGGCCACAAGACCTGCGGTGTGGTGTTCTTCAAGGTGTACGCCAATTGACCCTGGCAATGGGCAATGGGAAGGTGGGAGCTGGAGCTGGAGCTCCGAGGGTTCTCCAAAAGGAATCTCACCAAGATCCGGCTGTTTGCTTAGTTTATAGTAAGTATTATCTGGCTGCTCCGCTTTTTTATGGCCTGATTTGGTAGTGTTTGCTTGGCTTCAATGGCGCGTCCCCCGTTTATGGCTCCTAACTAAATGATTTGCAAATAAAACCGAAATATTTCATATTCATGCACTCGAAACGGAATGTCAGGTTGCCTTTATTTTTTATACATTTTCATTTTTTTGCTTGTATTGTAGTATTTCTTGGTTATTTCTGGTGGCGCTGGCGATAAGCCAGTTCTCGAAATGGGAACTTAGCCCAGTAATCCCCTTTCTAGTATTTGCCGAAAAGCTCAAATGCGGCGCCATGCCTCGGTCAGGTCTCCATCTCCATCATCTCGAGTTCCATACAGAGATCCCCAGATCCCCACACATCGAAATTCTCATCCACTGAACTCATTCGCAACTGCGCGTGACGATCGCTTGGATAAGATGAGTCCCCCTGCTGCTGCCCTGGCTCTGGCTCTGGCTCTGGACTTTGGTGATCCCCCAAGATTTACAATGTTTGCGGATTCGGGTTCACCGGTTTTTCTTATTAAATGAATACATTTAATTGTTAACTGCACGTGGTCTGGCCCGGCCTGACTGCAGCTGAGTTTGTGTCATGTGAATCAATTTGCGAGTTTCGGAAGGGAAAAGCAACTAACCTAAGTTAAAGACTATTGGTTTTAAATATTATTAACTAGCACCGATTTCAGAATTTTTATTTCAACAATTTCTAGAACAAATTTTACTTACCAATATATATTTTCAAAGTCATATCCCATTATAAAATTTATTAAGTTATAAATATGCCCTTAGTTTTTGCATATATTTATGGATAATCAAAAAAGTATTTTTATATTTTTCCTGTTAAACTTATTATACAAAATATTCTAATAAAGGAATTTAAAAGTTATGAATGCAAAAATAAGAATGCATAAATATTACGTACATTTTTTAAAGCTTTCCTTCTAAAAATAGATAAATATACTTTATTAATAATTTCCATTAAATTCAGCAGCAATTTCCTATTAATTTTCCCATGTATTTTTTTTATAAACATGCCCTAAAAAATTGCAGTTAGAAAAGTTTCTCAAAGTTGTGGACATTATTATATTTTTCCTGTTACCTAAACACCATACAAAATAGTCTAATAATTATTAATTAAAAAGTCATAGATGAAAACATAAATATTATTTACATTTTTATCGCTGTCCTTCTGAAAATCTCTTGATTGAAAGATAAAGATACTTTAGCCTGAGTTATTACCTAGTTATTAATTAAATGCAATGTCGAAATGTATCTCAGCTCGTTGGGAGCTCAATTTCCGCTTTTCATGCCAACGTTATAGAATACTTATGACTCTATTTATTATCTTGTGTCGTAATATAATAGGCGAAGTCGAGTCACAACAAACTATAAATCCCAAATATATATATAAATAGTAATAATTCTTCCCCCACTCGACCAGACATATTCCGCCTATTTGCGTTTTTTCACATTTTATTTAGAGAGAGTTATGAGGTCGAGAGGTTTCGATACAGGGTACTGAATAGATCGATAACGAATTTTGGTTGAAAATTAATTTGAACTGCTGCAATAGCTGGCAGTTATCAATATGCAATTGAGATCGATTGCGATTGCATTGCCCTGGGCCAAACTGGCCAGAAGACAGTGCAAGTCGTGAGAGTAAGGAGGATAAAATAGAAACTGAACATAATTATTGAGGTACTTTGACACTTATTCATAATAAAAATTAATAAAAATCATTATAATCATACACAATCAATAAAAATAGTATTAGGAATATATATAATATTTTAAAAATTCTAAATTCCTTGAATAAGTGCTATAATTAACACAATGTATTTGTCCTTTTATCCATGTATAGGTTTATGTTTATTTCTTTAAGCTTAAAGAACCTAAAACCGAACTCTCAGGAGTTGCAAGAGTTCTTGTTATCCTTTAATTCTTTTTTAATCTATTTAATTTTATTTTAATTTAAGGCTTAATTTCCTGCAACGCACTGTTTATGAATGCTAATTTCGCATCGAGTGATCATGCAAATGCAATGTAATATAATCGGAATTCATAAGCATCAATTACTTAGTGTATGGTGGTGGTCACAGCTGATGTGAGCCGGCGGAATGCCCAGATACTAACACTATCCATAATCCATAGACCGCTTTGAACTGGCGTCAGTCAGTTTTTACCGGTTTCGATTGATTTCAAATCGAAAATATTGATGATCTTTAAAATGTAAATATTCATAAATTGATTAAGGATATTTGATCAGTAATGCAGTGTAATTTTTGCCAATGTCTTATTATCTTATAAATCCTGAAATGTTGTTAATAACAAATGAGTTTAGGCGCCGAAGAATATTGTATCCATATACTCATTTCTAGAGCTTTTCCTTGATCTTTATTAAAATGTGTTCATACATTTTATATAGGCTTAATAAATATATTTAAGTCTTTTTAAATATTCTCTAAGGATTTGGTATACTTTAAAAATATTTTAAGCACTTAATTTAGATTACTTTTGAACTTCTAGGAAATTGCAGTCAGCGTTCTAGCAGCTGTTATTGTATTTATTGCTTAAAATACCTAAATATGGATATATATTTATTATTATTTTTTGTTTAAATTATAGTTATTTTATATAGAACCTAAATTCTTCAGAAAAAATGCATGTTTCTTGCTAAGTTTTGAAGCTGCCAGCTTAGATGGGCTTTCGGGTCGTATGCGTAATATTTTGTGAAGCATTTTTTCTAGAAAACCAAATTATGGAAAAAAATATATTTACCAAATTAAAGTAATTTGATTTAGAACCTAAATTCTTCAGGAAAAATTTTTATTTCTGGCTATGGCTTACAGCCGCCAGGTTAGATGGGCTTTCGGGTCGTATGCGTAATATTTCATGAAGCTGTTTTGCCTAGAAAGCCACCCAGCTTGCAAGCACTTATTTAATAATTAAATGCTTGATCTATCCTACATTTCTTACCAATTTAATAAACGAAAAATAGCAATAACATGAATTTGAATTCGTTTACAGACCCGAAGTGCTCTTTATTTGTGGCGTAAAGACCCAAATTAAACCGTTTAACTAGATAGTATGGTTGGCCCTTGTGTTATTAAAATTAGCCCCCCACAGATCCCATTGTTTGATATCGTAATAGGGGACTAGTATCTATCCTATCCCTGAAACTAACTATTTGCCATAAGACCCTCCAGCGAGTAGTTGCACGGCAAACAAGCAAATAAACCGAGTTTATGGAGTTATAAACAAAACAGTAGCCCAAGTGCCCTCTGTATGCACATCGTTCAGATTCGTACTACTATATATATATATATATAAATGTTATATTAGAATGCAGGCTGTTATAGCTGGCCCTGCCTGCTGTCCGTAAATTGCACGAATTAGGCGCCTTTATTTACTGTATTTATATAACTATCAGCTGTATGTAAATATAAACAAATGGTAGGAAGGCACTGAGAATATTTTATGGGAAAACTAAAAACAAAATAAATAAACAATAAGTACAATAAGAAGAAATGTTACGAAATGAAAATAAATAGAATGTCAGCGTTTCGTACACTTAGAAGGCATCAAATGTCGCACACGAACTGTGTAGCTGTGTGTATACTGAAAGATACAGCTAAGCGGAAGATACAGTTGCAGTTGCAGCTGCAGTTACAGATACTACTCTCTCTCTCTATATTTATATATATATATATTATATATATACTATACTTTACTATACTTTACTATAATATTCTCGAAGAGCGTGCGTGATTCTGTTGACTGGCTTTCGACTTTAATATAGTGATAGTTATTGTTAAAAAGCCGTAACAGACATTGATTATAATTTGCATGCATTTCGTAATTTGTATTAAATAATCGCAAAATGTTATAAAACAATTTGTAAAGCTGCACAGAAGATACAGTTTATTTATTTATGGATATTTATAAAATAGTTTGGTAAGAAAACGCATTTTCATCCTCCTCCTAAGGAAATGCATTAGTTCCTTTAAATCTACTCAAATAAAAACTCTTATTTTTGGTTTAATATATGTCCAAAGATTCTACTAGCTCTCTTTTTCTTTTCTTTTTTTTGTAATTTAAATTTAAGATGTAACTATAAATAATTGTTAAAAAAAAGAATCAAATACCTTGGAAGCCGCCTATCAAGGGCAATCAGCTCAATTTCCTGCTCTCTGGCGTTGCACTTTTAATTTGTCGCATGTCGTTAAAAAAAATACAACAAAAAAATGTAGAAAAAATGAAAATACACCCCCACAGCCGCCCAACCTAGCACCACCCACTCTCATTTGATTAAATAAAGAAACAGCATTTAATCAAAATGAGAAGAGCAAACATGCAGAGTACACACCGTATGCCACGCCGTTCGCATTTCGTTCATTAAGCAAATAAATAAATGAGAAGAGTATTAAATTAATTAAATAAATAATATTTTCAGGAACAAATAAATAAATAACACATTTTATTGCGCAAAAAGGCAAACAATAAAATGTTGAGACGACACGCAAATGGAAGACTCGCTTTTTTCGATGGCCGCCGAACGCCGGAACGCCTTGGAGCCATTAAACCGAGAACTATACACAATTCCCAGACTTTTTTCGATATCGCCCTATCACGGCCTATAGAGCGGGGGATTAGGGATGACAAAGATATATTCGATATTTTATGGCATTATCTATATTTTATATATTTAAAAAATGTATCAATATATGGTTTCTGCACATTCTGCCCATTAAAATATTATAAATAATAAAGGATATAACTTAATTAATCAAGAAATAAATCAAGATGAAAATACAGAAATAAGTATTTTTATAAAGACTTTATACCATTGAAATATATTAAATATGGAATCAAAAAAATAAAGAATTTAATCGATATTTTATCGTTAAAAGTATATGCTTAAATGGTCCTTAAGATTTTTATTTATTTTTAATAATAAAACAAAATTTATTATTTTGATTATTATTATTATATGTTTAAAATAAATATATTAAGATATATTCTCAATGTAGATTTGGACTATTTTCGATACATCTGCAATCATCTTTTGTTTAATATTCTTCTGGAAAAATGTATTAAATGATAAATACGAAATGTGAATCATGGAGAGTGAATATTAAACCAAAAATCGATCCATTTTATATTTATTTTGTTTTAAGAAAATCTATCTTAAAAAATTTTTTTTATAAAATTATTAAGCAACATTTATAATTCTGATTATTTTCTAAAAGTAATATAATCCAAAGAAATAATGCCAAAAAGTAATGAATCGAAATTTTCCAATAGTTTAGTTTCATCTTTTATTCGATATTTAGATCCAGTACGAAATAATAAATACGGAATACGGAATACGTAGTATGGATCATGAATCACGTGACCGAGGCCGGGACATGCTTCGCTGATTTGTCTTTATTATTTGCCTAAACCATTTTCAATTAGTTGTATGCCATAATTGATAGATTAGCTAAATATGGCAATCATGCAACGCTGATGAAGGTTGTCAGACTGTCCGATTGCCGGATTGCTAGATTACGGGAGAGACTCCCTTTCGGGCCCAGGTAATTTGTGTGTAATTACGGCCATCCCATTACCTAATTGCCGGCTATCATTGTGTAAACGGTACGGTACAATGGATATATATATTTACAAATATATATTTATTTATTTATAAGGAAGCTGAGCCGTTGAAAAGCGATCCGCAGATCACTTATCACGCCTGAATGGAGCCAAATCAATGATCATCCAGTCGAGTGCGTAATTGGAAACAGCGATGGATCCAGGCACCAAGATCTAGTGTCTACGTCTCGACTGATCAAACCCAATTGTATTCCATATTGCGAGGGATTTTTTGCATATCAATATATATATATTATATACTATATTTTATGCTCTGATTGAAACAGTTGAATTGCTTCAAGCGAAACTTCAATTGAGTGAACTGATCTAGGAAAAGAAATTGTATATTTTCAATTGAGCTTGATTAAGTTGTTAGATCTTAATAAATGGGAAGTGATTTCATATCCAATTAGGCGAGATATATAAGTGTAAAAATTACAAATGAAAATCTATTCTAACATATGTAAGAATATAGAAATAATATTGTTAGATCTTAATGAAATATTTACTTAAAGAATTTTATTTAACAACAGAAACCATCTAATATATAAATCTACTTATATATTATAATAATAATAATTATTAAACTAACTTATATTAAGTTATACAATTACAGCTTTTAAATTCTTAAATTCAGAGTATAAATTCCCATTAATGCCTATAAGCTTGATATTTAACCGATCTAAAAATATGATAAGAGTAGTTCTAAAATTCGGTTCGCTCAATTCCTATGAGTATATATTTAATGATGATTCATCCACACAAATTTAATACTAATTAAGACCTAATGAACATAAACTCCTAGTTCTGGCTTTTTTTTAATGAGCTCATTTGATTGGAAACTTGTTTAAAATTATGCCAAATAAACAAGCTTGATTTAGAGCCAATAAATTCGATTTATGCTTTGTTGCTTATAATGGGTATTAAATTATTATTAAATTATTAATACAAATATAGAGAGGGTTATAAATGACATAAAATATTAAAACGCATTAAAAAGCTATGATAATTAAGGTGGAATAATATTTAAAAATTTAGAAAGCGTATTTAAGGTTTATATATAGTGCTATATATTCTTTCTGAACTTTTAGGGATTGCTTTTAATAAATATTTGGGTAATTTAGATATAATTAAAAATTAATAAAACTAAGCTTAAATTAATAGAAATACAAGAAAAAGTACTATGGGTAACTTGTAATACTTTAACAAGAATGCAGAATTTATTAATGTTTTTTGGTTTAAATTCACTTTCTTGAACCCAGTGCAAGCTGCAGGAGTAGCTACGTTTAGCTACTTTTCACCCTTTATTTCTCAGTGTAAGCGGAAGGTACATATGAAAGCGTTAAATCCCCTTTTGTGGGCTTTGTCTCAAAGTGTTAAAGCAAATTGACTGCAGCACCCCCGGGGGCGTCATTCCTTAACCCCCTTAACCCCTGATGGCCCACTCCCACTGCCGGAGCAGTGCCACTCGCCAAAAGCCAGCCGACCGTGGCAAATAATAAAAAAGAAAAAATATACTACGCTTTAAGGCACTCAGGCAAATAAGAAAAGGCCCCTCAAAAATGTCACATTTACTCAATTGATTAGCGTAGCGTTTACAGTGGCCCATAAAAGTTTGTGGACGCGCCGCCGGGACGCGTTAAATTGGCATTTATGACAGGCCATGGCATCGGATCAAAGGCATTAGGAATCTGGCCAGATATTCCATGGATATCCATCCATATCTAACTGGTTCCGTCCGGAACTCCAGCCGTCTGCGGTTTTCATAAATATTTTATTGAACTTTTTTTTCGATTCGAAACGATTTTCTAGCATTTACCTGCGAACGGCAAACACTTTGGCGGTGTTTTTGCGATGGTGGAAAATTTTTTCGCCAAGTTCGCGGTCAATTAATATGCAATTAGAGGCTGCTATCAATTTGCGCAATGTGCAGTCAAATAAAGGCAAGCATTTACAATGCGTACGAATTTTATTGTTTGTTTGATAAGTTTGTTTTTTCGGCCAACAAAATTTGCATATGGGCAGAAAATTTTCCCTTAAATTGGAGCAGACAGAAATTTCAATTAACGCATTTTTCTAGATTTTTATATTTGATCTTAGCAAATGGAAAAATGATTTTAATGATTGGTATTACAACTTGTTAATGGTTTAATATTTTAATTACAAATTAGGGTTATAAAATTACTTAAATATTTAGCTAAGTTATTTGGTTACTTCTTATGATACTTTGTATGTAATATTACTATAATTTAACTCTAGTTCTTTGTCATTTCTTACCCCCCCCTTTTATTGGAGATTGCGTATCCGCCATGGTGACCCCGAAGGCTTTTCAGCTAACTGGATCCAACTGGATATTGTTTTGCCCGGTTTTCCTACAAATACCAAAGACCTGAACTCCCCTTCAATAGCCAACCACTGAGGTAAGAGTCGGATATAGACATTTCAATTGAAAATTGAGCCAGTCATTGGCAATTAACACTATGGACATACATTAGAGTCCGGCTAGAACTTAATTGCCAGCCAGGTGAGGCAGGTGATTGCCTTAATTGATCTCGCTCTCAATGCACCCCTCCTGAAATCTAAGTATACTTATTCTCTGCCGATTTGTTGTGGGAATGGAGAAGGGAGAACTGAGAATGGAGAAGTGACAAGTGAGAAGTGAGAATGGAGAATGGAGAGCTAAAGAATCCAATCGAGATGGAAAGCCATCGGGGGTGTGGCTCTTAGTTTTTTGAGGAATGCCAAAGTTGTGGTCTGTGTAACAGGTTCATGGCAAATCAACGAGAAAATATATATATATTTATATATATAGAAAATAAATAAAGAAATTCAGACAAATAATACTCTATTTTACAAAAAGAAATCTATAAACCAAGCAATTACTACTAGGAGCGGATTTCTTTAGCTTTACCTGTTGGTAATTTCTTAAATGTTATTGAATGCTATATAAAAAAAAGTATAAAAAAGTAAAAAGATGAAAGTGACAGACAACGAGAATGTTGAAGGAATGAAGAGAGAAAGTTGCCTGAGCTGAATGCCAGGTGGATAAACCCTGACAAATTGACAGCTCAAAGGAATGTAACCGCAAGGGAAAATAGAAAAGCCATATTATATATTATACTATTCCACCTAGATTTAATCTTATAGTGCACTTTGATCGACTCTGACCCTGCTAATCACGATCTCATGTTGTTGCTAAACTAAGCAGCAAGGTTATTCTTTAACATAATGCATTCCACTTGGGATCGGATCGGTTAACAAGAGAGTCTTAGAACCTGTATCAATCAGTTCTGCTTGGCTTCCTTCTTGCTGTAAGCTAAGGTGGACCGGTAATAAATACAAATTTAATTATTATTATATTATTATTCAGCTATAAAAATTATTAGAAAATTAATCGCTCAAAAGGATATTCAAAAACCAAAGTTGTAAGAGAGAGTTTTATAAAATTGGTGTTCTAGGAAAATGTCGTTTTCCTGGAAGCTAATAATAATTTATATGACTAAGTACACTTTAAATATTAAAAAGATATCTAACTAATTAAATTTTAAAAGAAACTGCTAAAAAGGCATACGTTTCTTAGCCAAATTAAATATTTTCCCGTACACCACTGCGTATGAGTAATATACCAGCTGCTTTAAAGCTTTACCTAGACTCTTTGGATCACCTTAGAAAGAGCAGATAAAGAGAGGCTTTGGATATGAAGATATAGTATATTTAGTGCTCTCTTTGTGACTTGAACTGGTCAACTTGGCTGCTGCAGAAACGTGCGGCAAAACCCAAGGCCAGCTTGCGCAAATTGAAAGCAGACTCGGCATTCTAATTGAAATCCAATTACAAGCGGAGCTCCGCCTGCAGAGAATCACTATTAGCAATACACACATTATACATTATACATTATACACTATACATAATAAAAGTAAGAAATAAATATATATAAAGCAAAAGTATGAGAAATAAGACAAAATCAGATATGATAAAAGCAGGAACTGCGAGCAGGGGCGGCTGTGGGGATCAAGAAACTGCCAACCCTGAGCCGGAGACGGAGACGTAGACCCTCTTGTCAGCCGGTTCTACAAATAAATCCATGTGCACGCATTTATGGCCGACTCTATGATGGCTTCTATTGCTATTCCAAAAAATACAACAAAAAAAAAATACAAAATACAAATAAAACGAAAAATAAACTTTAGCTCGTGTGTCTCTTTTCCTGCGAAGCAATCATGTACATATATGTGCGGGCTTTTTGAATTTCACGGCACATCTTATTAAATATTCTTTGTGCTGCTGCTGCTGCCTCGCCTTCTTCTTTCTTTGACAGTGAAGACTGGATACAGTGATTTTGGCAGAAAACAAGGTCAATTGGGATATTTGAGGTATTAAACTATATGTACTTTGAATATTAAATATTCATGTATGTAATTTACATATGTATATCCCTTTTTAATAAAATAATTTTAAGAAATCGAAAAATCGATAATAACTAAGCTTATAATATTTATATATATTGAATTGATAGTTATCGATATTTTTCTATGACAATTTTTCCGATAAATCAAATTTTAAAAAACTCATAACGCAGTCAATAAAGCTTTAAATTCAATTTGAAAAGCATTTCCAAGTTAGTTTTTATTATATTAATAAATTTGCATACACAATTTAGAATTTATAACAATAAAAATTTTTATTAATTTTTCAACAATTTTAACGATGTAACCCCTTTCCTTTTTTTGAAAAAATTGAAAAATTTTTGTTTTTCGCCGGAGGTGGCTAGATCGATTCGGCTATTAATGCTGATCAAGAATATATATGCTTTATAGGGTCGGAAATGATCCCTTCACATCATTACAAGCTTCGGACTAAAATTATAATACCCTATAATACCCTATATAATACTGTATTCCATTAAGACAGTTTGTCCTTTAAGGAGGACTCACTGTATTTCTTTGGTATATAAACATATATTTATTTTTTTTTTGGGTTGAAGCAAACAAATCGGTCAACGGGCAATGTCCCCGGGCACGTTTTGTTTCTGCCAAAAGTTAAGATGAAAAAAAATAAAACGCAAAGAAATAAAACAACACTCATTTAAACAAAGCTTCCGCAATGGTTTGGCTTCTTGGCACTTTGTTATCGTTCAACAGATGGCCTCTTCCTTTTATTTTTCTCTCAGTGATGGTGCTGCTCTCCATCTTCTTGGGCAATTTTTTTATCAAAGATATAAGTATATGTATTTCAAAAACCCCGCCGAGTTCGAAGAACTCTGAGCACACCGAAGAAACATAAACAAAGTCCACAAAAAAATTTGCAAACAAAATGGCCGGCTGTTTTTAGTTTTTATTTCTGCTTTTTTTTTTAATTCGATTCACATTAAAAACTATTAGAAGCGGTTCAGGGGCCGCTTGCTGATATTTTGTTTTTTTTTTTTGTGTTGACGTTGGCCAACTTGAAGTCGGCCGACTGCACAACACCCAACAGCCAGCGAATGAGGCAAAAACAAATAAAATACAAAATACAAAATACGACAAAAAAAAAATGTAAAAACAACGAAAACAAAAAAAGAGCTCGGATCACAGGTATTTTTAGTATGTGGCGATGATTTACAAGGTGAACCGGTAAGGTAGCCAAGCCAGTTCAAAACCCCAAAGCGCAGGTCGCTTCGGCGGCGGCTTCAGCCGCCCCCTCTTGGCCCGCTTGGCCCCCGCTCAGCCCCCCTCTGGCCGGCACAGAAGCAACCCACCTGCTCCACCGCAGACAAACATTATGCTTTTTTTTGCAAAATCGAAAAAAAAATTCTGCAAAAAAACCCGATTCAAATCGTAAACCGTTTCAGCGGAAACTTAAGTCAAGCTTAAAAATTAAAAGAAAAACATGAAACTAAAGAAAACACTAATTGAAATATTGAATAAAATATTTATTTATTTAGTTATATATTTAGTAAAATAGTTAAACAATTAAGTAAAATATTTTTAGATAGGAAAATAAAAATTAAAATGGTTAAAAAACCTAAGCTTTTATAATATGTAAGTTTGAAACAAACTTTCTTAAAAGAAATAAATGCAAAAGGAAAGGAAAATAACTTACCTTATTATTATTAAAGCTTAATACTAACTTTCTTAAGAAAAAAAAACTCCAAAATTACATGAAGTATTTAAATCTCATAATAAAATTATTTTTCTTGATTTTCTTTATATAAATACCTTATATAAATACCTTACCTTTTTGTTATTTTAAATGTTGTTTACTTGCCTACAAATAATGTAAGCGTAATTTATCATGCATTTTATTTATTTATTATTGTTTATAAATATTATTTACTTGTAAGTTTATGGGCTACCTTGATGTACATTAGATTCCCCTTAATAAATGCTTTTATTAATCGCTGACTCATGGACAACCTTATCAATATCAAACCAATTATCATCTCTCGATTCTAATCGCTCAAACGTTATCAATTTGAAAGTGAGGTTTTCCCAAAATGCTTAATGGAAGGCAATCCGTCAAAATAAAATCAAATAAATTAATAGATAATTAAAAGATAGCAATAAAGTACATATAGTTGAAGAGTTTTCCTGCTTTACTTCTGTAAATAATAAGAGTGCTGAAACTAATTTTATTAAAATTCTAAAAAGAGCATTGAAAAATTGACTCTTCCTTGCCTGATATCTTGTTTATTTTCTAATGAATGACGTCTGCATTTTGTGATGTTTTCGTTTAGGGGAGATATCATACAGCAGAAAACCAGAAGCTAATTAATTAACTAATAAAAATGCAACCTGAAATGCTTATCAAGCGGTTTGATTGCAAATTATTATTATTATTATCAAAAAAAAAGCGAGCGACATTTGCCAAGATGATTCATAGAAAATATCTAAAAATTTAGGGGAATTACCCGGGTGAGTGAGTGTCATCTGAAAAGAGGTACTGAAATAATTCTCAAAAAGAAATCCTTCAATCTGTGATGTTTCATCATCATCATCAGCTGAAGCAGCGCTCGTGCCAAGTGCTCAATTCAATGTCTAAATATAAACAATTATAAATAAGCGGCTTAGTCAATAATTATTTGTTTATTGTTCTGGCGTAATTGTCTTGATATTTAATTCTCAGATTTCGGCTCGATAAGGCCCCTTCCAAACAGTCGCAAATATTGTAGATTTCCGCCCCGATAATGGCTTGGCTTGAAGAATTGCTTATAAGCAGGAGGCAGTTGTGTGACTGGGAAATCCCTTGACCCGATCATGTGACCGGGGAATGGAATGCCTTGGCCGTCCTTGGCCTTCACATACATTTTCTGCCTCCTTTGCCTGGGCTACCTACCTGTCTGCCTTGCAGGCTACTCTTCTGTTTTATTCCCTATATTGGGTTTGTTTCATTTTCTACTCGATTTGGTATCAATTTCAGGGGCTTTGCTTAAAGGAAACTTTAACAATACGATTTTAATTGATCTTTATTCATTTTTTCACATTTCTTTGGCTTTTGTTAGGCTTTATAGTTATTGTTTGTATACATCCGTTTGTTGTTTATTCGGGAATTCAATTATTAACAGCATATATATCACTTTGGGCCATTATTCAGCATTTTTTGATTCCGTTTCTTAAAGAATTCGTTTATGGTAGCATCAACTTGGGATTTTAAGGCTTATATTTTGGCTTTTAATTTACTGCGCATTTTTTTAATGATCCATTTAAGGCGTAACAAAAGTCGAGTAATGTAGAAAATATTTTTTTAATGGTTTAAAATGGTAATACTATTATTATTAGTATTAATGATAATATTATGATTATTATTAGTATTACTGTTATTTTTAATATATATTTTTATTAATAGTAGTATCCTTTAGTTCGGTGATCGAAGAGTATATAGTTCTTACTTTCTTTTAGGGACTTCTTAAATATTTCGCCATTTTTAAACTATATTCCTTCTGCTTCATCAGTATCCTTTGTGTCATTATAATTTCCAACAAGTTCTATGGTGGTACAAAACAATATTTACAATTTAATTACTTTATTTTTCAGCTGCCACCTTAATATTATCCTTAAATATAGTTTCTTATAATTTCCCTCTATAAATATTTCCCCATATATAATTTCCCTTTATTTATGTCCTTGGTTTCACAAATACTTAACCCATTTTTAGAGTGCATCCATGATTCGGGGGTCGTCAGTGGCGGTAGGTAACCTTCCTTTTTTTTTTGAGACATTTCATTGCTGCTCCCGTTGCGGCTTGTTGTTTATCGAATTGTTCAATTATTTAGTGTTGTTCTTGTTGTTGTTGTTGCTACTGGACGTGCTGCCACCAACATAAAATATATATAAACATATATGTTTATATTGTATTCACATACATATGCTTATTGTGGAACTTTTGCTGCTGTTATTGTAATTTATCGACTCGGATGCTACGTGAGTGTTATTGAAAATGGTCATTTTGTCAGCACCTCCACCTGCAGCAATAGTGTGCGATCATATTCGTATATCGATCCACACACACACCTGACTCGTTGGGTTTAATGTATTCAAACATTGAACTTTTATATTGTCGCCGCAAGTGACCATAATGATGATGAGGAAGGGGCGGGCCAAATCAGTTATGCGGGGCGTGGTCGCAACGGTTAATTGTTATTACTCCTAAACATATATATTGTAAAAAAAAAAATATAAAAGTAGCACATATTTAAGAGATATTAACATACAATTTGCTGTAAGGCAAACTTATGAGTTTTGCCTAAAATAGCTACCAATCGTTAAAGTTGATTTAAAACTGTTGTACTTTAGTGTGGCATATTTCAAGTTAATTGTTGAAAATACCAATTAAGGCTTTGGGAAATTTTTAAGTATTTACACTGGAAGAAAGTGTTTTAGGTTTGATGGAAAATCCTTGAAGACTTTGTGGTTATTTGGGATCTTTGTGAAGAGATCCACATCAATATTTGTATATATATTTATTTACTTTTGGAACGCCAATAAGAAACTTTTTATATTAATAAATTGTATTATTTTATACCACCCATATCATAAACTTATTAAATATATACATATATTTATATATATAAAAAAATTATATATTCTAATAGGGTATTATAATATTAGTCAGAAACAGAAAAATTGTTATATAAAAATATTATTAAATATCCATAAGAAGAACACGAATATTTCTATTTCGATTCTATAATTTAAATACAAACTGCAAACTTATTTGTATTTCCACCTACGATTATATCATTTGGATATATCTATTGGATATATAGCTCTCAATTTATTATTATATATATTTTTTATTCAAATATATCAGATTTAGCCTCTTTATTACGCTATTTTGTTTTGTAAAAATTTAATACAAAATACTGCTACATTTGTGGAATATTTTCGTATGCAAAACCTCAAGGAAAATGTACGGGTACAATGGTAAAATAAAATTATAATTCACAAGCAAACGGCGCGGCATAAAATATGTGAACAACAAAAAATATGTTAACAAGATATAGAAGCCGATACCTGTGGGCCGAGTGGACGGAATTATAACTATTATGAAACCTAGATTTTTGTTATCCGCTTTTTACAATAAGCCCATAAATTATTGAGTTTAATCGTTTATTTTTAGTAAGGTTGGCACAATAAATATTCAGTTGCGTCTTTTATTTAGTTGAGTATTTCGCACATGGGAGTGGTTTGATATTGACAGATTCTTTGCCAAAAGTTAATTGATTCGGTTTGTTATTGTTATTTTTTTTTTTTGTGAGAAGATTAATTGGGAACTCAACAAAGCCATAATTTTATTGTTCGTTTTGCAATCATTGTTATTGCGCCGTTTTTAAATAATTTATTTGTTGTTAATTTTTAGTTAAATCGGTTAACAAAGTTCTCAAGACAGGCACCTGTTCTTAAAGTCGTATTTAAATAAATCAATCAAACAAAAAAAAAGTAGTTGCCTAATTGTGTGGAAAATGCAATCATTAAATGTTAATTTACGACTTAATCATTGTGAAATATTTTCGCTGTTAGAAACGCATATATTTTTGCCAACAAGGCTAAGAAAATTCAAATTAAATTCTATTTTTACACCGCCCCCAAAAACGAAATTCGTTTAATTTTAAATAATTAATAAAAGTGGACCGAAGCGGATGGAGAAACTCCGATGCGACATTCATAAATTACCAAGTGTTTGACATATTTTGATGGATCGCCGCACCATTTGTCATAATGTTGGAATTAAGAGCCACAGAAACCGCCGAAAAAAAAAAAAATTAAAACTGGTTTCGTTTCGATTCGATTGCGATTCTGCCGCCCAAAAGACAGGCCTCCCCCAGACGGCGTCCAATTTTCAGCTACCAAAATTCCTAGATTGAAGACGACAATAAAAACGTATAAGTTATACTTGAAAAAAACAACAATATATATATTTTTTTTTAGTTTCGCAAGAGGCGAGTGAGCTTTTCATTGATTAGCAATAATTAAGCAAGGGTTGAAGGGGTTTTGACCGCGTAGGATAAGCACTTAGCGGGGCCGTGTTAATGGTCCACTCTAATCTCCAGCATTAATTGAAACATGCAAACAATGCTCGAAATGTTATTTTTCCCAATGCGATGACTGATCAAAGTCTGGTCCGGATCAGGGATTATAGATTATTGAATTTGAATTGTGAATTGTGAATTTCACCTGCGACGATAGAGCCAACAAATATGGGGCTTATCAATTAGATAGTTCGCAATTTGTTGCTAATTGCAATTTACATTAAGTGAAATAAATATTACGGAATTATATTGGAAACAAACTAAATAGTGTATTCGCTGTTTGCTTAATTTTTTGCAATAATATTTGTATTTGTATTCGAGCTTTTCACTCGCTTACTTACCGTTTAATAGAAGCTAGCTCCGTCCGAATGTCGTCTTTTCTTCGTCTCGTTTTTATTTTTCCCTTTTTTTTTTTGAGAAGCAGCTGTGCTAATTTTTTCCCGCTATTGTTTGGAAAAACTCACCCTGAGAGAGTTGAACAACGGCGAAAAAAAATACAAAATATATAAATATTGACTACATAAATGATATTTACCCACCAGTTACCAGTTGGTAAGAGTTTACTACGTCAATTTGTGTGGCGTGTGGCAATAGGGGGAAGGTCGTGAACACGGCTTCATGGCGTATATCTGGGAGTTTAGAACCTACAATTTATAATTTTGAATTTAGAATCTAGAATAATTCACTCAATCTAAGTGTGTGTGTATCACAACTGTATCTGGAAATAACTGTTTTCTTTGTGTTTTTTAGACATTGAAGTGTACATAAAGTTCGCATTTGATAGCTGAGGCACAAGCCCCATTACCAACCCCCAATAGTTTTGTGTTTTCCACATTTCTTGAGGTTACGAAACACATTTTTGGGAGGCGGCTCCTTTGATCTATGGTGGGAGAAATACAAATTTTAATTTTCTCTAAGATAAAAATGAGCTTCATTTAGATATTAACACATTAAGGATATATATACCATATATTACAGTGATGACCAAACAGGCTCTGGGAGAAGGACAAAAGGCTGATAACTTAATGAGCTGCAATGATTTCAAAATACTCAGATCAATAATATACCATTAACTGGAACAACAGATTATTATTATTATTTTTTTAAGGGCCTTGCCAAAAGTAAAAACAAAAAAAAAAACACAAAAACCAAGCTTTCAATTGGCCAATAAAATGTGGCATAAAAAGTTCGGGCCTGGGCGATGAAATAAAAATTGCAATTGAAATGGATCCGAGCAAAAAGCGACATTCTTGTTTTCGGGGTGTGGCGGCCAGTTAATTCAAGATTTTGATATCGAACTGGACGGCAGTGGCCACCATCGAAGACCGAGCAGTGACCACAGAATATTGCGCATACGCCACGTGCACCCAAGCGACCAAGTGAGCAATGTCAAAATAATAAAATAAAAAACACAAGAAACGGTTTAGAAAGGTTGCACCATTAAGATCGCAGCTCCAACTCGTCAAATCAATTAATTATTATTATGACTTGAGTGGAGCCGCATTTTTTCACATACAAAAAAACTTTATTTAAAGTTATTGTTTATTAACTCTGCGATTTTAGTAATAAGTTGCTTAAGAAGTAGTAAGAAGTTTCTTAACCTTTTGACTCACAATTGTTGGCATTAAGAAACACTAATTTTAAATAATATATTTTTTAAATAATATAAACAGGTGACTTGACAAATCTAGAAAGTTTTGACTTTCTTCTTCATCAACAAAGTACTTGTTTAAATTCTTTAATTTGAATATAATTCGATCTACAGTAGTTTTAAAACAGAACAAATTATTGCCTAGAAAATGTGAAATTTAGCCACAAAAGAATTAAGACTTCAAATAATTATTAATGCCATTATAGTTGGATATAACTATCTACATTTTGTTGGTCAATAGAATTAGTTTATTTTAAAATTTATTATATATTTAAAAACTCTCTGCTCTCCCCGCTTTAATCAGCTTTGAAATGATTTGAAAAATTCAACCTTTGCTGGCATTTAAATTCTGTTATTTGTTTTTTCTTTAATATTCTAACTGTTTGAGTTACTCAGAAGACCTTCCTGCCTTCCTCGTCTGCGGCTTGATAATATTTTTTAATTGATATCGTCTTCAGCAGCATGTTTTTTTAATAACTCTTTTCCTACTCTTGCCCCATTGTTTACGCCACTCATTCATTCAGGCATTCCGACTAATAGCGCAAACGACCTGTCGTCGAGCTTATGTAATTGTTTGCCCGGCCTTTGTCTTCACTGTACCGCGCGCCTGCTCCCTGCCTCGCGGAACAGTGGAACCTGGTTAATGTACGTCCTTGACCATCGTCGCACTGCCAGGCCAAGCAAAAAAAAAAAAAATAAAAGCAACACACACTCAGACACATGCAATTGGTTTTGGCCGTTCTTCGCCATGCAACTGCAGCGACTCAGATCGATTCAGATCGGCTCAGATCGGCTCGGATCGTATTGGAACATATTGGATCGGTTTTTATTTCGAGTCCAAACCGATCCGAACCGAAGGTGGCAAGACCAGTTTGCAGTTGGCGATTGCAAGATTTATTTATAGACTCTGGAACTGGCACTGCACCGACTGCACTGGCTCTTAACCTCCATTTGGGACACGCGGCGTATGAGTTATGTCGATGGCGGTTCACTGCAAATTATGTGACACGATTTTTGCATTGCAAAAAAATCAGTTTGGGAATAAATTATACAATCGAATCGGAATCGGAAAATATTACCATTCTTTAAATCGATATTTATCGATATTTGTATATGGGAATTTTTTTCAAAAAATTAAATCTTTAAAAACACATAACTATGCCAAAAAAGCTTTAATTTTAATTCGGATAGCTTTCCTATGCTAGTTTTTATGAGGTTAATTAATCTGCTGTTAATAAATATAAAATTTAAAAAAATTAAAATTTTTTGCCAATTTTTGAACATTTTAACGATGTAACCCCTTACATATTTTTTAAAAAATTTGAAAAATTTTATTTTCTGCCGGAGATGGCTAAATCGATTCGGCTAATGATGCTGATCAAGAATATATATGATTTATAGGGTCGGAAATGACTCCTTCACTGTGTTACAAGCTTTTGACTAAAATGATAATTCTCTGCATAGGTTATATATGGTTTAATAATTTAATGTAGCAAGCTTAAATAATGAATTACCTTTAATAATTATATACATATACATTATACAAACAATTCTATTACTTCAAAAAATATCTATTTAAGATTTTAAAATTAAAAACAAATCAAGTTTTAGCTGTTCCATACCCTGCTCTTACCAGGTACTTGCAAGTCTTTATCCTGGTCAAGACAAAACTAAGTCTCAAAGCCAGTTTAAGGCATTTCGCCAACGGCCATGGCCAAAACTTCTGGCGGAGATCCTCCTGGTTGGCTCAGTGTGCTTCTTTGTCGGTGGTTTTGGTCGGTAAATCAGCACAAATGGTGTCACATTTTGGCCAGCTGCTGGACGATGGCCAGCAAATCGTCTTAATGCGCTGATAACCAACTTGGCCCGACTTAACTCACTCGAGACGAGGCGAACCCAAACCCAAACCCAGACCCAGACCCCTGGGCCTGGCCCAAACCCAATCCAACCCAACCGAACCGAACTGAGCCGGGCCGGGACGGAACGGTCCACCGATTCTAGTTTCAACCGGCGCCAAGCGGTTTCTGGCCGTTTCGATCCGCGTCTCGGTCGCCGCCGCCGCCGCCGCCGCCTGGCCGCCTTTGCCGGTTTTCAATAATATTTATTTACATACCCTCGATCGGGGTATAACGGTGACAGCCCGACGTTTGGTATGGCGATACTGAGTGCCTTGTACAGCAGCTGGTACCTGGTGTCTGTGGATTTTAATTGCGAAACTTTCTGAGAAACTTTAGAGCTATAGATAGAGTGATTTATATAGAATAAAGTAATGTTATTATTATTTATTATTAGGTACTTAAGATTTTGTATACAAGGGGTTTTAAATATCCCATGGGAATCAGCCTTATATTTATACCTGTTTTAGCAGTTTAAACATTTATTAAATTTTTTTAATTAACATTTTTTCTTAGAGAACCTTTCGTTATTTTGGAATTTTCTTAATTTGCATTTAAGCTCAAGGAGAAAGTATATAATTTTAATTTTCAATCTGTAATCTATAATCTATATTTGCATATATCCAGACATAAGAAAAAACATAGCCAGCATGTTATAAATATTATTATTATTATATTTATTATTATTATTTAGTTGCTTTAGTTCTTTAAAAATTGTGGTTTTATTAAACATTATGTTACTGTTAATATTAGTACATTTTGAATAGAATATTTATAGCTAGTACATTTTACATACATAAATAATTACTCAGGCTCCACTATTTGTTAGTTTTATAAATATAAAAAATATATTTAAAGCAAAAATCCATCTTCTATTCGTCAAGAACTGAACCATAATTTATTTATTTTATTTTTTATTTTCTAAAATTAGATATAATATATACAATATTAAATCTAATGAGTTTACAAGTGTATTTAGAGAGCTGACTCATAATTACTTAAGATTTCTTTATAAATAATATATTAAATAATCTATTTTATCTATATAATCTATTTTCTTTGAATTAATAATTTTACATATTTCTACAACAATTTCCTTGACTAGTTTTCCTTTCGATTACCAAGTCCCATTTACAACATAACCTTGGAATATGTTATCAGTCGATTTTGCCCGCCCAAAGAGTATGCCCGCAAGAGTATCTAGCATTTTTCAAACTATCAATATCGGGCCTTTCCCCACTAGTTTCGTGTGCCTCGCTTTCGATTGGATCGATCGGTGTGTGGATTGAAGGCGCTAAAGCCAAGCCACTGCTGCTGGCTTTGGACAAAGACAATTGGAAGATTGATGGCTGCTCCACGGCTGGCTAATGATTCAAAGCGACCGTTCCGTACCGCTAAGCCACCTCGATCCGTACTTGACCGTTCTGATCCGTTTCGTTCCAAGCCGATCGGTCGGGCCTCCCGACTATCTAGACCCATTTACCGTTGCGTCTCGTGGACTTTTTGGCTCGCAATCGTGGCTTCCAGTGGGTCTTGGCTGGGCTTCTATGGGCTGGGCTTGGTTGGCACTAAAGTCCAAGTCTAAGAACCCAATTTACACAATAGAAAATATAGTATTTATTTAGGTTTTACCTGAAGAATTAGCTCTAAAAGCCTATTACTTGTATCAGTCGAAAATCCAACACTTATTAAAAATATTTACTTCTTATAACCATGATTCAGAGCCCTGGGCCTTACGTACTTGCCAAACAATAAACAAAAATTAATTAGAATATTGTATCAATCCTTAAATCTTGAACTAAAGTACCCCACTTCAGCGGTAAGATTGCGCTATTAAATAAATGATTCATTCGTCTTGATTATAAATTAAGTTCTTTAGCTTCTAGAAAACTTTACCATTTATGCTACTTTCACAAGAAGGTTTTTAATTGGATTTTTTTTAATTATTTATACTAATTTTAAATTTATAATTAGTCTTCTTTATTTAGCCTGGATTTTATTACAATTGCTGTACCTATTTCTCATTTACTTGCGTTGACTGCTTTTTAGAATTTATTTTCCATCTCGAAGTATTAATTTTAGTGGTAAATAATATGGTATATAATAATCTAATAATATAATCGTAATATATATCTAATAATATATTATTTATATATTTACAAAATAAAGCTAAAAATATAATCTGTTATTAAATATGTTCATTTATTCTTAAACATTTATCACTTATCATCATTTATATTATTTTATAAATCGATTCTACATAAATAGATATCATAATTAAATGTCAAATTTAAAACACAGATCACATTTCTTACCAATTTCATAAATAAATAATTATTTATTAATTATTAATCTATGCTTAATGAAGCAAGATTTTGGAACCCAAAAAAAAAAAACAATATATAAATGGAACAGTATCTCTTATTATAAATACATCTATATATATATATATCACTTGGGAGTTGAATCGATGAATTGCTAGATTGCGGCGGCTGTAAACCGGCGCAGCCAAGTGTTAATTGTTCTTAGCCATTATTAATTGATTAATTAAATGAATGAATGAATGAATGAATGGACGAGACGCAATATGGCACAACGAAATCGAATCGAATGAGTGTTGCTGCAGATGATGAAATGCCGCGAGTGGTAAACAATGATTATGCTCTTAATGATACCGATGATACATGCCACAGGCAGTGAACTTGAGGAGGTTACTAAAACTACGAATTCAAGTGCGGTAGCCCGAGCAAATACTCATATATTCATACCCAGTCTGAGTGACCCACATGGGTGTCGCCGGCTCGCCACGCATATCCCTGACGCGCTTTTTGTCGCTTTCGCGGCAATAGATTTATGGTCCATATGGAGCTCATAAAGTGATTTGCAATTTGCTAAAGCCAAACACAAGCACAAACAATGGAAGGCGCCCCAAAGAACTGGAGAAGAGACTACCCACCGATTCTAAGGCACACTCTTATCGCCAAAAGAACCCGCAGATTTCACAGATCTCAGCCGAATCTCTGGGTTGGATTAGTCAGAGGTCTCAGTGCACTCAAAGAAAATAATCTACAAGGGTAGTTGGTAAGTTAACTCAAGAGGTAATTAATGTTTCAAGTTTTTAACTTCTAGAAGTATATAGAAATATGTACAAAATAAGCAGTTCTTCCCAATAAATTAAATTGTATTAACAAGAATACATATATTTCATATACTTCATATTGATTTATAGTATTCAAGTCTTAGTTCTAGTTTTTACAACTCAAAATTGTACCTAAAAATGTTTAATGATCCTTCAGTACAAGATTATTGTTTTAAACTTTTCCTTGAAATTAATATATCTTGTACATAATAAACAAATAGAAATATACTAGATATATATGTTTAAATATTTCATTTGAAAAGCTATGGTACAACTCTATTAAAATTAAAGTATGTGACATAAGCTTAAGTAAATCACATTTTTTTAGGAAATAAAGCAAAGCAAATAATAATAAATAATAATAATAATAAATAAATAATTTTAAATAATACAAAATTAGTTTGTATATAGACAAATATATTTATAAATATGCAGATCTTAAATTGTATTAACAAGAATACATTTCTTTCATATATGTCAATACTTTGTTCTACTTTCTATAACTAAAATTGTAACTTACAATATTTCATTCTCTGTCTCTCTTAATGAGAAAACTTTAATAAATAATAAACTCTAAATAAAGTTCAATAACAATTCACACATTTGACCCTTTATAGATGTTATTGCTATTTAAAATATGCTCATCCAGTCCTGCAAAACGAGTTTACATTCCAAATATACATTCCATTGGGCGGCGATTTAAATAATTCTTCCATAAACCGACTTCCAGTTGGTAAAGTTCGTCGGATATCTATCTTATCTCGGCCAGCAGCGGGTTTATCTTTCGCGTTAGTCAGCCACCTGCCACAAGGGGCTGAGAAGAGTTAAGTATCTTGGGATGACTGGTGAGGATTTTGTCTTTGTTGAATTTTTCTTTTTTATTTTGGGGTTTTTCTTGTCATTGCCATTAGGCGGCGGGTGGGGAGTTATGCAATTTTCATACAGATTTGATTAATGGCATATATATGTCTGTATAGAATCTAGTATAGAGTATCGTGTATGGCTGTGGGTATTTGCACGTGTCGCGCCTCCAATTAGCGCCCCATCGTACGTAGTTACAGCCTATCATGTGGTGTGTCTACGCTATAATTGCATAACCCATTATGGGGCTGGTGAGATCTCACTTCCAATACACACATGCATCCGGGTGACGCAGTCCAGGAGGCCAAATGAATCAGTATATATAATAAATATAGTGTACCACTCGGGCCGATCTTAACGGAGTCAGCTTGGGGCAGATCAGTGCAGATTCTGTGGCTTGGTTATTTAATTGAAATGTGAAAGGTTTCAAATAAATAAATTGACTATTAAGCGGGAACGATCGCTCCACAACACACCCTGGATCTCCTTACTATATATTTACACACACGATATGCCCCCACAAGATTGATATGTTTATTGTTGTTCGCCTGATGACGTCGACAGGTAGAAAGCAGGCCTGCACTTTTGTATTATTCCATTAGGTTCAATTACGCAGTGAAAAGTGCAGTCTTCAGATGAAGATTTGATTACATTTTTAAAAGTATTATGTGCTTAAAAGGCTTTTCCCACTTAGACACGAAAACATCAATAACTTAGTGAACAATTTGGGTTATTAGACGACCTTGAAATTGAGTTTAACGAACCTCTCACATCGCCTGAATAGCTCATTTAGGCTTATTTACACAACGGAATAAGTAAGTATCTAGACTTTTGGCTTAACCGACCAGAAGTGAACCCAAAAACCCCAAAAGCAAAACGTTCTATAGACCGAATTTCAAGCAGATTCTGGCTAACGAAGAAGGCCAAAATATTGCGGATATGCTTAGAGATTCGCAATTTTTTCGTGCTCGCATCTGCTTATCCATATAGATATATATCTATACATACATGTATATAGATATATATGATGATCTTGTGACGTCAGGGCAAGATGACGAAAGGCGAAAACCGAAAGCCGAATAACGAAAACCGATCCGAAATTGAGACAACAATAAACGACAGCGTCGTTCGTTTAAGCAAACAAATAAATAATTAATAAATTAAAAATGAAACGATAAAAACAAAAAGTGTGCTTGATGGCTCGTCTGGCTTTTTTGTTGTTATTTCTTCTCGTTTTTTTTTTTTTTGTCGCTCAATTACCATGGAATATACATGGTTATAAGACGTTTGTATATGCATAGTATATATGTATATGGGGGAGGTAAGTATATGGGATGTATATCGGTGGCTTTTGTTTTGTTTGCCAATCTGTTTGTTTGTTGTTTTGCATTAAACAATTGACGCACTCCCCTGGCAGTGACACACAAAATGTGACGAGAGAGAGTTGCATCGCTCCGATTTCTTGGCTTTATTATCAGCATCTTATGTTTCAATATTACGTAGCCGCACGGGTGGCTCATCGCGAAGACTATAGCTTGTAATTTGTATTGTCTTAAATTCCATATCTCACAGGATCTTTCGCTCTTATTTTTTGATTCTAAAGATGTATTTTGATTTACTGGCTAATAATCCATTACTTCTTATTCACTATAAAATTTTACAGAACCCAGTTTTTATGTTTTATTTCATATATTTATGATTTTGATTTGGTTTACCGTATTTCATAGCATTTCGGTTTCCATACTCTTTTATTTTTTTAAATTATTCTATATTAAATATCCATTAAAAGTAATCTATCATATGAAAAAAATGAATTTATCATATTTCCTTTTCCTGATCCCCCGTTCCTCAATAATTTTTTTCAATTCCCACATTCCATATGTTCCTAATCTTATACTTATTTCATTTCCCGTTCCAAATACCTTGTTCCTTTACCCACATTCCACTTCCCATTTTCTAAATTCTATTATCCTTGTAATTACTCCATTATACATATGTAAAATATGGATCCTTGTTGCGTATCTCGCCTTATATAACGTATTTGTTATGCAACTTGTCACATCCTTTATTGTTCACTTCCCGGATTCCACTCATAACGTATTGCATATAGCCCGCTTCCCAATATTCCAATATTCCATATACATTTACATTTCATTTATCCCATATTCCACATATCCCTCGATTTATCAATGGCGTTGTGCCAATTGTTGTCTCATCTCTTCCATTAACGGCAATTATCGGCAATTATTGAATTAAGATGTGCTAAAAAAAAAAAAATCGCATGGCAAGGGAATTGGGGGAGGGAGGAAGTGGCGATATCGGTGCCGTTAAATCCAATTTTCAATACACACACACAATCATGCTCACACACAGGAGCACTCCACAAAGGTGGGCGTGGCGTCGGCATCCGATAATTTCTAATGAAAGTTGAAAAGCGCCGCTTGAACCGATTGGCTGGCGTGTGAATCCCACCGATAATCGAGCCGCAACCCGCGGCGAACACGTTCGAAGCCTCATCGGACGCGGGGGCGAACTTTCCGGCGATGCTGCGCCGTCGACTGAGGTACAGTGGAGCTAAATGTATTAACTCCAAGTCAATAGTAAGCCTGTCTTCAGTCAAATTGTTAACCAAACATAAAAACAATAAGAAATTTGTATGTATATTAGCCGCCTTGCTTAGAATATGGAAATTAAATCTAGCTGAGAATTTTTCTAGATGGTCAGAATTTTTTATAGTACTTCTTACAAGACTAATTGTCCTTGTAATTGTACTCTTTTTTCAACAAATATTATTTAAAACTTTGAAATTAATTAATTGAAGCATCATTTTTTAAGTGGATTAGACAGCTAATGCAAATTAAACATCCTTCAAATTAAACGTTATCAAAATAATTAAATTTCCAAGTTTTTCGTAGTTCAGAAAAATGTAATCCAGCTCAAATAATAGTATAAAATAGAAATAAAATCTAGATACAGTATCTTAGATCATCATCATATATTTATTATGCATTATTATTTGCTTTAGAGAAACAAGATAAACACAATTTACTTAAATACTTTCCTTTCTTTATATTTGACCAAGTAATTTGTGTAATTGCACGAATTCTCAAGCAAATAGTGCTCGATTTTGTGGGCATTTAGGCCCACGGTGCGATGCTGCGCTGCTCACACACACACACACGCACACAGCCCCTCCAAGCTGGGCAGAAGAAACGGCAGAAAAAAAAAAGCAAACAACCGAAAAAAAAGCTCGTGATCCGTGCGCGCGCGCTCTCTTTTCCGCCGCTCTTCTGCTGCCAGCGCCGATGCCGGCGCCAACGGCGACTGCGACGCCGACGGCATGCAAACAGGATCTGAGCGTATATTACGTAGCGGTCGGCTTTAAGCCAACATCATTCCCAAAGCGAACGGCCAGCGATCAACGTTTAGCCAGCGCCAGCAGCCCCCAACGAAAAAAAAGCGCTACAGCCCCAAAAATAACAACAACAAAGACGGCCTGAGAGCGATAACGAGCAGCTGATTTTTTTATTATCTCGGATCGCATCTTCACAACAACAACAGCAACTGCAACTGTGACTCTCCCCCGCAGCAGCAGCAGCAGCAGCAGCAACAAGAACAACACAGGCAAAGCCAAAGTGAAGTGAACTCTGCTCTCGCGCGACTTCGGCTCTCGGAAACTCCTCGGCAAGCGCTTCGGCCGCGACTTCGGCTTCGGCTCAGTCACTTCGGCAGCGACTTCGGCGACCTCGGGTCGCATCGTAAATTACTTGCAAAGTTAATTTTAGTCTCGGCTTTTAATACCGTTTTAGTGCGTTTTCGAGTTGGTCGTGCTTTTTCCGTCTCCAAAAACTGAAAAACTCGAAACAACACAGCGATTTTCCAAGAGACTGCAAAATCCGCAATACAAAAAACAAAAACAACAGTAAAAAGTTCCAACAAAATAACGGCAACGGAGGGAGTCCCTGTATATTAATGTGACTGTTTTTTGGTGACATATCCTGATTTCGATATTATTTTAATTTTTTTTTTCGGCTCTTACAATCAATTTTTGTTTTCCAACGGAAATGTAAATCATTCGCCCCCGCCGTGAATTTGACCCGTGCTTCCTGCTTTTATTGAAAACAAATCAAGAACTGTTTCGCTTATTTTTTTTTTTTTGCTGCGGATTCTCCAAAAAGACAATTACATTAAATTGTCGAAATAAAAATTAAAAAAAAAAAAATAACAACAAATATCATATTTTACGAAATAAAAAAATACAAAAAACGCGCTCACACAAACACAGAAACGCATCAAAAGACGGAAGTGGATTTTCGCTAAGCGGCAAAGCGGCGCATCCTGTTTTGGGCTTTCCCACAAAAAAAAATAAAAACGCTCTCACACAGGCGCTCAAACAATCCAGCGGCGCACGCTCACACACACACATACACAGCACGGATTCGTGTGTGGCTCAGGCTCACGTATAGGAGTCGTAACGGTAAGTGTTAGAGACTACATGTCTTACTATTAGTACGTTTTAATATGTAACGGGAATCAAAGCTATGTTCTTTGGAAGTCCTTTTCAAAAATATTTAGGAAGACCATAGAATTTTTTTAAACCGTTTTTTTAAATTCTTATTAATAGAATAAAATATAAAATTACAAATTTAGTGAACTTCCCTTTAAAAGAGATCCTTTACAATACGTTTTGCTGCAGGAAAGAAAGAAAAGAAAGCTTATTCAGCTGTTAGATATCAAGCTTAAAGGATATCAATTATAAATCAATAAAATAATAAACAAAATTAATTAAATACTCAAAATATTACTGATAAACTATGAAATGTTTTATTTTCATTTATTTATAACGGCTTACGAACTCAATAATTTTTTAAAATGATTTACAAAGTGTTAATACACAGTATTTCGGAATTTTTTGTATTTATTTATAAAGTGCTAACAAGTTTTATTATTGCACTAACCTAAGGCTATTTGAAAATGTTAAACCAATTAAGGTATTGATCTCTCAGCAATACAGCTGCCATAAAGACCATTAATTAGTCTTCTAAACACTTTCAAGTTGTGAAATAAATAAGAAAAACTCTTAATCATGAGAATCATTTTGCAAACTTTCAACTACAAAGCCAAAACCAACTGGCGACTGACGGGGGAAAAAAATAAATAAAAATAAATAAATAAACAAATTGCATAAACTTTTGCGGCGACTTGGCTTTGGGACCCCAAAGCTCATAATAACAAAATAACAAAACAGAAAAAATACGAAACACAAAAGTGGAAATTTCGTTAGGTAATTCTAATGAAAGCTAGGTAGGCGTGGCAAATACGGGGTTAATCCCTTTAGTTAAAGATATATATTTAGAGAGGTTTGGTTAAGTTGGAACGAGGGGAGTTTGAAATATGCAGCTAGACTTGTTAATAATACTATATCAAGAGATAAATTAGGGAAATATTTAAGTCTAGCTCAAGACAAAAATAAATATATATATTAAGTAAATGATTAACTTTAAATACCATTTTATTATAGCCATAAAGTCATTAAAATGGTATTACTTAAACTGGGTTAAATATTATTCAACTTTGCACTATTTGTGTCACAAAAAAAAGCAAGTGGGTGGTCCTACGCCCGTTAAAAAACACACACACACACAACTACCACCACCCACAGCAGCGGCAGGCCCAAAAATATGGCCATGTGACTGTATCTGATGGATACATTTGGGATTTCGCAGGGCGTACGTCGGATTTGTTGTGTTTTTTGGCATGCGCAGTGCGGCGACACGAGCGTTATTCAAGCGCTGGCCGCGCATGCGCAGCTTGTCAATCGAGACGAGACGGCTCCCAAGGGGCTTATAAGTAAGGCAGCTCACATCTGGCGCCCCGGATCAGCATAGAAAACTTTCACTGACTATCCGGGGATCCATGCCCAGCGTTTCGAGTTTTCGCGTTTTCGCGTTGAAGATGCGTTGCAGGCGGAAATCCGCACACAAATTGCCCACTTCCAATTGCAATTTGCATAAATGTTACGATAACAAATCACCTAGAACTCGAAGCAGAAATAGAAATAGAAAAAAAAAACCAACTGCCACTGACGAACACAAAAAAATACAAATACTAAAGTTCTAATTAAAAGTGCTTGCCGCCCGGGGGGAAGGGGGAGAGAAAAAAAAACTAATTAACATTTTTCAAGCGCAGAGTGAGCTAACACACAGAGAAAAAAAAAACAGAAATAAAGTTAAGTAAATAAAGGTGAGAAAATCAATTCATGACGACAGCGTCAAGTCAAGTGCCCACTTGAGTGGAAAATCAATGCACTTCCGCAAAAAGTCAGCAAACACAGGCAAACATACAGATACAGATACGGTCGATAGATACATTCGCAGATTCAGATACGAATCAGAAACAAGCTTCGTTGTTGTATTATGAAATATTTATGGCACAAAAAAAGTCGCACAATACTTAGTTGGGGAAAATGTTTTAACGGTAGCAACGGGTATTAGAACACAGCTTTATTTAATTAATTATTAAGCCTAACAACCCCCTCCCCCCTTTCGACAGATTATCTAACCCAAAAATATATATTCAAGCGATTATTTCAACGCTTTGCTGGCAATTAAAATGTGTTGCTCAATTAAACTATAAACTTAACTAATTATATAACTGAATATATTTCACAGTTTTGCTTCAATGGGAATTCTATGAATTTTATGCATATTTTGAGTAAATCTTTTATGCAAACAATTGTTACAAAATTATTTAAGAGCAACAATTATTACAGCCTGCTTTTAAATAAGAAATTATTCAATAGCTGAAATCACTTAATTATAAGGCTTAAAAGACAGTCAATAAATTTGGTATGATCAGAGCCTTTTGATCCGGAACTTGGTCATATCATATATATATAAATTTGGCCATAAATTCAAATGTCAACACCATTAAAAATAGATGAAACCGAATGCCCGAATTATGGGCTTAACTGTTCTAGATCTCATGACCAACGTGTCCAGCTAGACATGTCCATTAATCAATCAGGAATATAGCTGAGAAAGCGATAAATTATAGACACCACTTGACTTGATCAGAAACAAAAAACTGAAATTTATTGGTATGCATAACCATATAGATATAGATTGCAATTTATGTACATAAATATCAGTTTTCTTTATGTTTGTTTTTTGGCTGCGCCCAGACTTAAAACTTTCGCCCCAGCTTAAAGTTAAATAGCATTGTTTGCTATTTTATTTTATTCTATATCATGTATTTTATATATTTCATTTATATATTTATATTAATTTTGGATAGTCTGTTGACGCGACAAAAAACAGCAAAACATGTGCAAATGCTGATAATAATTTAGCCGTCCCTCCATCTGTCTGCCTGCTATATAGCTTCTATATATACTATATATATACATATATATCTCTTGTTGATATCGTTTTGCGATCGTTTACACAGCAATTTGTTCGCTCCGCTCCGCTTCTTCATAAATGACAGCGGCAAAGACAGCATCTTGACTTTATTACTCATACGCACCGTGTGCCCAAGTGCAAATGCTGTGTGTGTCTGGATATATAGACCTCCTTGGCACGGCCAGTGCCAAATAGATCCGCAAACATTTACATTCCCCTCCGTGCATGCTAATACACTGCGCAAATACTCCTAGCCATTGCTGTCTGTATTTTCAGCCTGGCAAATTAGCAGGAACATTGGCAAAGCCCCGAACTGGAGCGTCTGTCTGCGGCTGCTATCGTATTATCGCTTCATTAAAGTTGGCAACAGACAAACAACAGCCTCACCCAAAAAAAAAACCAAAAACGATTGTCGCCACGATCAGTGATCGAAAATCACTCAATTTGAATTGGAACACAAAAACACGCACAGACCAAGGTGTCATTAGTCAGTTGCCGTCGATTTGCATTTTCGCAGAAAAGCAGAGTGTTTTGGCAGCAAGTGGATAAAATCGTAGTTAAAATAAACATCAGATATTGCTTGATGATCGTGCTCTGAATATAGAATTCTCTGGAAGCACTAGTTGATGAGCTTAACCAGAAATTGGTAAGACTGATTAGCCAACTTTAACAATTCACAAGCTGTCTGTTGTTGATAGCAGCAAATATTTATTTAAATGACTTATGCCATTCGCTTAATGATAATTCTTTTTAATGATAAAACAAAGAAGACGAGTGATTAGAAAATTAAGCACCAGGCAAAGGCGTGGGATTTGTAAGATGAAAGACGATTCTTTTTACTTAAATTAATTCTTCTATGAAATATTTATTTAAAAAATTAATTTAAATTCATGAGCCTGGGCTTGATTAAATTTACATAAATATATACTACATTTAAATCTATATATATGATATATAAAATATTTTATTTTGGATCTAATATCTAATATCAAACCTTAAAATATTAACAATTCCTTTAAGTGCTCTTAATTTTTACCTAAAATTCTAAACTTACTCGCCTTAATTGCTCTTCTTTTTTTCGTTTTAAATTCTAAACTTAATTTCCTAAATTTCATATAATTTGTATATTAAATTATAAGCATAAGCCCCTTAATTACTATGCTGTTTTAGTTTAAATCCTTTAAATGTCTTCCAATTTCTATATTAAATTATAAACATTGTCCCCATAATTGTTCTTGTTTTAGCTTGATTTCTTTATTAAATTTTCCACTAACACGCCTAAACTTTTCTTAATTTTCACACTAAATTCTTAACTTAGCTTAAGAATAGTTCAAAGCAAAGCAGTCTGTAAATGTGGCAACAAAACAATTGATTAAATCCAACTCCCATATTGCATAAGCCACCAAAACGGCAGCCCATAATCCGAGGCGAAACAAAATACAAAAAATATATGTATATATAAAATAAACAAAGCTAAAACTTGTTTACATCGATACACACCAGTGGCGTATAGACCGACATTTATGTATAATATGGCTATATGTTTGCATGTCTCTTTATTTTTCCGTCGAGTTTCTTTTGTGAATGAAATTAACATGAGTGTCCGCAGCTTGTAACCTTTAGAATCGGAGTTTCAAGGCGCATTATCATCTTACAGATGTATCAAATATATGCCCGCAAGCCGGACTCGAAACTTTCCACTAAGTAGCTGGCAATGAGAGCTGGATCTGGCTTTCACCCAAAAAAAAAAAAAACTAGAGAGTTACCAATAAGGCGGAAAAACGCACAGTAGTGGCTAGTCAGCGATCATCATCATCGCCGGATGATAAGGCGCTGCTTGCTGCCAGTTTTATGATCAGGTTTTTATTATTATTTATAGCCAAATAATTACCTGCTCCCTTACCCGATAAGCGGACACCATATGACCGAGGCAGCCACGTTGCCTGGCTGATGAATCCGAATCCGAATCCGATTCCGATTCCCCCAAACCGATTTCCATTCCCATTCCCATTCCCAGAGCGCATCTGACAGATAAGATTTCGTATTCGCATTCGTATTTCATAATATCTCAACCGGCAGCAGGGTGATATGATAGTGCCTGGTAGCGTCTCAATGGCAAACATTGAACTTTGATGTGCTGCCCAGATTATATAACACGTTCATTATGCCCCATTACACCCTATCCAGATCTCTTGATATATATGTGGTGTGGTATTTCTTCAAAGAAGAACTCAATTTTAACGACGCAGAAAAACACAGAACAATGTGTAGAAATGCCAAAAACAAAATGTATAAACATGATGTATATAAATATCTAAGTATATATCCAACAAATATAAAGCCAAACAATTGAGTTTAAGCCGCAGGCTGTGCAAACACTTGAGCACAAAAATGTATATATATATATACAAGCAGGTCCAGAAGCGGATTTGGAATTTATTATATTTTTACCGGACAGAGGACCGGTGACAGGGCATTATTCTACCTGATTTTTTGAAAGTCTCAAGCTTCTTTTCTCTTGTTTTGTTTGATCCCAATGCGGTGGCGTAGGCCATAATCTTTTCACGCTGAAAAATTCTGTCCGAAAATAAAGCACACAATGTGGGTTAAGCAAAGAACTAACTACCAGTGTGTGTGCCCAGTAATTATTCTTACGCTCACAAAGAGACAACAGCAGCAGCAGCAGCAGAAACAGAAACTGAAATTTATAGTTTTATAGTTGACGCTGCTGAAGCGGAAGTTATTATGACAGATAAAAAAAAAATAAATAAAGCCAGGCCAGGCCAGCGAAAACAACTAACTGAAAACTGAATCTGTAGCGGCCACGGGAATAAAAATTCAATTGGAACTGAGCAAAAAGTTGAAAACTGAAAATGAAAATGAAAATGAAGCTCAATGTTGGCACTTTTTTCTGAACTTTTTTTTTATTGTTGCTATTTGCTGTTTTGGTGTCCCTGTAGTTTCTGTTTCGTTTGTTGTTGCTACTAATTGCATTCTAATCGCGGACGAAGGTCTCGGTCTTGGCCATTTTTAGTTCAGTTTTGAGCTGTATTACGCTATTATTGGTTTGCTAGAGTTTCTCGCTCTCTAGTACGTTGTTGTGGGAAGCAGTTGGCCAAGATGTGCAAAAAACAGCCCGGCTGCGGTGGCGTATGAGCAATATTTTGCTAGCCAACGGTGCGTATGCGTGATTTTTTTGCCTAGGGAAAAGAATTAATGTTGAATGTTTATGAATGAGTTTTACGTGTAGCTGGAAGTTGTGTAATGAATTCTTATGTATAATTTAGTAAATTATATAATAATATATAATATGGTTAATAAAATATTATACAATGCGCATTAGAAATTATAGAAATAATAATAATATACTTCTAACATGAAAACAAAATTCCCGCAACTAGTTTTTGCATGTAATATATTTCTGATATAATTTTGTATATAAATTTTATATAAATTTTTAATTTAACAAAATTGAACGCTTAAATTAATATAAAATGTATAATAAAGTGTATAAAAACTATCAAATTTCATTTGTAAAATGAAAACAAAATTGGCAAAAAAGTTTGAACTATGTTAAACATTTCGTGCATAGTATTTCTTATAAAAAAATATATTTAATAATATTATATAATTATGGAAACGATATAAAATGTTCGAAATGCAACTTTTTAGTAAAAAAAAGAATCCTTTAAAGTTTCCTTTTTCCTTCTAGAACCTTTCGCTTTCACTCGGTGGCATTTTGTAGTCGCTTCAAGTGCCGGAATTTCCCTTTGCCGAATTCCTCTTGCACTTTTAATTGCTATATAGCTTTATGGGTCTCCCCCGTAAAAATTATTAATATTATACATTGTATAACGTCCTCATATCTCTGGGGGCAAACCGATGGCGATTGGAATCAATCGATTTATAGCCGCATGCGGTAGCTTTCGGTATAATCTTTACGGCCGGCAGCGAAATCAATCAATTTAAATTTGATTAGGCCGTGATTTCTGCGCTCCCACACACACACACACACACATCAGGGGGGATTACGAGGCGACATTTATATATATATAAAAATATATATGGATGCCTAATATACGACCGGGCCGATTACAGCCCGGTTATACCAATATATAGCTTTATGGCCGGCCAAATCACGCGAACTCACTCGACTCGGGGCGGAAATTGGCAGAGAGAAGGAGAGCCTTACCTCGTGTGTGTATATATATTATATATATAATAATATCAAAAGCAAAATAATGCCCATATATAACATACTGTATGGGGTTTATATAGTTATGTCTGTGCCTGGGTCTCGGGTTAAAAAATCATTGTTATTAATACGATTATTGTGTGCACAGTTGCGTGTTAATTTCACTGTGATTTTACCTGGGAGTATCTTTTTATACCCTTATTCTATTCAAGTCTATTCTAGTTTCGTTTTTTTACTATTGCTACTTATTGTTATGCATCTTTTTCTACGCTTTTCAATTTGCACTCCTTAGATAAACCATTATTATTAGTCTCTATATCGTTTTTAAATTCCACTTGCCCCATCAACATCTCCAAATCTATACCCTGTCGGCATATTGTACTTATTTATTATATCGTTGACATTCGGTCACAATTAAAACGCCACAAGATTTTAATTATATCGAAAATACACACACATAGATACGAACTGTGTATGCGGCGGGGTATTGTTATTAAATAATTGTCGCACAATTGCCAGTTGGCCAGTTCAATCAACTCGGCCGACAGTCAACAAAGCGAAACCATTTTCGAGGCGTTTTTCTTTATGATTTATTTTATTTTTTTGGAATTTCCACTAGCTTATTATCTATAAAGAGTTTAGTATTATTTGAGGCAAAGATATATATGACTAAAAGCCGCAAAGAGGCTGGTCTTTAGCCCACAAAAATGTATTATTAGCACATGTGTTTATAAATGAAATATTTAAATATGTTTCTCATTAATTCAAATAGAAATATAAGGAAGAAATAGGGTAGTAAATATATCTATTAGAATAAAAACTAATAGGTGTTACCTTCTTATGTTTTATATATATAATATATAGTTTTCTCTTATCAATCAACTTTAATTTCCTGTAGAAACATCTCGTAGAATTAAGGCCTAATCTCTGTTGGAATTTCACCTTTAAAACAAATCGAAATAATCCTGGCAATCTTAAACAAATCGCGTATACGACATGTGCGCCACAATCGACAAATCCCCCTTAGACAATTTGTCGCTGGCCGATCACTTAAGCGATTTGTGTTGTTACTTTAATTAAAATATTTCGCATCAAGTGGCCGGCCGGCCACCAATATCAGACACTCTACACCACTCCACTATATAATATATATATAAAATATAATAATGAAATGAAATCAGCAGCTAAAAATATTGGCTATAAATAGGCGGCACGAATGGCCACAAAGAAGGTATATGCTCATATTTGTTTAAGCGCCTGGAATAAGGTGCAAACCAGTTGGGCTCCTACTCTTTATATATATATATATATGTATTTTTTATTTCGAGACATTCACGTGACCAGCAAAAAGAGCCGTATTTTTGTGAAATTTCTGGCAATAAAAAACCTGATTATCGGAATTCATAGGCAAAACGAATTTTTAATTAAATGATAGAAAATCCCGAGGAGACCGAGAATAGACAGTGACTGCTTCATATTTTTTTCGGGCCACTTCATGGCTTATTACTGATTTTGACCCATTTGACTTGGTAACAGGTCTCCAAGATCACCAACAAAATTTTTAACAATTTTCCCAGCAAGTGAGTGATCGAGTGAGTGAGTGCGTAATGATTCATTTACATTATTTTTTGTATTTTTGTTTTCCCTTCGCCCGCAGCCTTTCCTGTTTATGTCTCTCGGGTTTTTTTTTATCAATATATATAGTGTCCAGGGTTTAGCCTTCGATTCCAATTCAATTCCGCTTGCATTGTTGTAGTCACCTCTTTATAGGTGATAAGCTGTCAGACTCTATCAATCAGCCATTGACTTATGTCGATGGCCTCTCGTGGCTTTAGGGCTTAGGTACACACACATCGAATAGAAGATTAATTGATTTTAAACGATCTATTTAGTTGTTGATACAGGAATGTGGAAATGTTTTTGGGTATTAACTCCGGTATTTAGGGATAAACTGATCATGATGGGTAGGCAATAATACCCTTAGACCTCGTTAGCTTGTGATTCTTTAAAGCCCACTTCACTTGCTGCTCTCTTATTCAAATGCTCACTCACCCAATGCCAATCAAAGTGTATTGTTTTTTGCCTCCTATTTTTTGTTTCGTTTTGTTTTTGTTTTTTGTGTCTGTTTTTTGTTCATAGTTTGGCTTGAAAACTGGGTCAGCCAAATAGCAAATATGTCTTTGCTCCTCCTCCCTTCGGGCCAGATCCGTTTCGAGGCTTTATAGCAGACATCTTGAGCAGGTATATACATAGGTAGCTATATATATATAAGCCTGAGTCAAGTGCGATACCCTTCGGCTGGGGCATCATACTTTTATTGACACAACTGCTGAGCGGCTTTATAGTATTGCAAGTGAGCGGAGTTAATGCCTTTGCTTTATGGCTTTTTCGGCAACTAATCGTTATGCGATATACATAATTATTTATATACATAAAAAATATATATATATGATTGGATTAAATGCTTGAAATCTGGCAGAGAAATAAATATCTCTCTAAGAAGACATACATAATATTTAATATTTTCATTTTTTAATATTTATTTAAGAATTTTGGTTAGTTTCAATATAATATATAATAAAAATACCACAATTGCAGTTAATAAAATTAATCAAAGCTTTGTTTATACTTTTTGAATTGTTTTTTTTATTTCTTTTTTAAAATTCTTCTTTATAATTTTATGAACTTTAACATTTTCTTTGACTTTATATTCGCATGTCATAGAAATTCGACTTGGGAATTTTTAGAGCACTCTTTATTAATAATTTTAATTATGTTTAATATAATAAATATAGGACAATCTATGGAATAATGTGTTTGCATTTATTAAACCTTTTGTAAATTTCTTATTTAAAATATAATATTTGCATTTTTACTTTTCCTTTAAACCTTCTTTTATATAATTGTTTGCTCTACATATTTCTCTGGTGTCTTATTTTATAATTGAATTTCCACTTTCCTGGTAAAGTTTCCCCTGTTTGATTTGTTGTTCTACCCATTTCTCTTTGTGTACTCTGATATATCACTATACTCCCTGGCCAATTTCATCCGTCATTCTTCATTAGCGAGCTGTCTCGACTCTCGAGTGGCCAAAATCGTTAATATGCCCCCCTCCACGATCACGACATTTAGTCATAGACACTTGTGAGCTTGTGCTATCTGCTCGGCCAGAACTTCCAAGGAAAATCACACAAGAAATCGGCTTTAGCAGCAATAAAAAATTAACCCAAACCCCCCGAACGACAAAGGAGTACAAGAGAGCAAAAAAAAAAGTACCTAATTCCAGAGTTTTCCGCCATCGAATCACCTTTTTTTTGCCAACAAAAATTTACGATCACCGAGAAATCGAAACCGAAAATCAAAATCTGAATCACAGTCCACATAATCACGCGCTAATAACAGCGATAACTTGAACGGCAAACGAATGGCCACCAGTTCTGGAACTTCCTCCTCCTTCCAGGCCACTCCCACCGCCGCCCCCTCTTCTTTGGATCGGACCAGGCCCGCGCGCGTTTATTAATTAGAATTTATGGTCCGGCCCGGCAATCGCTGCGTCCATATAGAGACAATAAATAGCCATTGTATATGTTGTTGGAGGCACCATAATCTTATCGGTGGCCCCTCACTCCTTTCGACAGGTGAAGAGGTCTCCTATTATCGAACAGGAGCGGTTCTCGGAGGGTTTTTTGTTGCCGGAAAGCTTTAATATTGTTTAAATTAATGAAATTAATCATTTAAAAAATATTGTGTAGTTTCAGTTAATTAATCGAAAAGCAAATTAGTAATTTGGGTGGGAAGGAAGGACTTAAACCGCTCCTGTATGCTGCCACACGCCCCTGTTATTGAACAGAAGCGGTTCTATAAGGAATTATAGGTTCCTAGAACCTAGATCAGGAGGCATTTATCAGTGATTAGACTAATCATTTTGGCTAAAAATGTAAGGATTTTGTTTTTTCTTGTTGAAATTATTAAATAAAATAACAAAGTTATTTAATAAGAATGGCAGGATCAGCCGGAAACGTTCCCTATTAATTTATTATTATTTTATTTGATGCCAAATGATAATAAGTGATTCCTTTTGGCTAATAACCCCCAAACAGTCAAGTTAAATTACTTAAAAAATAATACAACTATTAAATTGTAATCAGAGGACCTAGCCTGAACCGCTCCCTATTAATGATCAGGATCGGGTTTTCCTCGGGTTTTTTTGATGCCAGATGATAATCAGTGATTGCAGCATTCATTTTGGCTAATAAATATAGTCAATATATAAAAATAGTCAAGTTAAATTATTAAAAAAAAAATACAACTATTAAATTGGAATGCCAGGACTAAGCCTGAACCGCTCCTGTATCCTGCCACACGCCCCTATTGTCAGCTGTCAGCTGAAGATTTGAAAAGCGCGCGTCGTGCAGCTGCCGCTGCCGCTCCTCCTCGCTTATCTCTGAATTGGCGAACGCAAATCAAATCTGGCCAAAATGAGTTAACAAAAAAGCAAAAATAATAAAGAAAAAAAAAACCTACAAATAAATATAAATAAATGCAAAAAAAAACCGCGTAAAAAAATAATGGAAGAAGGAAAAGACTCTAGCTCTGTCTCTGGCTCTCTTAGCTCTATCTCTTTCCGATTATTTACAGTTAGCTCCGTCCAGGCGATAACCTTGCCCACAATATATCTTGGGCCCAAACGCCCGGCAGCGACAGCGACTGCGACGCCTGCCACTAATCACTCCAATTAGCTAGAAAGTGCTTTTCGTTTAAAATTCGCACGTTGTCGCAGTTTCTTGGCATTGTACTGCGAGGCACTGAGACAGCCACTTGGCCAGTTCGTTCGAGTTCGAGTTTCGAGTTCGAGTTTCGAGTTCAGGTTTAAGGATAACCGAAAGCTGTACCGGCCACCTGTATTTTTTGTGAGTGTAGCCAGAGAGTGTAAAATCTCGCAGATCCTTTCAAAATCTATAAAACAAAGAGAAATATAAAAAAGACAACAGTGCAAAAAGTGTTCAACAGAAACAATATATAAAAAAAAAACTATACCAAAAGTTTAACAAAATTCCAAAAATAAAAACATTAAATTTAACTCAAAATAGCTATGAAATATATTTAAAAAATATAATTATAGTTATAGTTATAAGTAGTAATAAAAAAAAGGAGAAACACAAAAGTGACAGAAAATTTAAGGAAGAAGTAACTAAATTTTTTTGAAGTTTTAGTAAAAAATAAATATATTTCTGAATATAAATTCGTATTTCCTTTAAGTACCTTTTTTATTATAATAAATTTATACAAAGTCTGCCAGTGAGTTTATTAACTTTTTAAAAAGCGTTTCAGTTTTGATTTTCTTATTAATTAATTTCTTTAAAAACCTCAAAATTAATAAAACAAATTCAGCAAGTTAGTTAACTAACTTTTTAAAGAATGTTTCTAGTTTATGATACACTTCTTAATTAATTTCCTTAACAAACTCAGAAATTTATACAAATTCAGCAAGTCAGTGTATGTTTTTAGGAATATGTCTAGTTGAATATTTTCTTACAACTTAAATAATTAAAAGTTAGCAAGTAATTTTATTTACTTTTTAAAGAAAGTTTTTTGCTTATAATATTAATTAAATTGCCTAAAAACCCCTGAAAAAAATATTTAAAAATTCTCCTTAAAGATTAAGAGTATATAAGAGCATTTAGCAGATTTGCAAAGTTACAAAAATGTATAAAAACCCAAAGCGGCGAGCTTAAGTGAAGGGCCCAGCAAAATGAAAATAAAAAAATAGAAATACAATAATAAATAATACATAATAGAGAGGAGTGGGCCAAAGGGGGCTGAAACCAGCGGCCAATTTGTAGGCCACTTAAGTCCCGAAAGATAATGCAGATTGTCTACAGCCGATTTCGAAACAATTTTTGGATAGCGAAATAAAGCGAAATAAAGCGAAATAAAGCGGAATAAAGCGAAATAAAGCGTGTGTTATAGACCCTACCGACTTTGATGAGTGCGTTATTTCGCTAGAATAATAATTGAAATTGAAATTGACACTGAAATTGAAATGCTTCTTTATTTTCATCTTTAATGACGTTTGGCGCGTGTCACTCTATCTCTATATATAAATCTATATGTATAAAGGCTGATATATAAAATTAAACTCACACGCATCAGCCATAAAAATCTTTGGCTTGAAAATTGTCAATTGCCGCCCGACACCAAGTTGGGTTGACTTCCATTTTCCAAAAACGGCATCTATATAAGAGATATAAATGCTAAAATACAATACATTCGTGTTTATATAATCGATGGTTTCGTTTTCATTCTGGTGGAAAAAAAAAAAGAATTGGTTAATTGAAAAGCGAAAAGCAAACACGTGCTCACCTCGGTGTACTATGGCTCTATATAGTATTTCTTTCTGGTATCAATCGGGGTCCCAGCTGTTTGGGGTTTTTTTCTTCTTTTTTTTTTTAAGAGGATAATTAGCATTAGACGGCGCCGAGCTTTGTTGTGATGACGTCAGTCCGGGCAGTAGCAGGTTCTTTATGAGTTAATATTAATTATGGCCAGGTTTCTTTTTTTTTTGGTGACTTTGTTTCTGGATTTTCGTGCGATGGCGACGGCTTCGTAATCGGTCGTATTATCTGCGATAATAATTGAGAGCCAAAACCGAATATATAAGTACCATATAGTGGCCATAACAGATACTTGGAAGCGGCTCAATAATCAAAGCAACATTAGCTACTTATATTTATTGGAATTCGGGAATTTTCAGATTTTTTCCAATATAAATAGTAATTCTTTTCTTAAATATATATAGGAATTATGCTATTTGGGTTGTAAATTTACCTAAGGCACTGTTTCCGTTAAAGTTTCAGGCCACAAATTTAACAGTTAGTGATGTAACAGTATAGATCACATGCTAAAAAGTCACGAGTCACAATTAATAAAGGTGTGAAGAAACGTTTCTACTAAGTAACTTAAAGAAGTTATTAGTATATATAAAATATATATAAAATATATCCTATTCTAACTGAACTCGAGGAGAAGTCCTAACAGAGTACTGCTAAGTCACAAATAGTGCTGTAATGCGCCAGCAAAGCAGTTGTGTTGGCTTTCCCTTGACAGCAACTGTTAGTCAAAGATTTGACAGTCTGATTAAAGTCACACTTAACGAATAGTTAGAGTTTCTTAAATCACTTAAATAATAAATAAGTCAAAGTTTTTGCCCACACTCGGTTTAGTCACTGAATACTAGAAAAAGTTAAGAGTTTTTCCTCAAGTTGTTACCCATTATCTTATTTATAAGTATTACAAAATATTACATGGTAATGAATTTTATATTTTACAGTCACATAAAATATATACTTAAAATTAACTTACCCAGTATTTCGATTAAAATTTCACCTAGTTCCTAAATTAAGTAGAAAGAGTAAAATTCTATTTAATGTCGTGACAATTCAGTGATCAGCACGTGACGGTAAATCCCAGTCACATATTGCCATACTTTTTGGTCCATCTCAGCTTCTACGTATCGGATTTTTATGGCTTTTGCTTGTTTAGCATAAATGAATACAACAACAAAAAATTAGGTAGGATTATAAAAAAAAAGAAACCAAACAAGCCACGATTATAAGTCATATAAATTTGTTTCTGTTTTTTTGTTAATTTTTATGTTGTAGCCTAGTCTTTATTTTTTGTGTGTTAGCATTGTTATTATCATTAATTTGCGTTGTGTTTATTTCCTTTGAGAATTTCTATGCCAATGTCTGGCCATAAAAAGTTTAACCAATTTTTTTTTTCTATTATCATTACTGTTTTTTTTTTGTTTTTGTGTTTTGTATTATTTTTTAAGCAGGGTTTTCATTGTGTGCCGTTTTTTGTCGCTTCAGTTGAGGGGCCTCAATAATAGTTGGATATGCCGCCTAATATGCAATTAATTGGACATGAACTTGGACAGTGTGTATCTGTGTGTGTGAGCTGGGGAGGGGGGAGTGGGGTGGATGATGTCAATTATAAACAATTAGACAATGGCAAAATTGGTAACAAACCGATGGGAACAGATGATGATGATGATGATGATGATGATGGGGCCCAGGCAGATGAATGGGGGAAGACTTTGCCGGCAAGCTTCTGAATCTCAGAATAGCTTTGCAATTGTTCCTGCATACATATATACGTATATATATCTAAATCTATATAGTATACAGTCAGTTCTATTAATTTGAATTTTTTTTCGACGAAATTTCCGACAATTATGGCTGGGCTCAGGCAATTTTCAATGGCTAAAACGAAAAACGAAAAATCTTGACCAGCTAGCTGTATTGAAATGATTATTTATATTATTCTTTTATTACTATTATTATTGTTATGGCCGAGACCGCACAGGCTGTTACGTACTACCATATATATACAGATTCATTAATGGCTCTCTCTTTCTCTGTCTTTGCAGTTAACTCTTTTTTCCCTTGGGTTAATTGATTAACCAGGCCCAAAAGAAGCCCAAATACACACAGAAAAAAAATACAAGTGAGTTCCCGGGGAGAACACAAAGCAAAAGCCAGCAAGATGACTGGTTTCACGAACTCCGGTTTCGAAAACGATGAGCCCGTCAAGGTGAGTTTTGTTACTTATTTATTTATTTATTTATTTACTTCTTTATGTTTATCATTGCCCAAGTAGTTCAGTTCGTTCTTTCTCCCTTCCCCTGTCGGGGGTGTAAAAGTGCTTTGCCTGGTTTTTTTCCTCCTCATTTAACTCGAACAAGTGTCGGACACGTCAATGTACGCATAATTAAAACATCTGTAAACAAAGGCAGAGTCGAAGGAGAAAATCACGAAAAAGATTCAAATAAGAGACTCATTATATTCCGGGTTTTGTTATTGTCACTATTCAAATGTACATATATGAATTATATATATATTTATATATATGTATTTATGGATGTATATGTGCACACGCTTTTGCATAATTAAGGAAGGGTTTTGTAGTTTCTTTGATAATTATTTTGCAAAACAGATTAGAACAGCAAAGAAGTACTTTTTTGGGGTTTCTATAATGTCAGAAAGGCTATTTAAATTTTGTCGTGAGAGAGTCTTAAAAGTTACAATTATATATATATTTAATATCAATTTAAATAAATTATAATTGCTTAAATCAGGGAGGCCTGAGATTCAGACTCGCGGGCTTAAGCGTAATTTTGTAGCCAACTTAAGAATTCCTATTAGAGTTAAATTTTTCAATAATTCAATAATTTGTAATTATATATAATATATATTATATTATAAGTAATTACAATTACTTTTATTTAATTAAAGCCCATCCGTTTACTATTTCATTATTTAAATCAGGAATATCCCAAGCAATGATTCGCGAGAAAATGTTTAATTTTCTTTTCAACTCAAGTCTCTATTTTTAGAGTAAAATATAGAAATCAAAAGCAAATTATCAAATATTAATTATTTTTAACTAAAGCACTATTTTATATGTTTATTTATCTAAGCTAAAACTATTTAAATTCTTTAAATCGATATTTATTGATATTTTTATATGGCAATTTTATCGACAAATTCAAGTTTAAAATTCTTATAATTAAGCCAAAAAAACATTAATTTGAATTCGGAAAGCGTTTCTATGTTACTTTTTATTGGGTTAATAAGTCTGCTTACTACATTTAAAATTTATTAAAATTTAAATTTTTTCACAATTTTTGAAAAATTTAACGATGTAACCCCTTATAAAATTTTACAAAAATTGATCAAAATTTTTTTTCTGTCTGAGATAGCTATATTGACTCGTCTGTTGATGCTAATCAAGAATATATATGATTTATAGGGTCGAAAATGACTCCTTCACATTGTTAGAAGCTTCTGACCCTGCTGGAGTATAAATATGTAAATAAATCCATTAAAGCCATGTATTTTTCTAGCAAAATAACTCTCTGGCTAAATTCAAGAACCTTTATGGGTACATATAGAATTAAAAATTCATTTTCTGTGAGCTTAGATATTGGAATCCGATTTCAATCAAAATGGCTTTTGGTATTTCCCATCGGTTGGCTTAGAACTTATTGGGAAGACCCAACAAAAAAATGGCCATAATGCGGCTGCTGCCTTGGCCACCTGTCGCCATGGTTTTGCCATTCATTCATGCATGGACAATAGATATGGCTAACACACACACACACAGCTTATAGGCCGGATTACACTTATCATTGGGTGTCTGGGAGAGCGCCTTAGCCCCCTGCCTCAGCGGTGTGTGTGTGTGTTAATGACTGTGTTTGCCTTCGGCCAAAGAAATCATGTTTTATAATGACACGCGTCACAGCTTTTTTATGATGGCCCAGTTGGGGAGGAAGTGCCCAATAAACCAAAAACTACACAAACCAAAAATCCAAAAATCCAAAAAAAAATAAAAGAAAAATATAACCAAAATCGAACAGCGAGAGAGAGAGAAAAAAAAGCTCGATGATCATTAGCATTTGGTAAGCCACTCCTTGGCCTTTTAATGAGGCGAAATAAATTTCACCTGCAGAAATTCAAAACCAAACAGTTCGAAAAAGGCAGAAACTTCAACAAAAAAAATATACAGAAAAGCTGAAAAGAAGAAATTTAACCGAAAAAGAAATGTGACAGCAGAAAGCGTTAGCTCCCTCTCCGCATATTTATGGATATGTCTTAGCCACAAACTTGACCAGAGAGCCAGCCAGTTGGCCAGCCAGCCAGCCAGCTAGCCGTGCCTAGCCAGGTGATGATGGCCAGCGAATTTGGCAATAAATAAGGTAACACAAGAGAAAAAAATACACACACACACCGAGGCGAACGAACGGCGCAAAACTAACACGAAACAGGGGAAAAATAAATGTTAAAAAAAAAGATATTGCACAATTAAAGCACCGACAAGGTTTCATAATAAAATATTGCCAATTTACAATACCAACCCCTTCCACCTCCCCCCCTTCTGGGAAAGGAGCGACCGCGCCCTGTAATCGGTTCGGTTCTTGAAAGACATCGAAACCAAACTTGTTTTCCTCAACCCAGAACCGCAGCAGCCCAAAAGGAAAAACAGAAAACAACAAAAAAATTAAATAAAAGAAACCCGAGAATGTCCAGCAAACATCAAAGACAGCAGAGGTTGCTTCAAAAAGATACTTAAGCTAGGAAAAATATAATTTTTAGTGAAAATTAAAATGGGAGCAAATAAAAGCACAATTTATTCATTTTTTTAAACTATTATTTCATTTAATTCTGCTTTTATTTACTACAACTAAATGTCTGCTTATTGTATATTTTTGTATGTTTTGTATATATGTTTTTTAAATTTATATATCTTTATATTATATATTTAAATAAAAATCACTGACTAGTACGGCCACATTATAATTTTCCGGCTTAATGAAGTCACTTTTACAGTTAAATAGTTATTTCTTTTGCTTGGCAAAAGCTTTTCCTAACTATTTATTTTACCTTACTTCAGTTTTTTTGTATTTAAAACAAATATTTACTCACACAAATGACATGTACTTGTTTTTTTAGGCCTCTCAATTATTTCTTATTGGCTCTATTTAATTTACATTTTGTGTCCTATTTAATTATTATTTATTTAATTCCTCATTAATTTCTTGTTAAGAATACCGGACACTAGTTTACTGCCCGCTGCTGTATGTAAAAACCACCAAAGCAAACACGAAACGTGCCGCGTTTAAAAATAAAACGCAAATCTCGTGCAGCACAGCGCGTGCGCAACATGTTGCCGCGTGGGCACACACAAATACACACACACACACAGACACAAGCACTCATAGTGGCTGCAGGCAGTAGGTCGCTGGCAACATGTTGCCAGAAGTAAGCGAGCTGCACAGGGAAAAATATATCAAGAATTGAGTTTTAATATTTAAAAACTAAAATTAAATAGTTATTAGACTATTTCTTTAATTTTTTAATTTTATACATGTTTTTTTCTTTATTTAATGTAAATTTAAATTTAAAAAGTTTACAATAACCAGTAGCTAATATTATTTTAAATTATCTACACTTAGTTAAATATTTTTTCCTGAATTCTATTTAAATTTCACTAAATATACAACAAATTTTCGCCCTGTGCACATGCACAAACACTCGAAAAAAATGAAATAAAAAAAATATATAAATGAATATAAGACAATATCCACACACACCTGCGGCCACACTCGAAGAGACAGTTTGCTCACCTGGCCGCTTTTAACTGGTTTGCGTCGGTTTTTGTTTGTCTCACCTAGAGGAGGCCCGCTGCGCTGCCAACACTCTCGCATATCATTATGGCCCCCGTGCACTGGCATTATTATTACGCGCACTTGTCTCAAAGCTCCGCTTGCCAAGAAAACCTATAGAAAAAATAAATAGACAACAACAAATTAGAAGGGGTTGGGTGAGGGGGGGGAATAAATAAATATCAGCTTAGGCCGCATTTCCAGCCATCAGCTGTTTTAGTGGGAAAAGCGCATGCAAGCACAACAAACAAACAAACAAACAAACAAGCGCACAAACGTTTGGTAAAAATACAACAAAAAAAAAAGAAATAAAATAAATAAGCTGCAAGAAAAATACAAGAGAGTCTCTGAGGTTTTCCAGCTTGTTTTTTGTGCCAAGTCATGGTTTTTTCTTAACTTCTGCGACTAAAGACTAGATTTAATGGGTATAAGAAAAAAAAATTCCCTAATTTTTTGGGGATATAGATAAAAATATATATATTTAACTCTTTAAGGCCTCTAAAAAGTATATGTATATATTATCCTCTATATTTATTTAGAATTTAAACCATTTGCGTTCTAAATTCACCCTAAAAAGTAAGTTTTTCAATTTTAAATTTCTGAAAAATAATTGAAGATATTTGTGTTAATAAAATATGTATTATTATTATACAAATAAAGCACTAAGTTGAATAGTAATTAAAACAAATTTATATATCTTCCGATAAACTCTTAGATTTTACTGCAAAGTCCCGCATCTTTTCCCTTCACCTTTTTTTGTACACTGGGCGTATGAGTAATATTTATAAATTCATGCTTTTTGATGGTTTTTATACTATTATAATTGTAGTTAGAAACTTGTAACCCAGCGAAGGAGTCATTTCCGACCCTAAATATTCTTGATCAGCATCAACAGCCGAGTCAATCTAGCTATCTCAGACAAAAAAAAAATTTTTTACAATTTGTTCAAAATTTTATAAGGGGTTACATCGTTAAAAATTGTCAAAAATGTTCAAAAAAAAATAAATTTTCTTAAATTTCAAATTAAGTATGCATATTTCATAATCTAATAAAAACTAGCATAGTAAAGCTTTCCAAATTAAAATTAATGCTTTTTTGGCTTAGTTATGAGTTTTTTTAACTCCATTTTATGGTTAAAATTGTCCCATAAAAACATCTATAAATATCGTCAATAGTTTAAGCTTAGTTATGATCGATTTCGGATTCAATTCTATAATTCAATTGCAAACTGCAAGGGTACATAAACTTCGGCTAATCGAATGTAGTTTCCTTTCTTGCAGGTTTTGCTTTTTCATAATGACCTATTTTTGTGGCCTGCATTTTGGCCACATTAACTCTATTTCTTTTTTTATTATTTTTAACACTTTTTTAGCTGCTAAATTAATGACACAAAATAAATTTAAGTATTCCAGGTATTATTCCTTGTTGAAGTTATGGCTTTTAATGCGTTTTTTTTTTGTTTTGTTTTATAACAATTTAAATGCAATTTTATTATGCTGATAAAAGCACAGCCAGGGGATTTTTTTTGTTTTTTTTTTTGTTGCTTGGAATCTGAAATCCGTCTGCAATTTGCATACAAACAAAACGGGGTTTTCTACAGCCTCACTGATATATATATATACATAAAGCAGTATCTGAACGATTTCCTTAACAAACTAAAATCGTGTGAACAGCAACGCATTATTATGTGCTGTAATTAAGTTTGTTAAAGTGTATGTATATAAATAAAAGGCGGCCTGTGATCACACATCGATCGGTGGCGACTTGCATAACGACGCGTGTATGGCTTAAACCCCTCCCCCACCCGCCTCCCCGGCAATGTAACCTTCTTGGCCACACTCTGTGTGCGATGCATGCGAAATCGCCATTTTTTTGGCTTTGGGGTTCAGTTCTCGCCCTGGGGTGGGTACACATTACTTTCGGCGGCCTTTTTTCCCGGGGACTCTCCTGTGTGGAATTCGCCTCGGGCATTTTGATGGCCATTAAATTGATCGAAAAAAAACAACAATAAAATTAAATAAAATAAAAAACAGACTTTACGCTGCGCCACGCATGCGCAACGCGAGCAAAACGCGTGCGGGCTTTTTAAATTGATTTTTTGTCGGTTTTTTAAATCAGTTCAAATTATTTCGTTTGGTTTTTGATAGAAACTAAATGCGTAACACATAAATAATTAATTAAGGAAAGCTTAAACAATGCCTAAAAGCAGGGGAAATTAAGGAAATTAATATATATAAATCACAATAATATTTGATGTCCATTTTGTGAGCTTGTGTCTTTTATGATTTGAAACTTGTTTAATATCTAATCGTATAATAAGAAAGTTTAAGCTCGTTCGAAAATGAGGAGATAAGAAAGAAAGTAGGATGCACTTCTCGGTGTCTCTCGAATAAAATAAAATAAAAAACACAACCGACGATCATCCCAATGCTTGGTGATCTTTACCACTTTGCTTACGACTTACGTCTTTTCTTTTGCCTTTTTTACGTTTTATTTTTAGCCAAAAGCTGGTTTCGAGCCCGACACCGCCTCGCTGCGAGAGAAAGTTGTGCTGAATCCGGGCGAGAAATGGCGCATCTTAAAGAATATCTCGATCATCTCAGTAGCCTTTATGGTGCAATTTACAGCGTTTCAGGTGAGTACCTGCTGGGACCCAAGATCATCTCCAGCATTTGCCCATCACATTAACTACAAAAAAAGTTAAAAGAATATATCATTTTAATCGAATTAATTATTTAAATCGCAATTTCTTGTGGTCCAACAATTAACTTAAACTATTTGGTTCACACATAAAGTAATAATAAATAATTAATATAACTGTGTATTCCCATAAAATAATAACAATTTTATTCTAAACAAAAACTTGATATTTTCAAACGTTTTTACTTTACTTTTAAAATCATATGAATAAAGCTAATACCATAAAATAATTCCATTAATCTTAGAGAACAGGAAAATAATCGAAATGTTTGATAGTTTTACCCAGAATAATCGATTTTAATTATCTTAACAGTTTCAAATAATAGCTTTGTATGTTTAAAATTCTAACAACTTGTTCCTATTATTTATTAGGGCCTTAGTTTATTCAATGTTTAAATAAAATAAAAAGCCTAAATACTTAAAAGCATTCCTTTATTATTATTATATACATTTTCAATATTTTTGTCTGGATTTATCGATTTGAAAACATTTGACATCAATATTTTCCCACAGTAATTCTTTGAGTTGAAAATATTTTAGTTTATTTCATATTAACATTACATCCAAAGAGTAAATATTTTAATATAATTCCATAAATGCAAGAGAACTTAAAAATAATCAATATTTCACAGTTTTTGCTTAAAACACATGATTTTCAATCAATAAATATCAATGTTTTATCCGCACTTATTGTTAAATTTGTTCTTTTTATATGATAATTGGTTTTAAAAATATATATTTAAAGAAACTAGTTAAATCTAAAAATTCAATATTGTAAAAGTAATAATATTCCAAAATAATATACCTTTTCGATAGTTTTGCCAAAAAAAAATAATCGATTTCCTCTCGCTAATCATCAATTTTTTATCGTCTCGAATTTTGATCTTTCCAAATTGTATTTACTAATTAATTTTGAATGTATATTTCTTAGGGCACGGCCAACCTGCAATCCTCGATCAACTCCAAGGATGGCCTCGGCACTGTCTCGCTGAGTGCCATCTATGCCGCCCTGGTGGTGTCCTGCATCTTCCTGCCCACGTTGATCATCCGGAAGCTGACCGTTAAGTGGACGCTCGTCTGCAGCATGCTCTGCTATGCCCCCTACATCGCCTTCCAGCTGTTCCCCCGCTTCTACACCCTGGTCCCAGCCGGCATACTGGTGGGTATGGGTGCCGCCCCCATGTGGGCGTCGAAGGCCACGTATCTGACACAGGTGGGACAGGTGTATGCGAAGATCACTGAGCAGGCGGTGGATGCCATTATAGTGCGATTCTTTGGCTTCTTCTTCCTGGCCTGGCAATCCGCTGAGCTCTGGGGCAATCTCATCTCCAGCTTGGGTGAGTTTTTTTATTATTTTTATAATTATTTTTTTAAGTTAGAAAAGGGTTTTTTAGTTGAAATCGATTTGAAAATCTTTATTAAAATCTTTAAATATCTTTGTTTTTGAAAAGCAATTAACAAATGTGTTTAAAAGTATGCTATGATAATATTTAATTAGAAATGTGTCTTAAAGTATGCTATGATTTTGTTCAGGCTTTAGAAACAGATTAAACATAAATTGTTGCATACTTATATATCATATATTTTGGGAATTTAAAAAGAAACGAATTTAAATAATTATATTTGAATTAAATTATTCTTGAATTATTCTTGAAATCTATTAAAAAGAATTTCTTTTATCAATGTAAAATTTTTATATATATTTTTTTTTTAGTTCTAAACATTTAAAAGTTCATTATCCCCAAGAGACTCTCTGCCAAATTAATTATAGTCATGTTTCCGTTGCTAGACAATCTTATCAGGTCATAATAAATGATTGCAAAGATTGCCAAGACCCTTAAATTAATAAAGTATTAACGTTTGATTTCCCAGCTATCGAAGGCCGTAAAACATTTAGTGATTATTAGCTACTGAAAATCATAAAATGAACTAAACAGAAATTTTTGTATGGCCACCATAAACCATAGCCAGACGGAATCTTTCACTCTCGAAGGGGGAAATCTTGTTATTGAAATATCATTTCCGGTTTTTCCTAATCTCGGTTTGATCTCCCCCCCTTTAGTCCTGTCCAGCGGCGCCCATGGCGGTGGCAGCAGCAGCTCGAACTCCACCATCAGCGAGGAGGATTTGCAATTCTGTGGCGCGAACTTCTGCACCACCGGCAGCGGTGGCCACGGCAACCTGGAGCGTCCGCCAGAGGATGAGATCTTTGAGATTTCCATGATCTATCTGTCCTGCATTGTGGCCGCTGTGTGCATCATTGCCTTCTTCCTGGATCCCCTCAAGCGGTATGGTGAGAAGCGCAAGGGTTCCAACTCGGCCGCTGAGCTTTCAGGACTGCAACTCCTGTCCGCCACATTCCGTCAGATGAAGAAGCCCAATCTGCAGCTGCTCATCCCCATCACCGTGTTCATTGGCATGGAGCAGGCCTTCATCGGGGCGGACTTCACCCAGGCCTATGTGGCCTGTGCCCTGGGCGTGAACAAGATTGGCTTTGTGATGATCTGCTTCGGTGTGGTCAATGCCCTCTGCTCGATTCTGTTTGGCTCCGTGATGAAGTACATTGGCCGCACCCCGATCATTGTGCTCGGGGCCGTTGTCCACTTCACCTTGATCACCGTGGAGCTGTTCTGGCGTCCCAATCCCGATAATCCCATCATTTTCTATGCCATGTCCGGCCTGTGGGGCGTGGGCGATGCCGTGTGGCAGACGCAGATTAACGGTTTGTACGGTCTGCTCTTCCGGCGCAACAAGGAGGCGGCCTTCTCCAACTATCGCCTGTGGGAGTCCGCAGGATTTGTGATTGCCTACGCCTATGCCACCACGCTGTGCACGCAAATGAAGCTGTATATCCTGTTGGCGGTGCTGACGCTGGGCTGCATTGGTTATGTGATTGTGGAGATTCTGTACAGGAAGAAGGTGAGTTCAATTAATAATAATAATTAATTCAATTAATAATCAGTATGAAAGAAGCCGGCAAGTATGCTGTAATTATTGTAAATGCATTCAATGTATTGCATACTTAGCGGCACTCTTTCAAAGGACTTTAAGTGCGTTTGCGACTCTCTCTTAACTAACCGTAAATCTCTTCGATTCCATTTGCAGCAACGCAAGGTGAAGAAGCAGGAGAAGATCGAGGCCGCCGAGAAGGAGAAGGAGGCCGCTGCTGCCGCGGCAGCCGCCGCCGCTCTGGCCGCCGCCGAATCCGGGCCCGATGGCGTTGAGGAGACCGATGACGAGCTGGACGATCTCGAGGAAGACATTGTGGTTACGCGCCTGTAAATGTTTAATACCCTAAGCGCACAAGCCACACACACACACTCCCCCACACACTCCTATATTCCATCAAGTTATCAAGAGAGAGAGCAGAGAGAGAAGAGAGAGAGAGCAATGCCAGAATAATAAGAGCAACTGGAAGAGCAGAGCTGGCTTAAGAGGAAGCCAAATACAAAGACAGAAAGAAAAGAGAGACGCCTCAAAAAAAGAGAAATACATTAATCAAATATGGCGCTGAGAAAGCAAAAGAGAGACGCCTGGAAACAAAGAACAAGAGAATCACATTAATCAAATATGGCGGTCATTGCAAGAAAGAAAGCATACTTTTGTGGTTGTAGTTTTGTAGTAGAACATTTGTAATCCTTCCACTCTTCACTCCCCCCCTCCCCCCAAGCGATTTTGGCTTTACTTTAGTTTGTACATACAGAGAAAGAGATCGAAAAACAACACAACACAATAACAAAAACAAAAAACAACGTGAAGATATAACGGGAAGAAATGCAAAGCAAAACCTATTGTGTGTTAGTCTAGGTGTAAGGACACTCACACAACCATACAAAAGCCACACCTACACGAGCACACACATACGCACACACACACACACAAGCGAGACACACACACTGTAGCAGTGTGCGTGCCCACGATGCCTAATAAATTGTTATTTTATTTTAAAGCGTACTTTAAACTGTAGAAATATACACTAAACGAAAATTGTAACACACTTCCGTTTTTTGTACAATTTTTTTTTTCTCAAAAACTAGAAAAAAACGAAAAAAGAAAGCGTGATAAACCAAGAAACACACACACATACACAGACACGAAACACAGTCACAAAAAAAAGAAAAAGAAAAGTTATGGAAATAGTCAAATTTGTAAAGTTTTAAAAAACTACACACATACTGGCCTTAATAAAATATATATATATATATGTATTTAAAATATATATGTGTATATATAGCAAAGAAGCAGTGCAAAAAAGAAAAGCAATTACTTAATATTACATAAATATTTCAAGAGAAAAGAATAAAAAACAAAACAAAACAAACAAAAAAAATAGAAAACAAATGAAAAGAAGAGAAAGCAAAAAATCTAGTAGGCAAAATGTTATATACACACATTTTTTGCTCAGTATTATGTTTTAAACTACATTTAAGCGAGTTATTGTTTCCTGTTTATATATTTTTTTCTTTTTTTTTCCTCCCCGTAAACCCTATATATGCATATTGTTACAATTTTTTCGAGTTTCGATTTGTTGTTGTTCTTCTTCAAACAAACTCCCCTACGATGGCAATTAAGATTAAAAAACTTAATAAGAAACCATAAAAAGCAACAAATGATATACTTATAAATACATTTTGTTTTTTATTTAAACGTTTTACTTAAATTTTAGTAAAAAAAAAGAAAACACAAACACACACAAAATCCAATCACACACGCAAACAATATTATTTGTGAGAAGAAAAGGAAAAGAAATAAATACACTTTTTTTTTGAGCTTAGCCTGTTAAGTAGTTCATTATATTATGTAAAATAAATATATAAAATAAAATAAATAAATGAATATAAATATAAAATGGAAATGCTATTTGTCACGCATCAATTATTTCAATTTTGGAATTATTTAAGGGCAACACGTGAGCGTAGCCAATTTGCAAAGGTAAAGAGTGGATATTTAAGCGACTAAGGGATACCCTCTAAAAGGGGTTTTTCTTTTTCAGTTAATTACCTCGAGTCGGTGTGTTTTTTTAACAATTTAAAGATTTTTATAAATAGAATTGATATTTAAGCGACTAAGGGATACTTTTTCTGTAAATTAGCTATAGTCGGTGTGGTTTTTTAATTGATTTTTAAGCGACTAAGGGATGCCCTATAAAATGGTTCTCCTTTTTAGTAAATTAACTAGATACAGTGTGTTTTTAATTAAGCATTACAAAATAGTTAGAGAGTCTCTTTTTCTCTCAACTGGGACATAAAGCAACTATATATTTAATTACATCCTAAAATAAAGGGTATTGCCCTTTCTGCTCCCTTCTCAAAGGACAATTGCCTCATCCTCCTGCTGGTACTGCTTATTCTTGCGCCGGCGATTCGACTTGATTTTGCTGAGCACGCTATATGCCTGCTGGATCTCAATGAAACGCTGGTGTGCCTGGGCCCTCAAGGCCTCATCCTTAACCTTATCGGGATGATACTCCTTGGAGAGCTTCCTGTAGGCAGCCGTAATCTCCGCCTGCGAGGCAGTGGCACTAACGCCCAGCACCTTGTACGAGTTGCGCTCGCCATCCACATCCATGCTCTCGAACACCTCCTTCCAGGTCTCGTACCAGCCATGATGCTGGGCATAATTATAGGTATCCTGCAGAGCCTGCTTGAGGTCCGTCCACCAGGCGGAGGCCAGGAAGTTGTGCAGAGCCTCGTGAATGGGCACCTCGCCGCCATCCTCGTCCGAAATGGTGCCATTGAAGTACAAAAAGCTGCCCCAGAAGGCGCAGTAGATGATCACAGCGGTGGTTAGCTTGAAGGTGCGCTCGCCGGGACTGCCACGCCTGGGAGGAGTGCGTCGCCACTGCTTGGAGATGCCGTCAAAGGTCAGTGCCGCAATCAGACCAGTAAGCAGCAGGGAGTAGGTCTCATCGTATATCAGATACCTGGCCGGATAGGCTAGATAGGCGGCCAGGAGGCAGTGCCACCAGACACCCTGCTCCCGTCCAATGTTGCCCACCAGCCAGACGCCCAGGGACACAAAGATGGGTATCGCCCAGTGCAGGAAGCTCAGGTCCCAGCCACCAATCAGGGTCTCTGGTATGGCCATCGAGCACACCTGTCCAAACAGGTGACCGATCATCACCTGGCCCACGAATCTCTTCGAGGAATACGGTGGCTTCGGATAGGCCTGCAGCTTGGCAACGAACTGCTTTACAAACTGCGGATCCTCATTGGCGTCCCTCACGTATTCGGGGATTAGGAACAGCTCACCCATCCAGCCGATGCCCATGTAGCCGCCCAGAGTGCACCACCAGATGAAGGCGTGGCGATCCCGATGCAGGTACAAGTGATGCAATCCAAAGATGCCACCGAACAGCCAGCATATGTAGGCCACCACCACCGATTTCTGTGTCGGCAGGGCATTCGCCTCCGTCGTCTTCGTTGTCGCCTCCCTGTGCTTGCCATTGGCCATCGCGGATGATGCAGTGGAGCCAGATTTTAGCTTAGAGGGTGATCCATGAGAGGAATTTTTGGTGGCCACTGGAGACACTGTCTGCTTGGTGCCCATTGTTGGATTGATTCCAAGGAGGTTACTGAAATTAGATATAATAGAATATAATATAAATATAATAAAAATGATACATTTGTAGAAATTGTATTAAAATATCATGCAAAAGACCTAAAACCGGGGATTTTTAATATTATTCCACGGATTTTTATATTATTATGTATATTTCGTATATAATTTGACCAAATCTAATCCAATATAGCAATAAAATTATTTAATAATTTAATTATTTAATAATTTTATTTAATTTTAATAATTATTATTATTTCTTGATTAGCTGATAGTTTTTAATGTTACTGATGCCTCAATTTGGGAATTTGTAATATTATTTCCTGATATTATGTTTATTTCCTATATAATTTCACCTAATCTAATCCTATATATCAATATTTGTCGATCATCTGACCATTCTTATTGGTTTAAACTATGTAGAACATAGTTTTAATTACACAGAATTTTGAAAAATGTTTTGTAGGCCATAATAATTAATCCTTTATGTTATTTTATTCACTTCAACAGGTAATACTTACTTGCAAGCTGATCCGACCTCAATTAATTGTGAAATTGTCGCTGCGCAGGCGCAGTTTTTGGGCCACGAACGTAAAGCTGCCCGTCCACGAGACGCACGAGTGAAAGAGAGGTGTCCCAGGCAGTAGAAGAAAGAGGTATGGAGAGACGGCGGGTGGAGAACTTTCTCTTTTCACAAATTCTACGCACGCAGTTAAAACAAAAACAAGAACTTGAGACTTGCTGTAGTTTACAGCAACGACGAAGATCACTGATGCACTGATGCGTTTAATTCCAATTAGCTGCTCTTATTCTTCGCGCTGAATAAAACTAAATTATACGCGATTCAAAGAGAACGAATTGTTGTTTTGCGGGCCGGGTTAAAAAAACGAATACATTTGGGCACAAACTGTTGATCACCTCGGTGTAAGTGTGACCATGGCTGTAGACACACAAAAAAAAAATACTACATCGGTTAGTAGTATTTTGTGTGTGTCTACTGTAAACTGTAAACTGTAAACTTTACAATTACATATTAAGGGTAGTCTCCATATTATGTTATGCTATCTTGAATGGTTAAGTTTGCAAAAATCGAACAAGACTGTTAGTGAAGACAAATTTCTGCCAGAAATTGAAACATCATCCAATTAGTTTAAGTTAGGAAAAGTTTAATACTTGAAAACTTTGTTATACAGCGTGACCAACATGTAACTCGAAAATATACAGAGCTTATAAAATACTAAATAAAATGTAAGCCCAAATTCTATTATGCGGTAATTTTGAATGCCAAACATCTGGCAGCGCCGGCACAATAAATATACTGCAAATATACTACATTAAGTACGCGACTCGCGACTAGCACGTATTTGTTGTTCCTTTTTTATCCTCCTCCTCCCCTTCTCCCGTAACAAAAACAAAGACGCGTATTTTTTATTGCTGCAGTAAGTAAAAGTTGAACAAAAAACTCCATATACGAAACCTAAAACTTGAAAACATTGCTGTCAAGCTATATATGTGTGTGTGTGCGTGAAACGTGTGTGTGGCTGCGGGTGCCACTGCCAACAATTTTCCAAAATGCTAGACTTTCATTCATAAGAAAACAACAAGAAAGCAGTAAGAGGGAGGCGGTGAATGAAGAAGTGCTTGTGAAGTGTGAGGCAGGTGACGACGAAGAAGAAGAAGTGGAAGATGTGAAGTAGCATTCGTAATAATAACAACAACAAGCTCTATTTGGCCTTCGCCTATTGCCAGCTCCCTTACACAAACATACACACGTTTGAATATCGCCCACATAACGGACCTACGCTTTGGGTTTTACTTTTCATTTATTTGCCATAGTGTTTGTTTTTGTTTGGTGCAATTCTCCACTCATTCGCTGTATTATTTTCAGTGCTTGGCACGGCAAATAACCCAAGCTATTAATGCACACATATATGTACGGAGATCAAATGAGAGCAAGCGAGACGGCCAATGTCCACCCCCCATTTAAGCCCCTCTCCTACATCTTCGCCCCCTCTCTCTCTCTGTCGGATGTGTTTAATGAGCGCAACAACTCAGTTTTGTTTTGTTTTCTGCACATTCCGCAGCTTTTCGCTTGTCCCCCGTTCATTACACTTATAGAACGACAGTCAGCCCCCGTTGTAAATTAAAATTTTAGTACTGCATATTCCGAGTTATTACCCATTGTTTATCTGAAAACGCCTCCTAAGACTTTCACAGACTTATCGATAAGATAAATTGAAAGCAAATACAATGGCTCATGCGAACAGTTGTACACACATACATACATATGTACATATGTCTCTTTTGCTCCCCCGTCACTTTTACTAAACCCTACACCAGGCGCCTGAAAAATAGTAACACAGGTGTGATTAATATGCATTTGTATGTACATAAATATTTTAAATATGTAAATATGTTATTTGTAAATTTTATTATTAAAAAAAATTAAATAATATATCAATTCTTCTTATTTTCCAATATGTAATATAATATTATAGAGTTACTACTATTTTGACCCCCACTTTAGCTGCATACAAACAGCCGTTAATTGAGGCGCAAATATTTGTTGCTGTCTCATTGCGGGGCATCTCTCTCTCTGTGTCGCCATCTCTCTTTCTTTCGGCTGCCACCTGATTGAGGCTCCATGTGTTGCAGTACCACATGAGTGAAAGAGAGAGAGAGAGAGAGAGGGAGCGCATGCCTGTGTGAGTTAGTGGTAGGGCATTGGCTTTCGTAAGTGATGTCTGCCCTTGACCAAGGCCTAAAAAACAAAAACAAAGGCAAAACCGAAAACTAAAACCGAGATTACAGACAAAACACCCCTTTGTTGTGCTTTTAAAGTATTTATAAATATATATATGTGTATATGTGCAACGTTGGAAAGACAATATCTAACAAGGAAGGCGGGCATATCTACGTGCATGTGCATGTAAGGCATCTACGTCAAACGCTCTCTTTCTCTCTCCCTTAGCCTGAGATGCAGTGCTCCCATTTTCGCGTAGTTAATAATAAATATATGTCATATAATTAATTTCCAGCCGGGAAAGTTAGGCGGCTTCACCATGGAGCCCCCAGCGGCTGGTAATCTGCTGGAGATCATGGATCTTGCACGCACCCTTCGCCAGGAGCAGCTCTTTATACAGCAGGAACAAGCTACATTTGCCAAGCTGACTTCGGCCTTGGAGACGAATGCGGGGACCATTACCAAGGTAATTGGCTAAATATATGTATATAATATTGCTAATATTTAATACTAATTCCTAATTCCTTCCCTACAGTTGGCCTTTGTTTGTGCCCAGCAGCGGCAGATCCTCAACGAAATGCTGCTGGCTCGGACGGACCAGGATCCGCTGCTATCCTGCAGGAGAGCAAGTGCCTACGACAGTGCCCAGTTTGTGGATGCCAAGCAGCTGCTGCCGTATGAAGTGAGTTTTAGAACAAATATTTTGCTAGAGATCAACTAATTGTAAAATGAAAACTCTTTAGCACGCCTTGGCCTATGAGGATCTGTTTAACTACCTGTACAACACACCTTATTTACTGGCCCTTTCCCTGGCCACCGCGGACCGGCTGTCACTGCTATCGGCCAGCGCTCTTGGCCAGATTATCAACACAATTGCCACGGGCCTGTATGGCAATGCGATCAACACCAAGGATGTTGAGCTACTGCTGAAACTGCTGCGGGAACTGATTGAAGTGCAGCTGCTGACCAGCGAACAGCCTCGACGCCTGCTGAGGACCAATAGCAGCTCTTTTGCCCGCCTCTATCAACGGCTGGTGGAGAGTCTCTTTTCGGCCAGGATATTCTTAACAGCGGCCCTTCATGCGCCGCTCATGAGCGTGCTAAGTGAGCATGAAATCTGGCTGGATCTGGATCCGCACAAGCTGATGCAGACATTTACGCCGCGCGAGCGTGAGAAGCGGTTTGGCCCGGAAGGGGATGAGAACAAGGAGGAGTACCAGCGGAATGTCGCTCGATTCCATGCGGAAACGCTGGGCAAACTCCACTCACACGTCCAGGTGTTTGTTAAGAGTCTACAGCAAAGTTGGGCGCTCTTCCCCAGCTCCCTGCGATGGCTGCTGCAAACGCTGAGCCAGCAATTGAGGCAATCGCTTACCCACGAGGATCAGGATATCCGCCATCTGCTCACAGACCTGGTGTTTACACACTTCATCTCGCCAGCGATTGCCAGTGCCGATCTCCTGGGCATCATTGATGTGAATGTAAGCGAACGGATGCGTCATAATCTCAACCAGATAGTTCGCTTGCTCCAACGGCTGGCATTGAACGACGAGGATAGCGAACTGGTGCAGCTGATGGATCTCCTGATGCTGGGACAAACCGGTGAGGATGTGGTGGCCATATTGCCGCAGCAAAGTGACTTTGAGCGCTCCCAGGTGGCCATCAATCAAAGGGAGCTGGGTCAGTTTGTGGAGTTCTTTCGGCTACTAATTTCCCGCGAGGAATACGATATATCTGCAGAGGAGAGCCAGCGACTACATAGGATCCTCAGCAGGATACCCAAGCAGCCGCAGCAGCAGCAGCAGCAACCGGATGTTGTCCAGGAGATGTCCCGCGACAGTCCCGAGAAGGGTAAGAAGGTCAGCAGCAGCAACAAGGCCAACCTGATGAGACTGGGCAAGGCCACCAAAAAGAAGCTGGCCAAGGGCATGAGCTTCAGCAGTAATCATAATACCGTGACGGTAGAACCGCACCTAACCAACGGCCAAGCCGTCACCGCCAACGCCACACCTGCGAATGGAGGAGGTGGAGGAGGAGGCGGCGGCGGTGGCGCCGATCTCGAGCAAAGCAACTCCTCGCACAGTGGCAGCAATACCAGCCTGAGTTCCTGCGGTGCCACCATACCGATTCCAGCAGCTAATGATCCGCCCCTTGCCCTCGATGAAACGAGATCCTCGGGCTCCGATCCTGTGCTGCTCTTCAGCCTCTATAATGCCGGTGCCAAATCCAAGCTGAAGCCCCTGACGGAGGAGGAAGTCTTAAAGATGAACTGCATAGGGCAGGATGGTAGCAATCTCCTGCCAGCAGTGGTCACACACACGGCTCCCCTGGCGCCGTCATCGAATAACGATGACGTTAGCAGCCTGGAGGCAATGAGGAGGCCTCAGGATGATGCCTCCATTGGAAATTCGGATAATTTAGAGGCAATCAGCGAGGCGGCCCATTCGGTGGCCAGTTCCCTAGACCTGGAGGAGCAACAGGAGCGGGATGTCCACGAGAATGAGGATAACCTATCCGATATGGTCTCGGCAAACGTTTCTGGCCGTGGAACGCCCAACATCAGTGGCCGGGACACACCCTCCTCCCAGGTAACGGATGGCGGCGATGGCACTGGCGGTGATCATCTGGCCCATCATCATCATCACCATGGCGTCCACTCGAGAGCGGCAGCCAATAATCCCCAAATGCAAAAGATGCTACTCTCCAAGGCCCGGTCCGACATCGATGACAAGTTCTGCAAGTTCGAACTGAAAAAGTTCGAGGGGGACGAGAATGTGAGCATCATTTCGGACACCTGGTCCACGGATGTGCTGGCCTCGGACTCGGAGAACACGCTGGATGCCACCGGTAGTGAGAGAGGCGGCGCTGGTGATAGAGACAACAACCGGAACTTCTCCACGCCACTGATACCCTCGGCCGTTGTCCTGCCGGGTGATAATAATTTCGTTGTTGAGGCCCTGGCCCGAGCAGGAGCCGGAGTGGGTGTCGGTGGTGTAGTGGTCGTCGGTGGTGGCGCCGGCGGCCCCCAATTGGATGCCTCCGATCAGCGATCGGAGAGCAATTGGAGCACCGATGTATTGGCCAGTGATTCCGAGAAGTTGGCCGAAATAGACACCGATGACAATGTTTCCATAACGGCCAAGTCGGATACAACAGCGCCGCAGGCTGCCGTGCTCTTGGATGACGAGGACGAGGATGAGGATGAGCAGACACCGGGCAGCAGTGGCGACGGAGAGCCCCATGATCCGGATCCCGATCGGGGAAATGGCAGCGAGCGGAGCCAAGAGGATTCGGCCTTCTTTGATGCCGTCAACTCGTACGACGATGCCAATCTCTACATGGGCGCCTCGTCTCTGGCCAGGAGTTCGGTGCGAACCAGTTACCATGTGATGGGGGGCGAGAGCAGCTTCCAGCAGCAGTACAAGTGCAGTGGAGCGGATTCCAGTGGCCGCAAGACCACGCCCCTGATGGGCACTTCCTGCATGCGTCGCCAGACATCGGCGGAGAGTAGCATCAGCAATCAGAGCCTGAATCTAGAAGAGCCACCGCCGCCGCCAATGGGCAAGCACCATCACCATCATCATCGCGATCGAGAGCGCGAGCACCACCATCGAGAGCACCATCATCATTACCGGGAAAGGGAAAGGGAGCGAGAGAGGTCCGCTCTAAAGAAGAAAAAACACCAGCAGGAGAAGGAGAAGGAGAAGCATCGGGATCTAATCGATTTCAGCGATTGCAGCGAGGATAAAGAGGAGCTGGAGCGGAACAGAGAACTGGAGCAGCCGCCGGGACTGGTGCAGCAGCTCTTGGATATGTTCAATCAGGATGAACAGGCCGCCGCAGGAGTAGGAGGCGGGGCCTCGCCCAATGTCGAACACCGTCGCATTTCCATCGAGCAGCGTTCGGCCATCATTGATGGCAGACGGAACGGCATCCTGGCGGGGAGTATGCGGCGCCACCAGAGCTTAAACTACGAGAACCATGAGATCATGCTTAATTCCATGTTGCCCAAAACCGATGATGACAAGCAGGAGATGCTCCTCTGTGTGCAAACGCAGCAATTGCAGCTGGAGGAGAGAGCCGGAGGCACCGGAGCCGGGGTTGTCCTGCGATCCGCTGAGGCGGAAGATGCAGCAGCCGGAGGAGGAGTTGGTGCCGCTGGCTTGAAGCCACCGAGCAAGGCTACCGGAGCCATACCAAAGAGCATTAGCTTCGATGCCAGTGCCGATAAGGAGAAGCAGCCCTACCATCGCGACAGGGAAAGGGATCGGGAAAGGGACCGGGACCGGGACAGGGACATGGACAGAGAGCGTGAGCGCGACAGAGAAAGGGAGAGAGAGAGGGATCGTGAGCGAGATCGGGACAGAGATCATCATCCCCACAGTGCTGGCATTTTCAACAAACTAAAGCAGGGCATCTTCAAGAATCGCCGTGGGACCAGCGCCAGCGCCAAGAGTCAAGGCCACTCCAGCACCCCTCCGGTGGTCCCTGTCGCCTCCTCATCCCCATCCGCTTCTGCTGGCACTGCCCAAGTGGATCATCGAAGCGTGAGCTTTGATCCCAATGCCGGATGTGTGAACCACCACTTTGGCACCCACTACTGTGATACGAGCGAGGACATCTTGGCCAAGTACCGGCGCAAGGTGAGCAGCTCCAGCGAGGCCACCAACTCGGATTCCATGGGCAATAATAATGGCCATGGCGTGCGTCTAGGAGGCAGCGCCTCCGCCGAATCATCTGGCGATCTGCACAAGCACATGAATGGCGGCAGTCATCTGCCCGGCGTGGCCTTTGGCAGTGTGAAGCAGAAGCTCCGTACGGTATTGTCCCGGACAGATCTGCATAGCGGTGACTTCCGGCAAACGTCGAGCTCCACCACGACCACAGCGACGATGGCCACACCACTGCAGATCTATCTACAAATCCAGTTGGCGCAATGCACCAGCATGCAGAGGCTGCCGCAAATCTCGCATGTGGCCGAGGCATTGCGCTGCCTGGCGCAACTGGAGCGGCCGCAGCATGGTCAGCTGCTGACGGAGCTGCAGCGTGATCTGGAGCGGCGACAGAGCTACCTGCAGTACCTGATGCGTCATCGGCAGCAGCTGCTGCTCCGGACAGAGCAGCTGGAGCAGCTAGAGGCTCGTCTAAGTGGAGAGGCGCGCAGCTGTCAACGCTGCCTGCTCCAGGCACTGGTGCGCATGTATCTGGCCTGGGCCCGGCAGCAGGCGAAGCTGGAGGAGTTCCAAGCGGAATTCGCCCAGCTGCGGGCCAGCGATGAGCGCGTCGAGCTTACAGAAGAGTTTGTGGACTCGTTGCTGCAGGAACTGCGCACCAGTGCCGATCTGCAGGATGACTGGCAGCTGGATGCGGCACGTGTGGCCATCGAACGAATGCTTCTTGAGCAGATGTACGAGCAGGTCATGTTCCCCAACGAGGATGCGGATGTGTCGCGCGACGAGGTGCTCTCGGCTCACATTGGCAAGCTGCAGAGATTCGTGCATCCGGCGCATCCATCGCTGTGCATTGCCCAGGAGTATTTGGGCGAGGCACCGTGGACGTTTGCCCAACAGCAGCTAAGCCACATGGCTGCCTACAAGACGCCGCGCGAGAAGCTACAGTGCATCATCAAGTGAGTAGAATAGAAGTCAACACACTCTAAATATCCTCTAATTGCTAACCCCTCTTCCTTTGCCAGCTGCATTTCGAGCATCATGAGCCTGCTGCGCATGTCCAGCGGTCGCGTACCCGCTGCTGATGATCTTCTGCCCGTGCTCATCTACGTTGTAATAATGGTGAGTGTTCCAAAGATTCGAAAACCATTAGATATTCATATATGATCTCCCATTCTGCAGGCCAATCCCCCCTATCTGTTGTCCACGGTGGAGTACATAAGCTGTTTCCTCAGCAAGAAACTCGTCGGTGAGGATGAGTTCTACTGGACACTCTTTGGATCCGTGGTGAAGTTCATCAAGACGATGGACTACCTTGATTAACAATGGTGATTCGTCAACGATCAATCCTCCAACGATAATTGTTTTGTAGTCATTAGGTGGATGTATTTATGTATTTTGTAGAATTGTTTACACTCCTCCCCCCTTAAAATCTTTGTCTGATATTTTCTTTTTTTTTGTACAAAAAAAAGCTTGTGAGAACCCTTAAGCTAAGCTGATGAGACATGGAATCCAATCGATCAAAGCGATTAATAGCGATGCGTCGTGTTAATTCGAAAAAGGGACAAACAAAAATGCCAAGAATGCTGAAGAAAGTTATAGTTTTAGGAGAACATTTAGCATGTTCATATGCGCTGTATGCCTAAGGCCTCGCCTGATGGCTACCAAACCCATCATGATGACATATAGTGAACGTAATTGTGTATTCTTATGTGTATATTACCAACAATAACTAGAGAGCATATTCTTCTATTTATATATATTTACATGCATGTTTATCATCGGTCTAGCCTCTGTCATATAAGTATGTTTCGGATACACGAACTGCAACTTAATATTCCTTATTGTGTAACACAAAATAAAAATCAATATATAAAATACAAATCGTTCGACTTGTGAGTTTTAATATATTATATATATATCAGAGATGGTTGGTTTATGTTTCATGTTATTCCTGGGCTTCATTGAAAGCGGAGTAAAGGAACCTCACAGTTTCCTAGGGACCTCTTTCGTCCTTTCTTATAACAGCAGTAGCATACGAGAGTTTTTGCTATTTATCTTTTCAAATATAATTGAATGCATAAATATATTCATTCATATATATACGACTTGTAAAATTATTGGAATTACCTCAACTGTATTCTTACAAAACAGGTGTAAAATTATATAAACTACTTTGATTGATTTCATAAGAAGACAGATGGTAAATGATAGTTTCTTCAGTTGTGATAGCCTCCTAAAAAGAGTTATATATACGCATATCTGTATAATCAATGTGTGGTTCTCCTTACTCACCAGAAGAATAATATAACACAAATAAAACCAATTTTCTAAACAAATTTACAGTACAGCTTTGTATATATTTTTCATCAGGGCTTTCCCTTCTTGCCGTCCATTAATAATATTACAATTTGACTTTTTCGTTCGTTTGGTTAGGTGTATAAGCAGTTATGAACATAAAAAGTAAGGGAAAGCGATCAATAAAATAAAACAACCAAGTATTTATGTACAACTAAAAAACGTTTGACGTAATACTTTTCAGTGAGAGATAATATTGCACAATAGTTGCATTGCATTGCGGGTGATGACTTAAAGTGAAGCTAAGCGCATTACAAGGCCTCAATAAATTACAAATTATACATTAATAAATTACAAATAAACAGTATATAGTATAGGTAAATGAGTAAAGCGTAACCGAAGATTAAGTTTAAGACTCGTAGCTCGTCAATCGATTTGAATGTCGTGAGTACAAAGTGGGCCGCGTTGCTAAAAAACATTTAACTTTCGTAACTAACAAAGCGTGAATATATAGTATATATATAGAAATATATATCCTACAAATCGCATGTATTATATAAATAGCTGAGTCTGAAGTCTGGGCTGCGCCTTCTCTGTCCAACTCGAAGGCCGGTGACTAAACATGTACAATGGGAACGAACATCTGTAGAAGCGTCTTAGTTAAAAATTTGATCGATTTCGATTTTGGTTTTGGGTTTCGGTTTGGGTTTGGGTTAGCGCTCTAAGCCATTAACAGCTCCTCATGCAGCCCGTCGGCGTCCAGAGATTTGTTCGATTTGAACATGAAGTTGTTATCGCTGGACGAGCCCTGCGACTTGGAGCTGGAGGTCATGTTGTACAGGTCATCAAGATCCTGACTGCGCCGATAACTGGGGAAAAATTAAATAAACATTGATTCAATTTGAATATGAAGATAGAGCTAATAGAATCGATCGATTTATCGATATTGTATTGATATATGACCTTTTATATAAAAGATAAACGGGTATTGTTTCGATAATATCGATGATGCAACGTTAAATTAGATATTTTTCGATACATCAAACTTTAAAATGCTGATCAACGTATTTTTTGTCTATATATCTAATCAAAATTCTCCATATATATGCCTAATCGGTGCATAACTCACGTGCTGAGTGGCCTGCTATAGGTGGACATGGCCGGGCTGGCCGGATTATTGTTGCTATTGTTGCTATTGCTGTCATTGTCGGCATTGTCATTGTTATAGAGATCGTTGCAGTTGTCCAAATACTCGGATCGCAGGTACGTGTCCAGATCGTTATCGCACTCATCCTCCTGATCGGCATAGTCCTGCTCATTATCCTGATCCTGCTGCGACTCCACCATGCACAGCCATTGCGAATTGTGATTGCGGAACTTTTCCAGCTGCAAATGAAAGGAAATTAAATGAAAATTAACTCTGATAACTGGCTACAAAAACCCACCTTGATCCGCTTGGCCCACTCGGTGTCGCTGATGGCGATTATATCCAGGCAATAGTCGCACACCTTACGGATCTCCTCGTTCTTGTCGTGCATGAGATCGATGAGATAGGCCGGCGACTCGGTTTCCTTGATCATGTACTCCCTGGTGCTCTCATGCCGCAGTATCTGCTGGAACACAAAGATTATCTGCAGCACGATCTCGTCGTCCTCCTGCTTGGCCTTCAGCAGCTCAATCAGCGAGATGACCACCTTGGCGCGACAGAAGAGCAGAGCGCACAGTTCATCGCAGGCACAGGTGCCCAAATAGACGATGGTGTCTAGGACCAGATCATCCAGTCGGGAGCACGGCACCAAAAGCTGCCGTATCCAGGGTATCAGCTGAAAGTTCTGCAGGATTTGCGAGTAATCCAAATCGGTGAGGGCCAGATTCCCCAATATGCCCAGACACTCCACAATAAACGCCTCGTCGTCGCAAATGGTCAGGATGCGCGCCAGATCGCCCACATAGTCGATGAACTGTGACTGCAGGGACTCGTGCTGCGAGAGATTCCGAAGCAGCTTCATCAGCAGCGCATCCTGGTACTTGAACGCACGGTCCATCAGACTATGGAGGCGCTGACCCTCGACCATGATCTGGGCATTCCTTCGGTTCAGCGACAGATTGATGCACAGGGCAATGAGATCCAGATCGACCTTGACATTAAGGTTTAGAATGATGGCATCGGTGGCCATCTGAACGCATTCCGTTTGCGTGAACATGCCCTTCACCTTGTCGTCCAGACTCATGTGGTAGAGTATCTTGACGGCGATGCCGTGATGCTTCTCATCGTTGATGAACATCACCAGCATGGGCAAATAGCCGGCAGCGATCATCTTGCGACGCAGTCCGCCGTCAAAGGAGAGATTGAAGACCAGCTTCAGGGTGACCTGCACCAGATCCGTGTGCGTGCTCTGGAACAATCGCGGCAGCTTGGCCACAATATTTAAGGCGCCCATCTCGTCCTTGTTGTCCCCAACAATCGAAAGCTTTTTGAGGAAGGTGCTCACTAGCATCAGCAGGTCAATATTCTGGCGATCCAGCGCCTTCACCAGCATCTTCACAATATGCTTGCGGCGCATCTTTTCCTCCAGCTTCACGTTCTCGGCCATGTTCAGCAGCAGATAGAAGGCCACGCGCAGCAGCTGCTCTTGCTTCTTGGCGAATATCTTCAGCTGCTTGTTCAGCCGATCAATCTCCTCCTTCTTCACCTTGGGATCGTTCCGGTCCAGAGACTCATTACTCTGGCTCTGGGCTGCTGCCTTGAATTCAGCGGGAACAGCAGCGGGAGCTGCGACGGGCGAATCAACAGCACCGGCGCACAAAGCCTCATGGTAACTGCTATTTAGGATCTGGCTCTTGATCAGCGACGATGACATCGAGCCATGGAAACTGCTCCAGTTGCCCGATTTGGGACGCTGCTTCAGCTCTGGAATGCGACGACGGGGTGGCTCCATCTAACAATGAAATATATTTACTATAAATATCTATGATATATAAAAGCTAGGCTTTTGTAAAGTATAATTATAAGAAAGAGATTGATTAAGCTACCTCCTTGGGCTTCTCCTCATTCATAATGTCAAGGAAATCATCAGTGCTGCGATTCAACTTCTCCTTGCTGGCCTTTGCCGAATGCGGAGTTGAGCAGCCATTTGGCTGCTTACGCACATCCAACTCATTCCGCATTGTCTCATAGCGACGGAGCTCATAGTCAATCACATCCATGCAAAGAGATCCAATCTGAAACAGAACAAATATTTATATAATATAAATATGTACATAAATCAGATTTTAAGCCTCTCCTCACCTTGTATTGCACAATCAGTGGATGGAACTTGGTGTAGGTGGAGAAGCAGAAGAAAATGTAGATGATGTTGGTGGAGAGATCCAGAGATTTGCGCCAGTCTTCGCGTAAGACACGCGAAAGAGCACTAAGACAGGCTTCTAAAAGTACAACAAATTCGTTAATTCTTTAATTCCTTCTTTAATCAATACCAAAATCGAACCGTTCTTTTCCAACTCCTCCAGATTATCCGGATTGCGTGCCATTTGCAGGATCATGGCTGAGCCCCGAATGCGTTCGCCCAGTTCCTCGTACAACAGTTCCACATACTCGTCAATATTGTTGATGGACACATCCGCTGCGGGCTGGGCGGCTGCGCTCAGTGCACTGGAGCTGCCACCATTTGTGGCTACGGCCACTGATCCACCGCCTGTGCCGCTATTGCCGCCGGTGCTGCTGGTCATGGCTGCCACGCTGCTGTGCGATCTGGCAGAGGATCGTGTGTGTGAGTTGTGCAGTGCCGCCGATCTCCGACTGTGTGTGTTGTTGTCTGGAATATCTGTGGAATAAAATTATAAAATAAGTTAACTTGGCGACATAAAGCTCACTGGTATATGTATATTACCATTGCTGGCATTATCCTTGCGATTCTTCAGGTAAAAGATAATCTGTTCGACGTCATTTAGCTGGGACTTGTGAATGAGATCGCATTTCTCCACCACCTCGCGGGCCAGGGCCGCTGGATCCGTTTTGGAATTCAGCGACCGGAGTCGAATAATTTTCTGACAGTGCTAAGGGAAGAAATATAGGTATTAAATGTCTTGTAAGATGATAAATATTAAATAGATGTCTATTTCCTATGCGTATCTATAAAGCAATAATTATTGATTGATATATAGCTTCTATCTTCGAACTAGGTTAATATTTTGAATATCGAAAAATATCGAATATTTCGTTAAAATTTCGATATTATTGAAAAGCGCTTAAATTATTATTAATACCAATCCAGGTTTTAATTAACAAACATATCGATCTTCACATTTTCAAAGCACTTGACTATATGATTATATTATTAATATTATTTCATCAAGATTGTTTTTTAAAATCAGGAAATAGTTTGCTCATTTCAAATTCAGAAATTTTGTATAATAATTTAACGCTTGGCAAGATTTCACAGGTAAATACACAATGATTTGAGTAACTATTTATTTATTTTTGGTCATGAACAATCAACGAAAAGCAAACCGAAAGAGGCAAGAAAACGTGAATTGAGGTTATTTACCCGACCCGCCAACCTTTTTTGGGTATAGTTATTCGTTTGTCCGATTACTCATTTACCAGCTACTTACTCGCAGCCACTCGATACTTGAGCGCCGACCCGTCATCGACCCCGTTACGTTATCGATTGGCCCCCGCTCAATGTCATCCTTTGCCCTGCCCCCACCTCAACCCTTAACCTTACACAGAGAAAATAATCGTAATATTGCTGTTTTTGGTTTTAAATTTCATAAATCAAGTTATGTTTTTAAATATTGTTTATAGTTAACCTACTATTCACTGAATAGTGAAGCCTTAAGGTTCTTTTATTATTTCTGAACCTATAAACTATATAAATTCTTCATTAGCAACAATAGTCGAATTGATCTAGACATGTCTGTTAAAAACAAAATGTACCAACTCTTTTAAACTCGAAAGAAGTTTAATAATAATAATTATAAATGCAATATGCAGATTTGCTAATCTTTATAATTCAATTCTAGGATCAGTTATGATTCCTTCCAATTCGATCCTTTCAACTGCTGTACACAAACTTCTGCTTCTCTAAGTTAGCTCTCTTTCTTGTTTACAGTATTACCCTGCCTGTCTTATCTCTCAGTGTAGATAAAGTCAATCAAATTTACATGATTTCAACTATTTACATACCTTCTTCTCCTCGATCATGGGATTGTTGGGCTCCCCAAAGACCGTGGCCTCCAATTGGTAGTTGACAATCAGCGCCTTGTCCGTGGGATGGGGCTCAATGGATCCGCCTTTCCACCTCCTGTTTGTTGTTTATCCGTTTTGCATTTTTTGTTTGGAGAGAAATTGTTGTTGGATCAATCATAAATTATGCGGGTCAATGCGTAATGAGGTAATAATGTGCTCCTTGTCTCTCTCTCTCTCCTCTCAGTGAGTAATGTCCCGTTGCAAGTTGTTATTTTGGGTGTTCTTCTCACACACACACATACACAGAAACACACAGACAGGGTAACAAAAGGTTGCGGCAAGTGGAAAATCAATAACAACAACACGGGAGTGCGAGCGAGAGAGAGACAGGGCAAGGTGAGTGGGTTTAGTGTATCTTTCTGGTTTCTTTTTTTTGCTATTTCTTTTGTTCTGCCACTTGTACATACGCCCACACACACAATCACTGGGCACTGTATACATACGCACTTTTTAATAAACTTGGCGTCATCATTTGTTTGCATGGTTGAAGAATGCTCTGCTCTTGTGTTTGTTGCTGCTGCTGCTGCTGTTGTTGGTACTTCGGAGGTGGGCGACGGCGACGGTGGGCTTATAACGGTAACGGCGGCGCCCGCACTAACGACACTTTTCTGCAGCAGCAATTGCCTTTGTTGCGCTCTCTTTTGCTCGCACAAATCGCCGGCAATCGCATTTATTATGTAATAGATGTAGTGTATCACAATTGGCAGCAGCACCAAGGCCGAGATTATTTGGAAAATTAACAAAACAAATTGCATGCGACATGCGAAGTGTTGCCAGTTTACAGTGCTGCCAATTTGTATTTTTTCCCGTCAAAACTGGCGGGAAAAATGTGTGAATTGCGGGAATTGTGAATTGCGGGAATTTTGGCTTTTATCGATAGTTCGATACTTTTCTCACGGAGAGAATTCTGTTAGCGCACGCTCACCCCGTGTTAAGTTACGCTCTCTCTCTGCGATCTGTTAATTTCTACATGAGAATTCGACCCCAAACATGAGAATTCGACCCCAAACATCTGTAAACGTGTAGAACCGTTCTGTAACTGTGTCAAATGCACACTGCAATCTGTAAACGCGTAACAGTAAAATGTAAAAACAGGGCGAGCTGCTTCTTGCGAAGATCCTAAGGAATAATATTTATAATCAGCAGGATCTTGCGAGGTTTCCCAAAATCCAGATGATAAATCTTCCAATTTATATTTGTTTATGTATTCATTTGTATTGAATCTATGATTTGATATTAACTTCAATTATATATAATAGATATTGCTTGCATTCACACTGCCCGTGTTTGTAATTAGTTATTTAGTTCTTTTACGAGTAATATTTGAAAATTAAAAATAAAATTTGAATGGTTTATTTGGAACTTTGCAAAGGTCAACTTCTAAGAATATTTATATATCCTATTCAACAATAAATACATACAAATATTAATAAAAAATAGAAAAATACCAATTTAGCTCTTCCCATATAAATGAACATAAATCACAAGAGATTTTTTAAGATGATATAGTTTATATATAAAAATATCACATAAATAAAAATAAAGAAATACTCAAGGTCTTGAAGCTGGGCTGGGCTCAATATACATTAGGCACTAATAGGCCATACGCAAATAAGGAAGACCAAGAGGATATTGATAAAATGATGGAAATCTTTTATACTTAATAATTAATAACTTAATAAATTGTTATTTTTGTTGAAATTTGTTTTTTTTTTTTAGCTTTTTATTGTATTTTTTATCATTTATTTAAGCTGTTTTTTTCATTCTTCCCGACAAAAACAGCTTTTTTTGTTTGTTTTTGTGTTGTCAGTTTAGCTATTAGAGGTGCAAAACTCTCGATGAAAACATCGATGCATTGATGTTTTTCGCAATTTCTACATCATCGATAAGATACGAAAAAAGTGTTTATTAGTCGTTTTTTGTAAAAGAAGGTATGAGACGTTGATGAATTGGTGCCGAACTTAGCTGTGTAACGGCTATTTTCGAGCTGCCGGATTTCTTTATACGTTTTAATGCAGTTGCCAGACTTGAGAAAATAAGATTTAAATTTTTAAAACGAAAAAAGAACTTACAAATAACACAAAACCAAATGAAGTATTACTGTCTAACTACAACTGGGAAATCTTTGGCTCAATCTGTTTGCTTGTTGAAGGAAGGAACTTTTACTCCGTTTACTCAATCCACAAATGTTTTATGATGAGCTTTCGAAATAAAAACAAATTAATAATATACAAATTTCAATATAATAATAATTGTTTATGCTTTAATCCCTTTATACTAAGGTAAAATGAGTTTCAGGTAACTTAATTAGACTTAATTAGGCATTAATACTGACCTACTAAATCTTTTTTTTCCCTTTTTATCTCCACAAAGACCAAGTACATATTTGCTGTGAGCCAACGAAACAAACAAAAAAAGTGGGATGCTCATATTGTTGCTTTCCCTGTGCCATAGCACATAAATATTTACATATGTAGACTCATTATCTCTCAACCGAAACATAATCCGGCCGAAGTGCAAATTGCTGCACGGGAATTATGTGGAGTGTTGAATATGTGTTTTTGATGCAGTCACTGCTGCCGCAGCTGGCTTAAATCAATCCCAGACCTTCCCATTATTGCCTTTTTTGTTGTTGTTCGGAGGCGGCATTAATATCATTGGGCACCCGAGGGACCAGCCACATGTGCAGTTGGGACAAATGTCAGCAAAGGCAGTTTTTCACATTTTCAGCGATTTTCCACCCCCTCCTCGGGCCACGTTGCTGTTGTGATAGATGTAACACGTAGCTGTAACTGGATAAAGGACGCAGGACGAAGGATGAATGGGGTTGCATTAATCGCCGCACGATGAGCACGCTCGCTGATGGCTGTCGCAGATGATAATGGCAATACAACTGACTGCACAATGAGCTGACCATATGCGCACATAGACAATAAAATAGGACGGCCTACATATTACCCCGTCCAGCCCCGCCCCCTTTGGGAGGCAAGTGCATCTGACATTGGGCGAAAAAAGACTGTAAGCGGCAGCAGTAGGCCTCGACAGGCAATGGACAAACGTAGCACATTTAATGAACATGCTGACATGAGTTATTGCTCGTTTGTTCATTTGGTCTCCTTTTTTTTTATTTTTTGGCAGATACCCTTAAAGAGGGGTAGCACATGATATTCACAGAGTCAGAATCAGAATCAGTAGAAGTGGTCAGGGGTTTAAAATTAATTTAAATTTGCTTTAAAATAATGCTCTATTCCTTGGTTACAAAAAAAGGTTTCTACCCTCGTAGTTAATGCTCCTGATAGCTATCTCACCGAAAAAGTTAAATCCCAAATAAAATTGTCGTAAAAGCACATCGGTTTTCTACCCTTCTATAATTTAACCTAACAATAACGGCCTACAGTGTGCTGTTAGATACCGAATTGTGCTGTAAAGAGCATTCAAAACCGTTAAACCGACTTCTTTTCTCTTTCTGTTAACTACCTACAAACTAGCTGTTACTTTAACGAGCCGAAAAAGGCTTGGCTTGGCTAAATATTCTTAATAGTTAGTTTATATATTTGCGAAATTTTAACTGCAAAATGTTAGTGTATTACAAATTTCGGCTAGTTGCTGTTATAATTTTAGTTTCTTTTATTTATTTTTGACAACGAAAAAATGGCAAATCAAATGCACAGCTGTTGGTGGCTTTTTCACTTGGCGATCCGCCGAATGCAAATTATATTTCGCATTAACTTTGATGGAGATGAATTCCGGATTCCGGGCCACAGACACAGAAACATGCAGAAAAATAAAAACACCCCAATATCAGATCAGACATCGGGGGATCTCTGGGGAATGGGTATTACTATGTAGTTATATACATAAATACATATATGCATATAGGTACACTCGTAAAAATATAGATTTAAATTTTTAGACAAACCAAGCCTTAACAGACCTCTCGTTAAAATAAATTAGAGAAGGGTTAAAAATCCGACTTGCTGTTAAGCAAAGTCTATCACTTTTTGACATTGACAGTGAAAATAAAATCGTATACTTAATAAAACATATAAATCATTGAATTTACTTTGGTTTCACATGCATATAAGATCAATAAGTTTTATAAGTGTATTTATTTTCACCCCAAAAGCCAACCCCAACCCCTAGCCACGAGACAAAGTGCCAAGTCAGACAGATGCAGACGTATCTCATTTACCATTCCGTACTTTGTGCTCATCTTTATTTCTTGGCAAGTCGTGTGCAATTCATTAAGGCGAAATCTGCTCGAATGCGAATAATGCAAATTGCTCTATTTTCATTCACAACGACTGGTATTTTTGAGGGGGGGAGCAGTGGGGGGCAGTGGGGGATACACGGATGCTGCATGTGTCCGAGCTGCAACTTGCAACAATCTGCCCGAGTCGACGACAAATTTATTTTTGTGGAGCAAGGCGGGGGGAATGGGCATCAATGAAAATGCTGTTCAAGCAGTTGTCTCCCAGGCATTTTGCACTAAAAGTTCAAAAATTCCATTAATTATACCCGGCAAAGAGTGCGGCTTCGCTTTCTTCTCCGCTCTGGTTTCTTTCTTTCGTTTAATTTTATTTTGTTGTTCCCCGTTCCGTTCAGCTTCTCTGCTAATTTTTCAAGAATTTGAAATTTCTTAATGGCCCCTCGCCTGGCCAGCGATTTCTGGCAGTGGATGGGGTTTTCCAACGGCATTTTCCGAGTTGGGGCCAAATGCAGCCTGTTTGTCTGAGACGTCAAAGTCTAACCCCTGCCACTGGATTTGCGTTGGCACTCGGAAAAACTAAACCAATAATTATATATTATAATCAATAAATGGAAATATGAATATATAAGACAATTATTGAAAATTATTATTATACTACAAAAATATAAATAATAATATAGAAAATAATTATTGATATTAATTGAAAATAATACACAATTTAGTTAGAAGTTTATCTAATTTATAACGCATTTAATGATTATCATTAGTCGACGTGATCTGGACATGTCGGTTTTTACACAAAATAGTTTCACAGTTTTAGATTATATATCTTTTTAAACCAATGATATATAACTTAAAACGTTTCAGATTGGACCACTATATATTATTGAAACATTGAAAAAAAATTATATAAAATATATAAGTATGTTATAAGTGTAATTTATCATGTTTTTAAAATGTGCTATTTAAATTTTATAAAAAAAAATAGGATAATACAGATATACTTATCAGTTTATAAAGCAAATATAGCAAAGCTTGCAAATGTAACACGAAAATACTATAAATATTATACATATAAACCTATTAACATATTTGCATAACATTGTTAATATATTCTTCCTCATAGAAATTGTTTGCAAACATTAAGAGTATACAAACTTCGACTTCTCACAGTTAACTCTCTTCTCTGTTATATTTAATTAAATTAAAATCAATACTTATGGTCCATATTGTTTTCCGGTGTATATAGGCTTACCCCTATCGCTATTTACTCCCCACGTTTCCCCTCCCAGGGCCGGATGTGCTCATTGTGCTTCATTTTCATTTCTACTTACATGTCTCCCCGCTCTCCCGCTCCCTTTTACCCGCTCCCAGCTCCCGTCTCCCGGCTCCCTGCTCACTGCTCTCCGCTCTCCCCGCTCATTAATGCTCCGCCGGAAGCGCCCATCTGCTGCCGGACTTTGAGTTGCTGGGCAAGAGAGTGGAGGGGGGAAAACCGAGGGGGAGGCGGGGAGACCACTGGAAGATGGTCAGAGAAGAAGCTATGGAAAAGTTTTCCCGGTTGTGATTTTAAAAATGCGTTACGCAGTGCGTAAATCAAAACTCGAAACTAAAGCAAGTGCAATGCGGGAATGTTTGTAGTATGTTTCTTTTACACTTACAGAAATAGTTGGTATTGTTAACGAATTATTTATAAATAACAATTAAGCATTAATTATTAGCATATAGGATCATCAGATTTTACTAAAATTAAGTTGTAAAATCAGACAAAATTGTTATAATATTTTTCTGATAACCAGATTGAATCGTCTGTAGATGCTGAACAAGAATTAATGTATTTCATAGGGTTGGATATCTTTGCTCGGAGTAGATAAAAGTATAAAAGGTTGTAAAGAGATTTCTCTTGAAACCACAGTTTCTTAACGAACCAACCCCTTTAACTCAATGTGCACAACTGGTTATTCCTGAAATTATGCATAATGTCTCAGGTAATCCTCTCAAACTCCTGAATAGTATTTAATTATTAGAAAGAACTTTGTAAAAATAAAAAAAAACCGAGACGAACCACTGCAGTGACTTGCCCAACATGATGGCCAACGGTTAAATAGTTCTCTCGCGATCATACCGTTATGTTGTTGCGGCCAACTTAACGGCCTTTTTGCGCCATCCCCTAGCTCCATCATACCCCCTCCCTCTCGCGCTCGCACTCGGCCTCCCTCTTTATATTTATTGGATGGCCGCCACACGCAACAACAAAGTCAATTGCGGCAGCCGCAAAATGAAAATGGAAATTCAAAGAGCGGCGGAATGAAATGGAAATGGCATAGGGGTGGTGGGAAAAAGCCCGGCTAGGGGAGGCCCGAGGGGCTGGAGGGCCGGAGGAGGAGGGTTAAAGTAAACGAGAGAGAGTTGTATGTACAAAAAAGTTGAGCACTGCAAATGGCTCGCCATGGGCGCATAAATTGTGAAGCCACCTTGTCTATTTTCTATATTCCCACCGTAGGGTATTCACGACTTAGGCTTAGTGCCGGAAAAAAAAGGTAAATATAGATATTATATTTAAATTGGATTTTGCTTTAAAAAAAAAAACTCTCTTTACCTTATTTAGTCATATTTTTACAATAAATACCAATTTAAAGGGCATATGAACTTCGGTTTTGTTTCTCCGTTTGCTGGTTTCTTTGCGGGTATTTCTTTTCATATTTTGTGCCTTTTTTTCGCCTTTTTTTTAAATATATATACGAATATATATTTTTTTTTGGCAATTTCCAACATGCAACATGTTGCAATGGAGTCATAAGCCGAGAACCCCGAAATTCAAACTTTTCCCGGACACCGCTCCCGAAAAAAAAATGGGGGAAAAAATTGTTGTTTTTCGCTTTGCCTCCACATTCTGCTCCACTTCCATCTCCACTTCACTTTTTGCCTAAACAGTTGAGACTCCAAAACTCGAAATAAATAATAATATTGTAAATAAAAGCCCAAAATTCATTAATTTCTATTCTATAAACTTTTCTTTATTAGGTTAATAAATAATTTTAAAAGCATATTTTTTATTGCATTTTTCACAATTTTAATTATTTATTAATATTTATTTATATTAATATATTTATTTACATTAATATATAAAATTAAAGAAAAGGGTAGCTTTTCCCCCGCGAATATGGCTAGATCGTTTCGGCTGTTTTTACTGATCAAGAATATGTAATATGTAATTATACTACCTTGGAAGGGTATAAAAGCAATTATAAATAAATAAAAAAATTAAATAAAATATATTTGGTAATGTTTACATGTTGTATATATTTAAATCCGCAGAAGCTACACTTTGGTGGATTTAAAATTGTCCCCTGTTTAATAATAACATATAATATTAATATTTATTAGCAGAATTAGCATGTTCGATCCTTGGAAGAAGTACTGTATTATGTATGCTAGTTTCTTTCTTTTTTTCCAGCGCGCTTTTCTCTAGCTTTATTAACGTTTTTGGTGGTGTTCGGAGAGGAAGAGGTTCTGATATTGTTTGCTGGCAGCGCAGTCTGTAATATTTTTGCCGCATAAAAGTCAAAATATGCAAATAAACTTGGAGCTGCCATGGACGAGAGGGGGCGAAGGGCAAAGGAAGAGAGGGGCTTGAGAGAAAGACAGCGAGAGAGAGAGAGAGAGAGAGAGAGGAAGGGAAAAATGGGCAACGGGTGCCTTTCGGATGGAGCGGCTAATACGGCAAAACAGACATAGGAAAAGACTAAAACAATGGACAAAGAGGGGGCAGGAGAAGGAGCAGCAGCAGGAGATGAAGAGCTGGAGAGTGGAGTGAAGCGGGCATGGCTTAAATAATAAATGTAGTACACGCTTTGAAAGAATTTACTATACTTTGGCAAATGGAGGTTATAAAAACCTCCACACACACACACACACACACACCGCACACACACACATGCATGGAATATAAATAAACAATGCCCCTACATATAAGGACGCTCGGGCATCCGGAGGGGGTTAATGGCAGCGGCATTTCCATATTGTTGCTATAATCAGCGGCCGCTTTGATTCATCTGCATGTCCGCAGTGGAGGGAGAGAGTCTGCGAGGGAGAGGGAGAGGCAGAGCAGGGCAGATTACCGTTTGGTTTCAGCTTTCCGCCCTTGCCACCCCATTATCATCAAAGAGCTAGCTAGCGAACCTAACCCGGAGCTAACTCAAACCCAAACCCAAATCCAATCCTGTGAGACACCGACCAAACCCAAGGCAACCCGGGTGCAACCTTAACCCCCAACACCACAACCTCCGGCAGGGGGCAGGGGGCAGGGCAGCCCCACACAACCCCAACCCCAACCCCAGCCCCAAGCACAAGGCATTGGCGGACCAAGCAGACTCACAGACTCCGCCGCTTGCAACTTGCAACTTGGAGCTTGCAACTCCTACCAAAATGGTGACCCTGCGCCGCCACGTGTTCGATGCCAACACGTTCGCTGCTCGGGCTCGATGCTGCTCTCAGCTTCAAGGACCAAGGCTGCAAAAAAGGCTAGAACAAAAAGAATACAGACCAGTGCTGACACTATAGAGGTTTTAAAGCCAAGAAAAATTTCCATAAACAGTAAGTTAAGAAAAACCATACAAACTAAATAACAAGAAATTTTTGACTTTGCACACAAAAGTAAAAACCTTTTAAGTTTTATAAATATTTTCTGAATAATGCATAACGATTTTTTTAGGGTTGCTGGATTAATTTATGAAAAGCAATAACATAACATTTCAAAGAAGCATAATATTGAATTTTATAAATTTATTTTAATATTTTTTATAGGTAAAGTAAATTTTTACAAAATTAAAGCGAATGGTTAGTTATAAGTTCAATATGTTTATGTTGAATATATTAATATTTTATTCTATGAATAATGCAAAACGATTTTTTTTGGTTTGCTTGATTAATTAGTGGAAGGCAAAAACATAACATTTCAAAGCACTGTAATGCATTTTAAAATTTCTTTGAATATTATTTACAGGTAAAATAATTACACAATTAAAACGAATATTTAGTTATAAGAACATATTGGTTCATGTTGACTATATATATATAAATTTATATATATATATATATATTTATATATTTGAAAATTTCTTTGAATATTATTTACAGGTAAAATAATTACAAAATTAAAACGAATATTTAGTTATAAGAACATACTGGTTCATGTTGACTATATATATATAAATTTATATATATATATATATTTATATATTTTAAAATTTCTTTGAATATTATTTACAGGTAAAATAATTACAAAATTAAAACGAATGTTTAGTTATAAAAGCAATATGTTCATGTTGAATATAAGTTGTATTTATATATTTATATTATATTTTATGAATAATGCATAACGATATTTTTGGGTTTGCTTGATTAATTAGTGGAAGGCAAAAACATAACATTTCAAGAAGCATTGTAATGCATTTTAAAATTTCATTGAATAATATTTAAAGATAAAGTAAATATTTACAAAATTAAAACGTATTGTTAGTTATAAATGCAGTGTGTTTATGTTGAATATAAGTTGTATTTATATATTTATATTATATTTAATGAATAATGCATAACGATTTTTTTGGGTCTGCTTAATAATTAGTGGAAGGCAAAAACATAACATTTCAAAGAAGCATTGTAGTGCATTTTAAAATTGCTTTAAATATTATTTAGAGGTAAAAAATTACAAAATTAAAACGAATGTTTACAAAATATTCATGTTGACAATAGAGTTGTATATTTATATATCTATATTATGTTTTATGAATATTATATTTTATGAATGTATTTCTATATTTATATTATATTTTATGAATAATGCATAACGATTTTTTAAATTTTCTTGATTAATTAGTGGAAGACAAAAATATAACATTTCAAATAAGCATAGTAACGAATTTTAAAATTTTTTTTGAATATTATTTAGATGTAAATTAAATGTTTTCAAAATTAAAAGCACAATATGTTTATAATGACTATAAGCATATATTCATAGCAGCCACATAGATTAGATTAAACATATAACATAACATTTTTATTTAGAAAGTTTAATTCAGATAAACCAAGATATGTAGGAAACTAGCCTAACATTTATTACATCGTCTCATCTCGATATGCTAATTAGAAGTATGTACATATATATATGAATTTTAAATACTGAAAATTAAATTTCTGGATAAAACGTAATATAAAGGTACGAATCCCACTTATAAAGCAATTTAAATCATGATCAATGGACTCGAAATTTTGATTTCTAGCTAATTTCAGGATCGCCAACACTGTGTCATCTCCATTTCCATCTCCATCTCCATCGCCAGTGTCATTCTCTTGCTCTCTCCCGTGCAATAGCCGTTACCCAAAGGGTACGCGAGCATATAGGTTTGAAGCAATGCATGTAACGGGACGAAGGAAGCATTATAATTATATATATAAGAGTAATATGTAAATATAAATATTTTCATATGATGCTCCTTTCACGCAACATAACATTACCAATAATATCTGCCCCATGAAATACGTTTGTATGTAAAAACTTTTGTTTACAGGGCATTTCTTAGTCGAATCACTGGACTGCATTGGTTGCTATCTCGCAGCCTCACAGTTGGTTCGTTCGGTTGGCTCAGTACTTCAGGCTAGAAATAAGTTGGGACTGGCAACACTGATGGCATCGAACACGCTCGGCAGAAGTTGGTTGGATACAATATCGGTGCGATTTTAACAGTACATTTTCAAACACTCAGCTGCGAAGTTGGTCTGTCGAGACAGCAGGACGCTGGTTGTTATTTATTCGAGACATCGTCGTATATACACATATATGCTCCGGCATATTGCTCGATTTATCACGAACATACATTATTTTCTTTCCGTGGACCTCTCGTCTCGTGTTCGCGTCGTCGTCAGCCGCGGAGTGTTTGTTATTGCTGTTGTTTGTTTGTGTGCTTTCCTCCTCCTTTTTCGGTGTGCTTTTCGGTGTAGTCTTTCGTATTTATCGCCGCGCTACAATTACACATACTTTTTTTTCACGTGTGTGCTCTTAGTTGGTGTGCCTCGAATAACAAAGTCAAACAAGGCGCGCTGAGGGCTGGGGCCACGCCTCTTTGTCAAAACGCCTCCTTAACCCGACGACAACAACACGGCAGCAAAAAATAAAAACAAATAAAACAAATTGAAGCGAACAACACGCAGGAGAACACATCGAACCGAACATACAGGAGAACAAGCAGTCGGAGAGAGGTGACACAGGAGAGCGAGCGAGTCAGAGAGGAACCGCAAGCGAGAGAGGGATAGAGAGAGAGAGCAAGTCAGTGTGGAGAGATTGCAGTTATATTTACAACAACAGCGGAACGCAACACCACTTGATACGAAAATAAACAAACAAAATCAATCAATTAATCAATCTGCTGAGCACGCCCACACGGCATACCGACACAGGCCAGGCCAGGCACAAGTACAACACACACAGGACACAGGACACACGAGTCAACGCCCACGCCCATCGCAAAAAAGGAGGGAGTGGCAGGCAGTGTAGAAGGACGAGAAGCAGCGGAAGCATCGAACTAGCAACAAACAGGACGGCAACAACAAAAACAACAACAACAACATGTTCCACTCACTTGCTTTGATGGCCTGCGCACTTGCCGCCCTGTCCCTCGCCCAGGAGGAGGCACCGCGACCAGGATCCGTAGCAGGATCCGACCTCAGCCTCTCCTCCTCCTCCTCCTCCTCCTCATCCACAGCAGCCGCCGCTGCTGCTGTCTCATCTCCTCCGTCTTCCTTCGCCGGCAAGCAGTTGAACAGATGCCTTCAAAGTTGCTATCAGCAGGTAAGAGTTCCGAGTCCCAAGTCTCTCCTCCGAAACCCATAACCCAAAACCAAAACCCCGTACCCAAGATAAGACCCGATCGGATCCGTTTCGATCCAAGACGGTCGGCTTGATGGACAGTTGTATGCCCAACTGAGCAACCGGCGATATATATAAAACACACGTCGTGGCGGAGGCGGGGATATATTGTATGTACACAGCAAGAAATGTGTATCGAAAAAAGGGCAAATAGCACACCTGCAATTTAGATCCTTGATGATCAAGGAAGGCGTTTTCCTTTGCAATTTCAGAAGGTCGGAAGTGCTTAAGATCCCCCATGGGATATCAGAAATGAAACTCATTCTTAAGGGATATTTAAATAGTTACAAATATATATGTATATATACAAAACTTAATATTTAATTCAGGATATAGCTGAAATTAAGCTAATTTTTAGGCGACTTTTAAGTCATGCTGTAAAGGAGTCAAACCTATAAATCATATATATTTTTGATCAGCATCAACAGGGGATTCGATCTAGCCACTTCAGGCAGAAAAACACATTTGACACTTTTTTTTACATTTTTAAGGGTTTAGTTACATCGTTAAAATTCTAAAAATTGGCATAATTTTTTTTATGTTAAATTTAGTAAGCAGATTTATTTATAAAAACTAACATAGAATAGCTTTCCGAATTTTGGCTTAGTTTTTAGTATTTTTAGCTTTGATTTGTCAAAATGTTTGCCTTATAAAAATATCTATTTAAAAAATATGAATATTTTAAGGTTATTTGTGACCAATTTAAATTAAATCCTATTATATATATTATAATATTAATCCTATTAAAACTTTGGCTTCAAGTGAGTTTTCTTTCTTGTTGAATATATAGCAATTTCTGTAGGATTCTTATATATTTTATAAGCTTTTTTAAGCTTAGATACTTCTGTCTATCATTGATTTTGAATGATGATTATTATTATAATTATTATTTTATATTCAAAATTGTAAAATGGGTGTGTCAACCTCGATCCCAATTCTGCTTATTCAAATTTAATTGAAAAATTATGTACACATATATCATAGACCAAAAGTACTTTTCCCTCACTTCCCACGAAGAGCTCTTCCTTCAGGTAAAATGTAATGGGATTAAGATCACGTTAATTGAGGTCATTCCACATTAGTCGTGGACGACGACCCACCCATTTCTCTGCGTGCAGGGGACCAGCAGTCGCACCAACCCGACCTTCAAGGTTAGGGAATCGATGACGCTGACAATGACAATGACAATGGTCCGCTGAGGCAAAGGTAGAGGTAGGGTAGAGGTTGAGGTAGAGGTTGAGGTAGAGGTTGAGGTAGAGGTAGAGGTACCACAGAGCGATGTCATTTTTTATGCCCGCGCTACCCCGGCTTCTTGCTGAGTCTTTATCTTTTATCTACGGGTTGACATCGCAGCCATTGCCGCTGCTTCTGTTGCCGGTTATTAAGGTTGTTTCAGGTAGCCGCCAGTTGCCAGTTGCCGGTTGCCGGTTGCCCGAGTAGAGAGATGTCAACTGGGTGGCCATCAAGCGTCGCTAATAGAGATCGGGAATTCAATTTGAGACGGCCATAGACAATGGCCTGCTCCGGTTAAGGCAAAGCTTTCGAATCGAATTTGTAGCCAAGCTGAAGGGATCACGGATGGATGGATGGATGGATGGATGGTTGGTTGGGATGGAACCCAAGTCGCTCCTTTAGATCTTCAGTGGAAAAGCCGCTGACGAAGACGACACCGGAGCCTTTAAATAATTGGGACAGGTGGCAAGAACAAAAGAACTGCCCTTGGCACAGCTTAAAAAATGATCAGATTAAACTTTAACCTGTTAATTAATATGAATTTAAGGTCATTTATCAATGCTTTCTTTGCTAAACAGAACATTTGAAAAATATATGGGAAGAGTTTCTTAAATTTACAGTAGAAAATCCAAGAAAAGAGTACTTGAAATACCAGAGAAGATTGAAATCATATAGATACATCTCTGGTAAAGTCCTAACGTAGAACTTAACACTTAAAACATGTCTCGTAGAACAAAGAAAAGATACTTTAAGACTGAAATTCCCCCTCACTCAACACTTGCAAGAACCCTTAAGTTAACACTTTTCCGCGCTAACAAAATATCAAGACAGGCAGCCAATAAATAAAGAAAACTTCAGCTCTAATCAATACATATAACAAAACTTTCCGGACAAACAAATCCGAGTTGAAAATGCCACTACAATTGAACTCACCCTCCCCCTACACATATATGCAATATATGCTTAGACGCGACACTTTCTTATGTTTCCCCTAAAAACAAACTTTGAAACCCCCGGGGATTTGGTTATGGTTTCGGGACTTCCCCCCGCATTTCGTTGTGTAAACGATCCCCGTCGAAATCATTTTTGAATACGTTTGCGTCCCCCTCGATGGGATTGAAATCGGAGACGGAAAAGTTTTCCCAAAGATTTTACCAGTTGAGTTTTTAATGCGTGACTTCCTGGAACTTGGTGCGCTGATCTGTCAGCGATATCGAAAAAAAACAATGGAGGAATACTACTTATGCTGACATCCATGGTTTCTTCATAAATTTCAATCAAATGAAATCAAATCAAAATTTTCATATCAATTCGATTCGACCAAATCCAGAGACATACACACACATATATATATATAAATCATGTGGGATAAACACAAGAGTATAAATATCATCTCCGATTTCCAAGTAAACCGAGCCGAGCTCTCTTGTGGCAGCGAGGCAACGAGGCAACGAGGTGTACGGTGTGGGTCCCATCTAGAGGAGATAAAGTGAGCACCGGGACCGCGAAACTGGCCAACCGAGAACCGAGAACCGAGGAACTCAAGAACCTATGGGGGGAACTTAAAACCGACCTGAGCAGCAGGCACATTCAACCCAATTGACTCGAGGAGTGCACATGAATCATGAGTGCTGTGGCGACACTTACAAAGAAACATGGATGAAACTCGAGAGGGCAAAGGCACTTGGACACAACAGTCTACAGTCTATGTCTACGGGCACTTCAAATCGTTTCAGGGAAACACTAAGCTTGCTTTTAAATATAGACCAAAAGTTTATTGAATTAACTGGAGAAGAAGCCAACAGCGACATCAATTTGTCTAATTTTATCTAGTTTTGTTAAGTAAAGAGATATATATATCTGAATTTTTTTTTGTAATCGTTAAATGCAGTAATCAGGGGTCTGTATATAAACAGTATAGAGGGAAGTAATAGAATTGAGTAATAAACAATGAACTCACTCTAAAAAAAGAGCTAGCGACCAAGTTCACTTCTTTAACTAACATTTCTTGTTCATCCAAGTTCATTTCTTCATCCAAGTTCACTTGTTCATCTAAGTTTAGCCTGTTTGTCCAAATTCCTTTGTTCACTTCGAACATTAGATGGATTTAGTGTTTTTCCTAGTTTTATTCATATATTTTATGGAATTTGTTGAAATATATACTTAATTCTTTTAGAATAAAATTCCTAGGTTTGATTTCTGGAGGATAAAAATGAATACTAAGTCTGTAATATTTCTTAACTTTAGTAAAGCCAAGCTATGCTAATTTTTCACGAATCTCTTGGATCAACTATACCAAAATAAAAACCCAAACTTGCGCCCAGCTTTCGGGCTTTATTTACACCCAAATCCTTACTGTTGATTATTCCCAAAAAATAAAAAGAAATTGCAGACTTTAGGCACGAAATACTTAAGCTTTTCGCTTGCGTGCCTGCATTCTTGATCACCATCATCATCATCTCCATCCGGTATGCCCTTTGAAGTTGCCTCAACAGAGAGAGAGAGAGAGAATGGGACTCCTGGGTGGTGGCAAGGGCTGCATGCCCAAGGATGCCTGGTCGAAAGTCAAAAGTTCTTAGGGGTTGCAGGCAGGGCTAATTTCATGGTCGTCTCACAGGACTAACTGGAACTAATCCACACATCCATCCATCCTTTGGCACATCCCCCAAAAGAGGAAAAACTTCGAAAAAAAGAATGGGAATGCGAATGAGAATACGTTCGTTGCTCAATCAGCGCCAAATTAACACCATGGAAAGACCTATTCTTTGCCATGGATGGTGTACAGTGTGGTGTGGGTGGATGCTACTACGGTGGGGTTTTATGTGGTGTGGATTTTCCCGGGTGGTGCGATAGGAAGATTCGATCTTGCTGTATATGTATGCCAGGCACGTAGTTGGGACGCTGCTGGTGGTGGAATCATCGAATATATCTACGGTATGCGTACGTGTCTCATAAAAGACGCTCAAAAAACTGACTGACTGACCCAACTTTTTTGGTAATTTATGTGGCCCAGGGAGTCATGTGCACATGCACTGTTAGAAAAGGAAATATGTGTCCTTAATAGAAGATTTTATGCATATAACATCTATAGATCATGAGATAAAATGTTGATTTGATCATAGTTTTATTTATTTATTTATCTAAAGGACCTGTAACAGTAAATCTTTTATTTTATTAGTTTAGGTAGTAAAGTATATATTTGAAAAATAAAAAAAGATTAACAAAACTAGGAAAACAAACAAATAAAACCTATATAACCAGGACTTACTGGTATGTATCTACTGTTTTTTTTTGTTTTGTTTAAAAGAACATGTTTCTTTTGCTATTCTAAACATCCATCCAAAGGTGGGATTTACCCATTTAATGTGGGAGTTTTGACACTTTTTCTTTGAGCTCTCAGTGTGTATAAGAGCCCTAGAGGGGGAGAGGGGTGTGAAATACCAGGGCAATTGCATGTAAAAGTTGTCGCTCTGCCTGCGTTTAATTTATATGGCCCAGACACATTTTGGGCCAGGTAGGAGGGTAGGGTAGAGCACAGAACACACACTCTACAGAGTGGGAATTATGGTGTGCGAGGAAAAGCAGTGAACACCTAGGGAAGGGAAGCAAAGGAAAACAGCGGAGGGGGCGGGGGGAAACGGAAAAGCCGGCTGGCTGGCAAAGATTTTCAGCCAGTTCAGCATTTTCATTCAGTCATTTGGTCATTCATTCGTTTACTCATTCATTTGAACGCCTTATTGTTGTTACTTATCGCCCAAGTTGTTTCAGGCCTCGGCTTCAGTCTCATCCCCCCAGCCTCATCCTTCGTCCTGCATCCTCCCCTCATCAGCATCAACTACATCCTCAACATCTTCAGAGGCCAAAAATTCAATTGAGCGGAAAATATGTTGTCTTTGCGATTTTCCTTTCGTTTTTCTTTTATTTTTTTTTGGCATTCGTCGTTTTTATCTGCCACAACTGCTTGGTTTGGCTTGGACTTGGTCCTGCTGCTGCTGCTGCTGCTCCTGGCTCCTTGCCTTCCCTGATATCCTTGCTCGTCCTTCCCCTCCTCGGCCTTATTGTGTAATGATGACAAAGTGCCGCCGTCAAAGTTGGCCCAAAAGGTGATGGCAGCCCAATGTCCAGCGATGGCACCGTGCTGAATGATCGATCTTTAAGTTAGAAAAGGAGAGACAGAGAGATGCATTTAAAGGATTATAGAGAGAGAGAGGGATAAAGTTTGATAACATCGCAAAGGATTTTCCCTTCAGGTTGAGCAAGAATTATCCAGCAGCTGTGAGAGGTTTTCAAAGGAGTTGCATTTGGTACAAGTACAAAGTGAGATAGTATCTTTGTATCTTCTCAAATTAGGGTAGTTCTTCCTGCTCAAAGTCAATAGCTAATAGTTTGTAGTTTTCCTTTAAGGATTTCACAGTGAGATAAGAATTTTTGTTAGGGGCTTAAAAAGGTATTTTAGGTAATTTTTAAGTACTTTTTCGGGCTATTAAACTGAATTAGTTGATAAATCGTAGCAGTAGGAATAATAAATAAACAAATCATTAAATGAAAAATTGTTGTACAATAAAAGATTTTGTAAAATAATTTAAAACAATCTTGTAGAGCATTTTAATACACGATTTTAGTAAAAATATATATTTATAAAATGTAGAATTAATAAGGGATATATTTTAAGAATTCCAAAAGTCTTAAGGATTTTTAAAACCTCCCATAAAGCTGCCTAAAAGTATATAATACTCTTCTTGAGAAAGAAAATTCAGTATAAATTTATATTAAAAAATATGTTTTAGGAGTTTTAAAATAATTTCTGATACATAAAACTCTTCAATCATTTAAAATTCACAACTTTTCTGATTAAATTACGTTTACTTTTGTTTATTAACCATTTTTCAACTTAATTTAATAATTCAATTGCTGAAATGATCAGAAGTAACCCAATTCATGTGACCAATTGAATGGGGGAATGTGGCTAAAGATTTCATAAATCTCTGGCCGTTGGCAAATGCAATAACCATAAATCTATATAACATTGGATGGAGTTTTAGGGGTTATTTAACCCTTGGCCTGCCCCCGTCCCGGGAAAGCGACAACGAATGGGCAAAGAATTGTGTGTAGAGCCCGGCCTCTTCGATTTGTTGTCTGTCTGCTTTTTTTTTTTATTTTTAATATTGTAAATTTGGAGTCATAACAATTTGTCACGCAGGCATCTCTAATCGCTGTCGGCTCGTTCGTCCATTCATCTGTCTCTCCGACTGTCTGTCTGTCTGTCTGTCTGTCTGTCCAATTCCCATTCATGACAGTCACCAAAGGAGCTTGGTCCTGGCCCCTAGGTCTTACTGGTTTGGGATACTACCCGCTGTTCTGTTCTATTTTGTTCCGTTCAGCTGTTTTTGAGACTAAGGCGACAGTTGACAAAGGCTAAGCATGCAGTCCGGCTCTGATCCTGATCCTCCTGCTCCGTGCTCCGTGCTGCGTGCTGCCTGCTTCCCTTTCGTCCTGTCATGGCAATCCTCCTCATTATCCTCATTGCCGGGAGCGTGAAATTTTCAATTCGCCATAGAGACACACACACAGAGAAAACGTTTGTGGTCATTTGCCTGTATACAGGATGCGGGGCAGATCCTTGCAATGCGATTTAGGGAAATTTACTAAAAGGAACACACAATGTCAAGCAATTGCTGTATTGTATTTAGCAATTTCCTTAAACTGTGGATTTTCCAAATTGTGGTAATATCTATTGTCAAGGACAAGTTGGTTGTAAAACCTGTATTTATGAATACATTTTTCATAGTTTAAATCTTTTTTATTTATAACACTTATATTATTGTATTTATTATAAATTATTTAAAAGTTTGAACGCTTGAAAATGAGTTTTAGAATAAAGAGAAAATAAAGCTAACAAATATTTGTGGTAATAAAATTGCTTTGGTTCATTTCGGCCAATAAATTATTAAATTTATTATGTTCGAAGTTGGTTAATAAGCAGTAATGTTTTTAATTTAATCAGGAAATTTGTCAATTTTATATAAATGAAGAAGAAATGGGGATTCTAAATAAGAAATACTTGAGATTTTAAAACTGATATCCTAAAACTGATCCTAGTAAGGACTTGGCTTAACTTTTGTTAAATAAAATGTTGAAGCATATTTTAGACACCTTGTAAATAGGATTTTCCACCTCCTTGGTGGGTTCTGTGGCAACTTAAAAACTTACAGCCTTACAACCTTACAACCTACAAACCTTAAAACCTCTTCCAGTGTTTTCAAACCCTGAGGCAGCCCGTTAACCATTATCCTTTTGACCGCTGCTGTTTTTATCTACATAGACTGTATTTTTTCTCTCCTATTTTTTTTTTCTGCTGCCCGTTTTGCCTTTTATTACAAGTTACAAATTTGCGTCTATTTTTGAGGCTACAAGATACGAGAATGAGGAAGATGATGTTGTAGAGGGAGAAGGAGACGGAGGTCCTGGCGGAGGCTGCCTGATGACTCCTTGTTGTTTGTCAGGCCGGCAGCCTGGGGTCTTGTGCCTGATTACTTTTTCCTAGCTTACTTAAAATTCGATTAGGCCACGCCCACTAACTAACTTTGTCCTCTTGTCGCTCTTTGCAGCTATCCAAGGACTGGCATTATTGTAAGGATTCCGCTGATTGCACAAATGTAAGTATCTCCATCTCTCTTTTATACCGCTCTCGTGTGTGTGTGTGTGTGTGCGACGGCCTAACGATGTCATTAACCCATTAATGCTGGCTTGAAAGTTCTCAAAAAAATATATATACAAATGTATATGAATTCTCTTAGTGCCAACTTTTGTATTGAGCAATCATCATTGCTTTCTGCCTTTTGTGGAGAAAGTTATTCTACAAAATTGTGTTTAAAAATGAATTAGGTGAAGACTAGAGCCAGTTGAGAATTATAAAAGCAAAGCGGGAGAAAGCGTAGACTAGGACTCCAGTTAATACGTGCTTTTAGTTAAAGAAAACTTAAGGAAGTTTGAAAATGATAAGATACGAAAATAAATGGAAATATATAAAATATATTTTAAATATGTTGCAATATAAAAATCCTTTTAGGTTGGGGTTAAAAGCAGTTGAGAATTATAAACATAAAAACATAAAAATTATACTCAAATTAATTTAGTTAATTTGGTTAAAAAGAACACTTAATGAACTTTTTAAAATTGAAAAGTATACAACAATAAATCTCAATATATACCATATATCTTTTAAATACATTACACTTTCTTAGTGAAACATTTTTTATGCGCCTTCCGCGCCCGTTTGTTTATTTTTTATTATAAATGTTATACAATTTGAAAATTCCTCCGCAGAGGAGTATCTTTTTTAAATGCTCGAAATTAAATTTACATTTATTATGCCAACCCACCATTACCGGGCGGCTTGAAAAGGGTTTTGTTTCGGCACCAAATTGCCAACCGTAAACATTTTTGGGGCACTTACACGGGGCAAGGACATGAATTATTCCCAGAAAACAGACAGGCTTTAATGGGTTAAACGCCTGTCGCTTGGGGGGGAAATGCGGGAAATGCGGGAAAGGCGGAAAAGTGGAGAGCCGACCGAGAGATGAACAAATTTCATTGCCTACCTGCGGGCGCGCCACATAATTACAAGAAATAATTGACAAATAGCTAACTTTCCTTTCCTCTCTCTGTCTCTGCTCCTTTTACGTGCCTCGCCGCCGGCGATGTCCTTGTTCGTCCTGGATTTACACGACCGTCTCCTCCACCCCCGCCCCACTGTCCTCCATCAGTGCTGCCAGAAGCTGGTGTCACCCTTCGAGCTGAAGGTCCTGAAGGCCCAGCGCCAGGAATCATTAGTCCTCACGGACATCGGCTGGGACGAGATGATAGCCAATGCCTCGCGCCAGTGCCTCATCACCTGGGAGGTGTCCGGCGGCGGCCTAATCGGAAACCTGCTCACGGACACGGCCCGTGCCGAGCTCTCCTTGTGGCCGGACACTGTGTACAACATTCAAGTCAAGTGCAAGCACAAGGTAAGTGTCCTTTTTATCCAGTGAATTCAATTGAATTGAACAATTGAGAGATTGAGCAAGTGAAATGATGTTCAGGAGAAAGTAACTCTACGAAAAAACAACAAGTTGAGAATGAATAAATATAACTTCATTAATTTAAAAGAATGGAACGAAAACGTAGCTACAATATATTAGTATTTAAGCAGTTTCAAATCTTATTTTTAATTAATATAAATGATTAAGTATAGTGAAATAACAGTAAAGAAACAAAATCCTTGAAAAACAACAAGTTAAAACCACTACAATATATTACTTTTCGACACATTTTAAAGTTATTTCAAATCGTTTTCAACAAATTCAATCTGTAAAACAGTATAATTTATTAATAATAATAAAATTAGTATTTAAAATATATACAAATATAACTAAAGTCTAATTTTTCATTACAAAAAACTCTATTTTGGAATAACAAATAAAACTTTCAAATTTTATAATACAGTATAATATTAATTCAAAGCAAAATTTAGCATTAAAAATTGGGAAAACAAACATTTATAAATTATTACTCATTTTTTATTGATTTTTTTAAGTTTCCAGACTTTTGGGAAAATAAAATAAATGTGTAAAAGTACGCAATAAAAATGTTAAAGGATTTAAAACCCTTTAAAACTTTGTTTAAAATTATGATATAAAAGGTTTGAGATAACAAATAAAGTTTAAATAGGTTTTCTTACAATATAATAATATATACATATATTAATAAGATATATAACGCCATACAAATTTTATTTGGAATTTTGATTATACTTTTTTTACATTATTTTCCACTTTAAATAATTTCTCAACAGCTCACGGGTATGATGCGCCGTTCGATCAAGCTGAATGTGGACACCAGCCAGTTGGTGGGCACCACAACGACGACCATGCCATCCAAGGCCAAAGGACATCCCTCGGCAGAGGCCCGGGAACACTCGGAATCGCAATCGCACACACAACAGCACACTGTGCACACCAGACCCACGGATCGGGTGTACATCATTAGCGCCTTGCCCACACCCAGCGAGCTGGGCGGCGTGGTCTATCCGGCCTTCGGGGCTCTGGCCTTCTTCCTGGCCCTGCTGGTCATGTTCCTCTTCCTGCGTCCGCAGCGCAAGCGCTTCCATCACCTGGACACGGACAGCGCGGATACGGATACGGCCACGTTAATAGGCGGCGGCGGCGGCGGCGGTGGGCGATCCTCCTGCTCGAGGAACTCATCCTCTTCGCTGGACGCCTCCACGCTGCATGTCTAAGCCATCCGGAGAACTTGTAGTCGTATATATACATATATATAGATGTCTGACTATGTGATATTCTGCACCCCAAAAAACAAAAAGCAAAAAGCAAATCGGAAGCGAAGACAACTGTGTACATATTACATGCCCTTCCCTGTTCCCTCAACGCATTATGCCAGGATCCCAGATCAGGATCAAATCGGATTGAAGTGACGTGGAACAGTAGTGACAGTCAAGCAAACAAGCTCAACTTAGTTTAAGTTTTATCCTCTGCCATTTTGTAGATCCCGAAGCCAAACCAGCGCAGTCATTTAGATATATACACACACGCATGATTAACATACTAACATAGCTCTATATATAAACCAACTATATATATATATATATACACTTAACGCATTTACTATATACATATAGATATTATATATCATAGTTATACACACGCCGAAGCAGCTAGAGGAGCCAGTGCAGAGTAAAGGCAAAGCTACAAGATACAAAAGCAAATACAGATAAAGATTCGTTTACGGTTACGGTTATATAAAGTATATATATACATATTATATTATATGATTATATATATTATATAGATCTAGGGGCCAGCGGCCAACCAACTAAATACACCAAACTAAACTGCAACAAATTGCTACAAATTTTTGTCGTCAATCGTCGTCGCTCGCTTGCAAAACAAAGAAAAAAAGAAGAAAAAATCATACAAAATAGAATTTGTTTTTTTTTTTACCTCGCGCGTTAAAAACAAATGAATGCTAAGTAAATAAATGAAATAAAATACAATATCATGCATCTCTCTTTTCCATTTGTGTCGTCTTTAATCTTAACAGAAAACTAAATGAAATTAAGCTAAACAAACAAAAATACAACTTAAATCAAAACGAAATATTTTTCAAAATTTTTAAATGTTTATATTAACTAGTAAAAGGAATTAACAACAAACGTAAACTACATTAACTGACTTACACTGTACTTGAGCATGTAAAAAACAAAAAACAAAAAACAAAAAATACAAAACAAATACGAGGAGGCGTAACCACAACTAACTGATAACTAAACTAAACTATGGTTAAATGCGGTTAAATCAAAGGTCTAAAACTGAGTAAAGGAAAGCTTCGCTACGCAAAAAGCCTGTAAATATTTTAGCCATTAATTTATTTATATATATACATATAATATTAAATGATAAACGTTTTATACTATATTTTTTTTTCTTATTTTTATAAGCAATTGTTTTGTTAAATTATGATTTTAAGATGAGCAATGTGTTCCAAGCGGGGGAATAACAAACTCCAAGTTTAACTTTTTACAACAACAACAACAACACCACAATGTTAGTTAGTGGAGAATGAGAGAGATCCTCCAACAATATTTAAATATTTATGTATTTTAAATTGCATTCAAGAATGTGTCTACTCCAATGGTTGTAGTTATAAATTAGTAAACTTCCAAAAAGATATATACATTATATCAGAATAAAATCGACACTAGTTCCCTTATAAAAACCTAAAAACAACACACCACTCTTTTCTTTTCTTCCCCAAAAATAGGGAAAACTCTGGAGCCAAGAGCAGTGATGGTGAGGCATTTTTAATTTAATTTCCCTTTTCCAGGGAAATTATACTTAAATTCGCAAGCCTCACTGATATAGACTCCCGACAACCATTGCCATATAAATAATATTACCAACATAAGTTAATTTTAGTTAATATTCATAATAGGAAGAACCAATTTCGTTACTCGCATCATTTTAGCCTTATTTCGTTAAGATTCACATTTAGGAATAAGCTCACAAAGGATGTGAAAGTGGAGCGCTGAACCCTTTCCACATTTGTATCCTTGATTTGTTTATTATGTAAATATAATTTGATTTGTTATTGCAGCCCATTCCCTGGCTACTTTTATTTTGTTACGGTTGTGTTGGCATGGGAATATCATACTAGTGCTTGGGTTTGATTATCAAAAAAAGGAGAGAAAAACTAAGTCATCGATTTTTTGGGGGCTTCCCCCCGTGTTCTCCCCCATTATCATATAAATTAGAGTTGGGATATGCAAATGTGCATTCAAGACAAAGCGGCAAGGAGGGGTCGCTCGATTCCCGGCCAGGGGTTGATTGGGGGATGAGATTGCGTCGTGTCGATTATGAGAAACTTCTTTGAATAGATGAAATGGAACAAAAAAAAAAGAGGAAAAAAAGAAAATTCCTTAGCGGGGCGGAGGAGGGAGGGTAAAAAGCCAGGAAAAAGTATTCTCCAAAGAATTTCCGATTAAACTTTTCCTTTCTCCCTACGACTCTTGCTTTTTGGTTGAAAACTGGAAACCCCAAGAACTTCCCTTTTATACTTTTTAATTTTTTTTTTAGCTCCTTAAAAAGTTGTACGTTTTTTACTTCCTTATTATATATATATTATGTACCCTTTCGGTAAGGGTATTATCAATAGCCTGTAACCTTTCGTTGTGTATATTTTTAAGCTATTTTAAAATTCTAATTTTAGCCTTGTTTATACCCTTTCAAGGTATATTATAATTTTAGTCAGAATTTTGCTATAAGGAAAAAAAACTATTCCTGGTTAGTACCAACAGCCGAATTGATCTAGCCAAGTCTGTCATTCCGTTACTATGCAAACTAGTCTGTGGATCTGTATCTATTTGAATGAAACTTTCCAAAAAGTCTTCTTTCTTTTACAGATATTATAATGAATCGATTGCACCTATGTATATATCTTTAATTAGTTATAGAAATTATTGGAAAAATTAAAATTTTATGGTTTTTGTATTATATTTTTATACATTTTTACAAAATCCTATTTTATATGATTTTATAATTACAGTTTTTGGTTTATAAAAATGGAATCTATCTTACAGATACATAGGAACAAACGAAAAATGCATAGCAAAATAATATGAAATGTATAATACAACTTTGTTAATTTGAATATTTGATTTATTTAATTAATATCCTTTTAAATTCTGTAGAAAAGATTATATTAACATTATTTAATTGTTTTAGGATTTAGAACTCACTCTCACTAAGTATTTGTTGTATATAAACATAGGATATGCAAATTTCGGCTCTTGAATTTGTTTTTTATATGTTACATTATGTTAAAAATATAAAAAGATATGGCTTTTTAATTGTGTAAAAATTATATGTTTGAAAAAGTTTAAGTTTAATAGAAATTGGTAACCAAGAGAGGCAAACGAAAGTAGATATTTTTTAAGAAAGACTTGAGAAAGGACTTCTAGATGGTTTAGTTAGGCAAAAAATTTAATTAATATTTTTTATCATTTAGGCCTAAAAAAAAGAGGTTCTTTATTGCAAATAAAATGCCAAGTATAAATCTTAAAATATATATTAAATATATTAAGCCATAGGATGTAATTGGAGTTACTGAGAGTAATCCAAGTTATTGTTTCCAAATTTCAAATTGAAATTCAATTCTAAAATGGTTATTTCTGGTTTCAATATTAATTCAAGGTTTTATTGTATTTTTTATTTTGTTTTTCTTTTCTTGTTTTATGGCTAAGCAAAGGGGGTTGGCTTCTGGGCGGCCACTTGGCTGCCATTAGACCGCCTTAACCCCCTTTTCCGCTCGCCGCTCGGCCACTTCAGCCTTGTGCCCCACCCCCCACTCCATGTTCTCGAGCACTTTTTATAAACCAAATTAAATTTATATGCCCCTACAGCTCACCGCCGCCCCGCCCCGCCCCTCCTTTGGGTCCATCTTAACCCCTGTCGCTGTGCTGTTGTTGTTTTTTTGTGGGGCAAGCCAATCCCAGGCTCTCGACGCTGTCAACTGCCAATTAGCTGAGCATTTTTCAACATTTTAAATTGTCTTCACAGAGTGCGTGCCCCTCGCCCCCTCCTAGCGGAAGATATTAGGTTCGGGGGGGATTGGGATTTGGGATTGGCATTGGGGGCAAGGGGGGGAGGGGAGGGGGGCTGGCTGCATCACTTGAGTGAGACGTCCACGTCCGAGCGATTCTCTGCTTTTATAACCCCAATAATACCCATTAGGGACGACGGCGAGGGGCATATTCGCACTTTCAAATCTTTCCTGGGATGTGAAAATATTTCGTTTTTATTATATTATATATTTTGCATTTATATATTTTTTTATTTTATATTTATATTAAATACTTTATAATTATATTAATTATTTTGCTCAGTTTTCTGGTATAACATTTTACATGCTTCCCAAAAAACTTTAGAATGTCAATGGAACCTTCTTCAAAACTACATAAAACTAGATATTTTGCCAATTTTGAAATGTGAACGAACCAAAAAATAAAAAAAAAAACAAAAGAAAATCTTCCAAACAAATACATATAGAACGCATAGAATATATATATATATATATTCTTGAGAGAATACAACTAAGTGTGGACTGATGTTGATAAATCTTGATTCCTTTTAAATGTACATTTGCCTATTTTTTACTTCTGAATGTTTTCCAAAGAGAGATAAGTGTAAAAACAAATATATAGATATAGTATAAATTAGGTGTATGCATTGTATAACCAAATACAAATGTTAATTGATCAGCAAAAAAAAAAAAAAACAAAAACAAAATTGAACATTTTTGAACTTAGTAAAACTTAACCATTTTCCAAGTAAAATCGGTACGCTAATAAACTTCTTCCTGATAAGCTAAGATATTTATACAAAATACATTAAAAATAAACCAACTAAATTATAATAATAAAAACAAGAAAGAAGGAAAAGAAATAAAATATCAGATAGATTTACCCATTTTGTTTGTTTTCAAGGAAAATGAATCAAATTAATGTAAAACTAAATGCTAAGAACATCTCCTCCTTTCGTTTTTTGGATTCTACATTTTAAATAAAATGAATTATGTTAACATTAAATTAAAATTATAAGTCGCAGTGTAATTCTTACTGGACAATCCACTTGAAATCCACTTGTGTTCCCAACGGGAAACGCCGCTTCAATTGGATTTGAGGTAGCCGAGAGCAAGAGCGAGGGTAACCCCGATTCGAGTCTACCTCTCGCTCTCCCTGGCTCTGTCGCTCTGTGTTTGTTTTAGTCGTTTTTGTTGTTTGGCTGTCAGTTGTGCAGCGCGTGCTTCATTTATCAAAAAGCAATTACAATGTTATTTCGATAAAGATGCTCCAATGCTCCCAATGGACACGCCCACGCCCACACCCACACCCACTCACAGTCACACACACACAAGTACAGCGAGCAGGCACACAAAAGAAATGAGCGCGCTCTCCCGCTCAATAAACGTGAACGTGAGGGGGTTGGGGGCCTTGGGAGAGAGGGACACACCTGTCAAATCAAATCATTTGCCAAAAAAAAACCTCTCTTTACCCTTAACCCCTATGGTAACCCTTCGGGGATTAACTTTAAGATATCATTTCTTGTTCGATTTTATTTTCTAAAAATGTATCTTGTATTTTATGGCTTTTGTTGAGGATAATTCTTCTTTTTTAAACATTAACAAATTATTAAAAATATTAAAATAAATATTATTATTCATTAATCAAATAAAAGCAATTGTCTTTAAAATTTTACTTTTTAATTTCATGGATTTTCTGAGTGTTCCTCCCGTAACCCCTATCCTTCCCCCACTCGCTCTCATCTTAACCCTTGGCCAACCTTTTTGACTTTCGTTTTGTAATATAAATTATCAAACAAAGAGAAGCAAAAATAACGGAAAAAAGGAACAAAACAAAACTTAAAAAAAACGCTAAGAAAACAAAAGCAAATATATAGAGTACCTACAGACATATGTATTGTATTACAACATGAAGAAGGAGATGGAGATGGAGATGGAATAAAAGAGTAACAACAACAACAAAAATTATTAATTCTAAGTAGACAAAAGAAGAAAGTGGAAGATGTTGAAGAAGCAGCAAAGCAACCAAATAAAATTAGACTACGACTAAAAGGCAAACGAGAAGAGAGAGCAGAAGAGATAACTTTGCTTTGGCGGGATGGATGGGCGGGGGAGGGGGAGCGGGGGGTGGAAAGTGGGTGAGGCGGAGAGGTGGAGGCGTTGGGTAGGAAAAGCGAGCATGTGTTTGTGCCATAAAAGGTTTCTCATTACAATTTTGTTCTTGTTCCCGCTGTTGCCACTGCCCTTGTTGTTTTTTGCCTTTTTCTGTGTTTTCTATGTTGTTATTTTTTTTTGCTCTGTGTTGTCTTGTTTTTTTTTTTTTTTTTTTGGCCAAGGGTCGTCGCATCGTTGCACAAAATTACTTTTTTCCTTTGCCTCCCACAAGTGCCGGAGTGTGGAGGAGATTGGCCAAGGGAATAATACAACAAAAACAGATGCCAGCAACATGACACTGAACGAAAATACTTGAAAGTCGTCTTATATAATCTCTTTTTATAAAAAATGTTGTATAAAATATTGTATAAAAACAAACTAAGCTCCAATTGCCAAATTTTAAAGGACTCTTGGTAATATTCCCACATAAATCTGCGCAAAATGACCTCATTATATTGTTATGACCATAATTAGGTACATACATATGTACATTATAGCCCAAAAGGATATTTAAAACTTTACTTGCTGTCCTTAAATTACCTTTCCAACTAATTGGTTTCGTATTCCTTGGGGAGGGGAAGTTCGTAATTATTTTGTTCAGTGCAATGGCAGCTGCCCCGAAGGGCGATTTCTGTTCAAGAAAGCAACTGTAGTTCTGTAGGGGGAGAGGGGGGAAAGTGGGGGGCGGCAAAAGGCGGCCAAGGCTGGGTCCGGAAAATTGATAAATTTCTGTGGCAAATTTCCACAAATATCAAAAGATTAGGGCAACTTTTCAATTAAGAAATGGAAACTAATCTCAGTCATTGCAGCGACAGGCAGCCCCCGGAGTCCCGAGATTTTCCCCCCCTTTGAGAGCACACACACAAGGCAAGTACAGCTGTGCGTCCCTATAAATGAAAGTGTACTTTATTCATTTATTTTTTATATACTATTAAAATTTAATAAAATAAACTAATGATCCTTGAAAGAAGTTTACTTAATTAAAGTTGGTTAAAATTGTATAACAAACCTTACTGTACTTGCACTACACAGAATCCTGTGCTGTAGCAGCGGCGCAGCAGAGGCCAAAGCAGAGCTGATGTGGGGGCTGATACCAACACTAATACTAATACTACTACTAATACTGATACTGATAATGATACTGAAGCTGATGGAGATGCTGAATCCGTTTGATTTCGATAGGGGAGCAGCGGCATCGATATACTCTGGCACACACGTGGGAGTTGGAGTTCGAGTAGCAGCATGGGGCGAGGGGGGAGGCAGTGTGGCGACCATGAGGGAGAGGGAAAGAAGCAAGAGCAAAACGAACAGGTTGCAGGCAACATGTCGGAGTTCGAGTTGGATGCAAGGGATAAGAGGAAGAGCCGCGGCTATATTCTTATATCCCACATCCTGCCAATGCGTCGGCGCCTATGCATCCTACTCCCCTCCCCCCTCCCCCTCCCCTCTCTTCTTTGGCGTGGCACAATTCGCGGGCTTCGCAGCTAACATTTAACCTTACCAAAGGTTACAATACGTCAAGAGAGTGCGCCAGTTGAAGAGAGCAACACCCAAAGGAGCATCGCGCGCGAGAGCGTCAGACAAGGCGAAAGGGGAGCCAAAACAACAGCTGCAACAGAGATGGCCAAAAATAATTTAGCCAAATTAGAGAGAAATATCCATTATACTTAAAAAGGGGTTAATTTATCATTGTTTGTATAAATATATGAAAACTATTAAAAGCTTAAAATTTGCACATTAAACTGTGATTTTAATAATTATTGCTTTAGATACTTCTTTGAGGTAACTTAAAAAAAAAATTACAAAGAGATTAGCCACAGTTGTAAAACCGCTAAGGTCGCAACCATGTGAGCTGCAAGGAAGAGCACCCAGAGGGAGGGAGAGAATGTTAAGGGGGAAGGGAGCCAGAAGCTGGCTAAGCTGGCGGCACAGCTGACAGCCTTGAGACATCTTGATTCCGAGCATTATCCCATGATGATTTCCATTATTCGCCCACACTTGTTTGCAGAGATTCGCCGGGGATTAGGATTACGATTGCAGGGCAGGACGACGGGGAGTTCAGAGAAGAGAACAAACAACGAAAGCTGAATGGCCTGTCAGCTCTGTGATTTGAATCTGTCACGTGCATCGATATATTCTGCGTTTACGCGGGGGAAACGGAAGTCGCCATTATAATACATTCGGCATTTGGCATTCGGCATTCGGCAGCATTCTTTTTGTAGCCTACTTTGGCGGGCTGAAATTGCGGCACTGCCAAAAAATAGCACAAGCTGTTAAAGTTGTCTTGCTTTGATCTCTTTCTATTATTATTATTAATATTATTTTTTTGTTTAAATTTATTTTGTGTTACACTGACCTTGCGTAGGTAGGCTTTCATAATAAAAAGAAGCATTGGGCTTAATTATTTACCTCCTAAAAGCTGTCTTTACAGCGACAAGGTCGTGTCTTTACAGCGACAAGGTCGTGTAGCTGCTATAGGAACGATCGGAAAATGAATAGAAACATATTATAACTTTACTATTCTTTAATATATTTCTATATTATTTGAGAAATAAACATAAAAGTTGTTTACAAGAAAGGTCTCATCCGCTCAGTCTCTGTCGTTCTCTTCCTCTATTTCTCTTTCTTGATATATCTATATTTTTCTATTTCTATATCTCACGATCTATTTCTCTATCTAAATATCAATATCTCCGCCGTCATCTGCCCCTCTAGCTACCTCTAGGCAGAGCAGAGCAAAGAGAGTACGTGAGTTAATACTTGCAGGTAGTAAGAGAGTACGTGAGCTGGAGAATGAGTAAGTTAGAGAGTAATACTTGCCGGTAGTAAGGCTTACTCTCTAACATTCTCATTCTCCAGCTCACGTACTCTCCTTGCTCTGCTCTGCCTAAGCAGGTAGTAAGCCTTACTCTCTAACTTTCTCTCCAACTCTCCTACTCTCTTTGCTCTGCTCTGCCTAAGCGGGGACTATAAATAGAGTCATTCCCCGAGCGCCGCCTCTTTCGACTTTCGGCGTCCCGCTCGTGCAGACCTATGGTGGCAGTGATAGATTTTCGATCTCAAATGTATGACGTGTCTATTTTAACTCATCTAAATAACTCGTGTGATACTTTCTTCGCTGAACTTTTGGAAATTAAATAATTAAAGTGCTGGCAAACACCAAGAATTTAAATCTGGTCTGTAAGGAGCATCGATCCTAGACAAGGAAGGAGAATTAGGATAGCTGTGTCACCTCCTCTTTGGTAAGTCCCACCTATACATTAATTATATAGTTTTCATGGAAGCCACGATATATTCAACATATGATCGGTAGCCATTTGATTAAATATTTAGGATTATGTTTTTTTATGAGTTTATTTTAATTGATTCCTTAAAATCGGAGTACGGTTAATAGATGATAATCATAGGAGTGTTTTATACCCTTCCAGAGTATTATAATATAGTCAGACGACTAGAAAGCAGTGAAGGAGTCATTTCCGACTCTATAATGTTAAAAATTTAAATTTTTTGAAATTTAAAATTGAGTTTGTAGATTTATTATTATTATTCGGTTTACCGAAGTCAGCTTACTTGTCTATCATAATATTACTTTGTCTATGCTGAACCTGCGCAACATTTACATGTTGCCAGAACCCATAGATGTTGCACAGAACCAACAGATGTTGCGCAACATGCTGCTGGTAAAATTTATACAGAATGTCCTCGAACATTTTCCCATTTTAAATTAAAATAAAATTTGTACTATAATAATAATTAATTAAACGCATAGAGTTAGACCTTAATTGTTCGTGATCCCACAGCAACACATTTAAAATCCATATAAACCCAACCATTCCGATTAATAGTAATAAGTCTTGGTTTTGTCCTTCGATAAAACGAAATCGTTTGTTTATTTCGGCTCAAAAGGTTTGTGGAATATAAGTATAAGATATAAAAGGAAATGATAATAATACAAAAATAATAATTATATATTGTACAATATGTTAATGTTATTACTTCTCCCTCCCTCCCTTCCTACCACTCTCTCTCTCTCTCTCTATCTATCTATCTCTCTTGCTCTTGTCCAATACAGCTGCATGTAATTCATTTATAATCATAATAATAATAATAATAATAGTTAATGGATTTTCTTTGCGTCTCGCGATCATCATCAACATCGTCATCAATCGTCCTCGCCGACAGCAACTAATCAGTTACATATATAGTTCTAAGCTGCTGCTTCGTCCTGCTCCTTCGTTATAATTATATTTATCAATAGATATTATCTAGTTTTCCACAGTGCGCTATCTGCTGGCTTATGCTTTCTCTTTCATTTCTTTAAGACTTTCTCTGTGGTTGCTGCCTGATTCTCCTCCCGCTTTAAGTACGTGCGCACACAGGAAATAACAATACATAATATATATCAGAATATATATATATAATATGAATGCTTACATAGCGGGGTAAATAAAGAGAGAACAGATTCAGATTGAGGAATATCGAATCGAATTACACATATATAGAAATGTAACAAAAATCAACGGATTGAAATGGCATTCGTTCGTTTCCTCGACTCCATTTTCAAAATGCTAAGCTTTTTCCTCTTGTTTTCTTAAATGCTTTGCCAACATAATTTTACAATCGGTTTTTGCGTTACTCTTCTATTGTTTGGAGACACGGCATAGGATAGTTTTAGGATGGGTATGACTTTTATTGTCTTAAATTAAAACTGAACGTTGTCTTTTACACACAGAAGTTTACAAAAAACACACAGAATTGAGGGAAATCGGGCGAAAATGAATATAATAAAAAACAATTTCGATTTGACAAGTTATATAGTGTGTGTGTGTTTATATAGAAATATAAATTAGAAACAAAAAATATATATATATTAAGTTAACTGATTCTTCTGATGTTTCTTCTGATTTTTCCCGCTTTAAAAAACAGTCTCGACAAATGTTTTTCTAGACCTTGCAGTGGGTGTGGGCGTGGGTGTGGCTGTGGGTGTCCGTGTCGGTGTCGCTGTCTTTCTCTGTGTGTGTGTGTGTGTTAACTTATTTTACAATAAATGTGTGACAACCACAGTGTGTGTGTGTGTGTGTTAGTGTTGCTTCTGCTGCTGCTGCTGTTGTGTTGAATTTTGCATTATATATTAGGCTAATCTGGATTTTTGCTTTAATACAGTTGAAAGTTTCCCTACTCCGCGCTCGCTGGCATCTGATCCGGGAAGCCGCTAACTTCTGTTTGCTTCACCTGCTGCTGGCCATCGAGCATATACTGGATGCGCAGTCGCATGCGTAGAGTCGCCTAGGAATCAAAATATACATTTATTTATGTTTAAATAGTAATATATTCCACGACTTACATTCGACGAGGCCACAACGCGCATCTCCTGAGTGATAACGCCGCCTGGTGGCAGCAAAAACCCGGATGGGGTCACCATCTGCAGCTGGAAACTCTTCTGTACGGCCGCCTGTGGAGGAAAAATAAATTAAATAACAATAAACGAGAGAGAGAGTAGTGAGGTTTGATCACGCACCTTTAGCAAGTACTCCTCCAGGGTATTATCTGAGCTATTCGTGGTTGTCACATAAATACGCATGCCATCGTTGCCCCACACCGGTTCCATCTGCACCAGCAGTCCATCCTTGTCCAGCGCCGTTAGCTTGGGACCCCTCGGAGGCTACAAAAGTGTAGTATTTTCATTAATTGCAATTCCCAAACTCAATTCCAAGCTGGAACCTACCACTAGAGCGGCATTATTGGGATTTAAATCAGCCAGCAGGTTGCCGCCGTCGATAAGGTTGCCGGCAGCAGCAGCAGCTAGGGGCGCCGATGCCGCTGACATGCCACCGCCGACGCTCAGTCCGCCCAGCATGCTGGCCAAATCATTGCCATTTGTTGGTATACTGGCCGCCGAACCATCGACTAGACCGGATCCAAATCCACCCAGATCCAGGCCGCCCAGGATGTTGTTCATGTTGGACGACGCCGACGCCGCACTGCTCTGGTTGTTATCACCAATGGACAAGGACAGAATTCCACCGCCGCCTCCGCCCGTTGGTGGTCCCGCATTCGTCGTCGACGACATATCCAAGTCCAGCAGGTCCAACAGATCCTGGTTATGGGAAACGGAAGCCGCCGACGCCAAGCCATCGTTGGCATTGCGCGAGTTCTTTTTATGAACGGCATTTGATAGATCCGTGGCCGCAACCAAGTCGCCGCCGCCGCCCGCCGACAGATCCGTGCTGCCCAGCAGATCCAGCAAAATGTTCTACAAGCGAAGGAGTAAGAGATTAGGATTGGGCCTAACTTTCGAGTTAAGAGCTAAGGACTGTACCCACCGTATTGTCACCCAGAGTGTTCATATTGCTTTCGATAAGTGAGTGTCCGCCACCGCCATTGCCTGCACCCTCTACGCCATTTTCGATAACATCCGGACTGTTGTCGTCAAAGGAGCCGCCGCCGCTTTCGCCATTCTGCGAGCTAATCCTGCTTATCTGCATCGCCGGCATCTTCTCCAGCAGCGGCGGTCGCAGGTGCTTATAGTGTCCAAAGAGCTGCGTAAACTCCACGCCGCGCTGCTGCAGATCCACATTCAAATGGCTGCCAAAGGATGTGATCAGTGCCTGAATTTCCCTGTGAAAAGCAATAAGAAAATGAGAGAAACTTTTAACAGAAAGCAGAAAGTATCAAAATATATATTTTGATGATATTTGTACTTACTCCACGCACTGCTGCAGACGCGTGCTTAGCTTGGCTAAAGAGACCAGAGCATATTGCTTGCTTGTGGTCGAGACTTGAGCAGAGGTTAAAAACTTATGATACACAGCGATCAGATCGCTCTCCGTGGGCCGTTCAAACTCTGCAATAAGTATTTGATTAATATTAAGTAATAAATATAAAATATAAGCTACTCACCATCCTCATTGGCGCCGTACATGAAGAGATCGCCGTACTCGCCTATGGCCCAGACGGCAACCTGCAGGAGCGGCTGCTTATCCTCACAGTGATTGCTCACCTGCAGCGACTCCCAAAATCGATTCGTGATATACGTCTGCTCCGGGACGGGACTGCTGGACACCAGCTGTATGGTGGAGGAGACGACGTCGTCGCGCACATAGTTACCGGCCGCAATCAGCACACTCAGCTGCGTATCCAAATGCCAGCGTGTGTTTGGCGAGTATCGCTCGGCGGCCAGGATCATGCCCGAGCTGCACTGGGCCTTAAACTCGGCATCCGCCTTCTCGAGGAACAGCAAGAGCTCCTTGGTCATTGTACGTATATTTTGTGCATTGATCAATGCAAATGACAGCTCCATGGCCCGGCGTCGAATGGAGACATCCGGATCCTTCAGGCACTCCAAAATGGTGGTGCGATGCCTCTGCACCGCCGACGTGTCCGCATGCACTGTCCGCAGCAGTGTGTTCAATGCCACATACCGGATGTTCTTGTCCGAATTGAGCAGAAATCGCCCCAAAATATTCACGGCCAGAACACGCAAGCCACCCTCGGAGCTGGGGAAAGAAAAGGATATTAATTACTTTTGTGTTTATTTGCATTTCTGTGAACACTCACCGGATATCCATGATGGAGAGCACTGTCTCATAGAGGATCGTATTGCCCACATTCTTACTCGTCTCCGTGTTGGTGGCCACTTGAGCCAGGATATCATTCATCGCCTCCGAGGCATCCGGATCGTTATGGCCAAGTATACGAAGTAGTCGCAGTATTTTCACCTGCAGGAAAGGATCGCTCACCCCGCTGACATCGTGCTCTGGCGAATAGCCACCCAGAATCAGGTTCTTCAATATGCGCACGAGGTTCGGCACAATCTAAAGAAAGTTATTATTTCAAACAACAAATTATATTAAATACATAGCCATAAAAAAGCATTTATTTAGGCGAGGAAATACGGAAAATTGGGTGTGTGTTGAGAGCGTAAAATAGGTGTGCGCAGAATGTGTGGTGTATTTGTGTGTGTTTTTGTGAAAGACAAAGACTCGAATAAACTCCAAGAACTGGATAAGTGCAAATGAAACGTATATAGGAACTACAGACCCGCCTCAAAGCCTCAAAGAGACCGGGCCATATACCAAAAAACATATGTACAGGTGGTTGTCCGTGTAAGAAGATATTCAAAACCTACCAAAAATCATTGCAATTAGCTATTGAAAAAATACTCTGGACCAAAACGTGAATTTCCGCTGATTGTTATGTATATGTCTGTGCGAAATGTATGTTTTATGGTTCACAAAATTTTCAGATAAACATTGGGGTAATTTATTTTGCGAAAGCCCTTAATATATCGTTTATAATTTACAATTATCCCTGCATTGAGACATATACATAGGCAGCAACATAGGCAGAAGTAACTCAATGCGAAATGATAATTTTTACATATTCATATATATATATATATATAGTGTGCAGGGTAGGTAGAAGGCGTTACAGGTTTATTTTATTCTATAGTTTAAGGCACAACAATCATACCTCTCGATTTCCGCTATCCTGGCAAGCAAATTACAACAAATTTCATTTTGTGTTCATTTTGCGCGGTTTTTCGAATTCAATCAAAAAAACAAACAAGCGTTAAAAAATCGTAAGTATACAGGTTGATTAAAACGAAAAACAAAGGAGGGTGTGTGTGTGTTTTTTCTAAATCGGCAAAAGTAAACTCAATATAATATATATATAGAATGGGCAATGGATATATAGCCGGGGTATATATTATGCTACGTCTAAATTATGGGCGCGAGATAGTTTTACACAAAAATCTTAAACCCGCTGCTTGGGGGCGTTTGTAGCCACAAAAAATGGGAAGAGAGAAAAACCAAATGCAGCAGGAGCAATGCCAGTGGCAGCTGAAGTAGTTGGCCACTGCGCAAGGACTCGTTCCATGGAGAGAGCACTCGCTGGCCACGTCAACACTTACCTTCTTGAAATGCATCAGTGTGTCCGAGCTGTTCTCGCACATCTCCGTAATCAGCGTGACGCCAGTTATCAAAATGCCTGCCGGAAGAGAAGCGTTTCCATCAGTTGCAGTTGGGAGACAGACTACTCAAGACTACCCACCATGATTCTTCTCGCTGAGCAGGGAACGCGTGGCCGGCAGAAAGATCTCCATTAGCTCCGGCACACGACGGATGACACGGAAGGCACACAGTGTCGCCTTCTTGCGTATATACGTGTTTGGTGACTTCATCAGACGCTCAACCTCGCTGGCCAGATCCCGGGCCATCTCCGGCGAAGCAATGGCACCCAATGTGCACAGAGCCAGGCCCACAACGAACTGCGTCGAGCTGTTCAAGTCACTGCAAGATCGCGAGTTAAGGTAATTAGTTACTGCAATCAATCCTTCATTCCGAATCTAATATTCTTCACTTACTTCTTCAAACAGTTGGTGATGAGTAGGTGGACATCCTGCCGCTCGTCCAACAGCAGCATGGCGCCCAAGTAGCCAATCCGTTTGTCTGTGAAACGCGTGCTGGCCGTCAGCTTAAGGCACTCCAGTTGGCCAAAGTGAGCCGGATAACCGAGCATGTGTATATACAGCAGCTTGGCAATGTTGCGACAGCTGTGCAGGAGAAATATGAACAATTAGATTGTAATTAAATATGATGTAGGTGTGGGGGCCCATGACTCACCGCCAGACAGAGTCCTCCTCGCGGAACGTGCTCCGTATGTAGGCGCACTCTTTGTTGACCACCGCCCGTTCCTCGGCAGCGGTTCTCGCGGCGCGTATCTGTCGGATGAGATCGCGCAGGCGTGTGGGCGTTGGCATTCTGACTGTGGAGACGTGGAACATAAAATGTTTGATTAAAAGTGGGTTTAGGTAAATGAGGACTAAGTTCTTATTTATCTGATCTTAAAGTGAGATGTTCTCAAAGGAGAGGGAAATGAATCTGAATCTTACACACATTGAGCGAGCCTGCAATAGGCACTCTTGAATTTATATATGTAAATAGTGCATTTAAGTGCATTTCCAAACATTTTGATGAGTTTATGATATGATATGATATGAGTGCTGTCTAAGGACCTCTGTGGCCATTGACTGCTGCACATCTCCCCCTCTCCTGTATCCTGCGCCACTCTGCTTACCTCTCTCCACGGCCTCTGTGAAAGCTTGCCGTATGGTGGCCATATTGAAGGCAGGATTGAATCTGTCGGAAAAAGGAAAATTAATGAATAGATGGAAACTTCTTAGAGGGGCGATCAGGGGATCTGTGATGAAAGGGAAGGATAAGGTGGCGGCCTACCCATGCTCGGAGTTCATTGTGGAGGCGAGATACGTTGAATCAGCTTTCCTGCTGCTCCGCTCTTCCGCTTCAACTTTACTTTGCTGCTTTTGCTGTGTATTTTTTTTTTTATTCTTTTTGCCGGCCTACGCGCTTTTCGTGTTTTCTTTTTGTTGCTGGTCGGCGCGGACCGCCAAACGTACTAACGGTTGTTTTTTCTTTGCAGATCTTTCACACACACACACACGCACACATTCACTCACAACACACACTCCCTCGCTCCCACGCACACGGACACACCAGCCGGCCGCTATTTTGTTGCACTCTCGCTCGCTCTCGCTCACTACTCAGCTACTAAAATGCAATGTGAAAATATATTAAATGTTTTAATAGATAAATAAGAGCAGACAGCTCAGCAGCCAAGTAACAATTGCCGCTGATCGCTCTGTTGTTATGAAACTGAACTACAAAAACTTGACATCTCAATGCGTGTGCGTGTGTGTGAGTGCATGCGTGTGCCTCTATACAAATATACACATGATCTCTGGTTAAGTTAAAAAAAAAAAAAAAAACAAAGCGCTGACAAATCTGCGAGCTCAATGCGAATTGATTAAATAATTAATGCCAAAGTCGCACACACCCACGCACAGGTAATATAAACACAGAAACAAAAGAAAATCCAATTGGGCTTTCAAGTTAATTTCAATTACAACTTGTTTACCAAAATTCCGTGGTTCTCAACGTTCCCGTTTTTTTTTTCTTTTTTTTTTTTTTGTTAAAAGCCCAAAACAGCTGCCGTCATCGATAGACAATATATCGATTGTGCACTAAAAAGAAATCACACAAAAAAACGTCACCAACCACATATACATTATAGTTAACACGTAGGGTTTATGTGTTTTTCAATGCTCTTTCCTCGTTTGTTTTCAATGTGATTTTTCGCCTGCTAATTTATGCGATTCACTGGATGGCAAACACACACGACACACACACTCACACACACACAGCTGCAGCACACATACGCCTAGCGTATGCTCCTTTTGGCCAAGTGGAAAAGCCACGGAAAATGCTGGCACAAACCCTTTTGTGGCTCACTGCCTTTCAGTTATTCATTAGCACTAAATTATAACCACCTGCCCTTCGCGACCGCTTCTGCGTCCGCTACCAATGCGAAATTTTTTACAACGCGACAAAAAAATTTCAACACACACCGCACACGCACACACGTTTGCTTTTTTCGGCTGGAATGTTGGTTTATTTGTTATTCTACCACTGCAATTACGCTTAGCACATGTTCGCACGGCCGTGGGTTATCGTTATTTTTCCGATTTAATGCCACAAAATCAACGTAACAAGTAAAAAAAAAATGTTCGTGGAGAATATGTTGATGATGAGCGCAACAGTAGTAGTGGGTGCGAGCGAGAGGGCGATATTTACAAGCAGCGGCAGAAATGTACTAACGCATCGCAAGAGAACGCACTAGTGCTTTTGGACTACAGTGGGTGTCACGGAAAGAAAACATAAAAAGTTGCCAATTGGCATTTGTTCTTATTGGTAAACTAAACATATTTAAGTTTTTAATTGATTTTCTTTAAGAAATAATCCTTTTTTAATCCCACTGCGGTGATAATATATGTTACTTTGTGCGTTAATGTGACTTCTTAAGTTTTTTTTGTGACCTGGTATTTTCAACGACTCAAACTTAGAATGCTAATTTATAACATAAATTATATTTGTAAATAATCATAAAAATACGCTACTAGAAAAACGTTTAGAAGGGTAATGCGGCTGTTCGTGGATTTTTTGTGTTTTGAAATTTGAACTATGTGAGAAAGCTTGTTTTTTTTTTTTGGTATTTTTGAGATATTTTAAAAAAAATATCGATTATTTATTATTTTATATATTAACAGAATTAATTGGATAATAAATTGAAACTATTTTCTTAAAATTAATAATAAAAAATGGTTCTAATGTGATTGTCAACTTAAATCGATATCTGTACAGGTGAACGAAGCTTATCGCTAAACAGTTTATTGTTATAAACAAACACCAAAGTTGTTCAGCCATAATGGACTGAGCTTGTGAAATAGTTTAAATAAGATTTCGAAACCGCAGTGATTCAACAATTTTCTTTTTTTTACAAAACGGAAATTTAAAAAAAAAATACACAGGAAAGCAACTAAAGCACGGTCACACTACGCCGCGATAACGACATTTTTTGAACACATATTTAAAAAGATGCAATGTATGCGTCTTTAAAGGGATCTGGGAAAGTCCAATTCAATCCCGATGGCCATCTCATCTCACCTGCGATTGTTCTCCGGTGGCAGAACGCTCCAGTCCTGCTCGTAGTAAGGATACATGACTTCTAAGGGGGGGATTTGCCACAGCAAGCAGACGACGGCACTTGGAACAAAACTAAACCGACTGAAATGGCAGCGATAAGCACGAAACGCGTTGCTGCTCCATATATGTATATAGTATGCGTTATCTAATGTACACTAACAGGTAACAGGTAATAATGGGCAACGACGAGCGCTCTGCTTTTCCGACTCTCCTCGCCGATCACTTACGGCCTCTGAGCGGTGGAAACTCCTGCGGAAGACTAACGATTCCGTGGCGGTGCAACTCACCCACCAGGGTGTTGGTGGTTCTGTTGCTGTGTTTGTTGTTACTGTTTTTGGTGGCACAGCAAAACTACACACAACACTGTTATCTATTGCCTGATAATGGGTACCGCCGTCGTGAGAACCAACACACGCACACTCACAGAAAGCCAGCAGCAATCCAGGCTGTTTTTTTTTTTTATATATATTACGGATAAGCAGAAGCGTCATTGACAACCGCCATCGAGGTAGCGCTGTTAGATAAAGCTGGAACGTAACGGAGGAACGGAGCTACCGCGCTTCCACAACTATAGTCACAGTTCGAGACAAGCCCGTTGCCGACGCTGGAAAGTGAAGCTATTTCCTTGATCTTTTCTATTCGATTTTAAAGCGTGCTTAATTCGACAGCCAAAACGACAAGTAACACAAAGTTTTAACATTTTGGAAAGCCTTTTTCAAAACAAAAGTGTCTTCTAAATTAAAAAAAGAAGGAAATCTGAAACTCCTATGTGTATAAGTTAAAGTGAGAACCTAGTTAAGACCACCAGTTACAAGGCCTTCTGTCTAGATAATGTGGGCAAGGTAATCTGCCGCATTTATAACAGCATATAATTATTAGTATCTCACAAATCTCACCCCACCTAATTACTCAAATATAAGCGTAGTCCTAAAGCCTTAAAAGGTACAAAAATACAAGTCTAGTTAAAGCCCAATCCCCGCCGATTTTTCTGCCGGGATTAATCATTTTCCCGCGGCGGTCTTACCACGGCATGCCGCTTAATAGCCTCTACTAGCCACTTGATGCCCTCGTCAACGCCCTCGCAGTGAAGAGCGGACACTGGAATGGTGAGGCAATCACGACGGCCGATCAGGGCGCCTGCCTGCTGGAACACTGGTTTGATTTCGCGCACTCCCATCACATCCGGCAAGTCCTGTTTGTTGGCCAATATGAGTAAAGGCACACCGGAGAGCAGTTCGTTTTTGATCATTTTGTCTGGAAATACAAAGTTTGTGAAATGGGATTAATTTAATACACTAAAAGGACATTCGTGATTGTGAGAGCCCATAGAAGCCGAAATAACAATCTCCCATCTTACCAAAGATAATCTTGGACTCCTCCATACGCTCGCGATCGTTGGAGTCTATCACATAGATGACGCCATGCGATTCTTGGTAATACTTGTCCCACAGTGACTGCAGTTCCTGCTGGCCGCCCAAATCCCAGAAATTTAGACGCACGCCCTGCACATCGATGGTCCCGATGTTGAGGCCAACTGTTGTGGTGATCTTGCTGGGATTCAGGCCCTTGTAGTTCCGCGTAAACTTGGTCTTGGCAGCCTCCAAGTAGGTCTACGTAGGCAGCACAGAGTCAGGTGTGTTGGGATGTGATCGAAGAGGTAGAACGATTTTGAGGACGTGTTTACAACTGTTAAATTCTTGATGGACAACTACCGTTTTGCCCGCATTGTCCAGGCCCAGGATCACCACGCAGTAGTCATCCTTTTGTGTCATGTACTTGTAAAAGCCGTGCAGCAATGTGTACATTGTAAATTTCGACAAATAACAAACTATAATTTTGTTGTTTTCGCTGCCAGGGATGGCACTGCAGGCGGCTGGCTGATGGTATTATCAGCTGGTATTTTCTAGTGTGAAAAATACACAAATACACCGATACCAATCGATATGTGATGAAGGAATTTTAAACAAATATAACAGTGCAGAAAGCAAAACTTAATTCAAAACTTATAATTTAATAAAAATGTAGTATTTTTTAAGCAACTTTAAGAAACAAAAGTTAAGTTATTTTAATTTTAAATAGTTACTTTGTAAAAACAAGTTGGCAGCGGCAACCCTGCGCATAGCCTGGCAGCACCATTCTGGCATTGCGTTGTTGGAAAATAAAATCGATATATCGTCGATAGAAAATAGTCGGTGTTGTTACAGCTCTAGTGTGCGTGTTTTTTTTTCCACAAGTTTCCATTGTATTTTTTAGTGCTCATAAATCACGGGAAAACCGTATTTAAAAAGAAAATTGAAGAAGTAAATCCACAAAACAGAGATGTCGCTATCGAGCCTGCTGCCCACGCCGACGAATGCGGTATGGGACCGCGAGGACGAGCGTCGTTTGGCCGCCCGTGGAGCACCCAAAATCGGAGCCCTGGTCTCCGCCAAAATTGCAGCACCGCCGTACGGACAGCGCAAGGATTGGATACCCCGCACGGAGGCTGATTTCGGCGACGGCGGCGCCTTCCCCGAGATCCATGTGGCGCAGTATCCGTTGGGTAAGTAGCTGCCTTGCGTATTTCGTCTAACTTGTAGAGCACTTTCTCCCAAGATTCGCGTATGTTTTCGTGCATCTGGCAAGCCAAGCTGGCAAATGTCTTACAATCTTCACTTATCTCTTCTTTTGCAGGCTTGGGAGCCCCCGGAAATGTGGGCAAGAAATCGGATTCGCTGGCCGTTCGCCTGGACGACAAGGGCAAGATCAAGTACGATGCTATTGCGCGCCAGGGACATGGCAAGGATAAGATTGTGTACTCGTCCTTTTTACAATTGCTGCCAGCCGAAGTTCTGGCCGAGGATGCCGAGGAGCTAATGCGACCGGATGAGGAAACGGTGGCGGAAACCACCGAGGAGACACGTCTGGCCTTGGAAAAGCTGACCAATCAGAAGATTACCTCGGCACTGCCGGTGCGCCATGCCCAGAAGGCCGCCCCAGCACAGTATATCCGGTATACGCCGTCGCAGCAGGGCGATGCCTTCAATTCGGGGGCCAAGCAGCGTGTAATACGGATGGTGGAGGCGCAGCAGGATCCCATGGAGCCGCCCAAGTTCCGCATCAACAAGAAGATACCTCGGGGACCCCCGTCACCGCCAGCGCCTGTCCTCCACTCGCCGTCACGCAAGGTTACGGTTAAGGAGCAAAAGGAGTGGAAGATCCCGCCTTGCATATCAAACTGGAAGAACGCCAAAGGTAAATGAATACTACTTAATAGGTGTCCCCTCCTTGAATGCTTTTTAAACTCTACCCATAGGTTACACCATTCCGTTGGACAAGCGCCTGGCGGCCGACGGACGTGGCCTGCAGCAGGTCCACATCAACGAAAAGTTCGCCAAAATGGCGGAGGCTCTGTACATAGCCGATCGCAAGGCGCGCGAGGCCGTGGAGGCCCGTGCTCAGCTCGAGAAGAAGCTGGCCCAGAAGGAGAAGGAAAAGAAGGAGGAGATGCTGCGCATGATGGCGCAGCGTGCTCGTGAAGAACGAGCGGGCCTACGCAATCCCGAAGCATCGGAGCCCTCGGGCTCCGGAGCAGCCGGCGGTGGAGCCGAGGCACGTGAACGCAACGATTTGAGAGCGGAGCGGCAGAGGGAACGCCATCGAGATCGTAATCTGCAGCGAGCAGCGCCGGAGAAGCGCACCAAACTGCAGCGGGAGCGGGAGCGCGACATCTCCGAACAGATAGCGCTGGGCCTGCCGGCAAAGAGTAGCCAGGGCAATGGGGAAACCCTTTTCGATCAGCGTCTCTTCAACACCACCAAGGGCATGGACTCGGGCTACGGGGACGATGAGGCGTACAATGTGTACGACAAGCCCTGGCGCGATTCCAACACCCTCGGCGCCCACATCTACAGGCCCAGTAAGCAAGCGGATAGCGATAATTATGGCGGCGATTTGGATGCCATTGTAAATACAAAGCGCTTTGTTCCGGACAAGCAATTCTCGGGTGCTTCGCGGGAGGCAGCCACCAGCCAGAGGAGTGGCCCCGTCGAGTTCGAGAAGGAGGAGGATCCCTTCGGTTTGGATCAGTTCTTGAACATGGCCAAGAAGGCGCCGAAGCGAGCCGAGGAGAAGAACAACGAGCGAAGCAACCATTCGGATCGAAGCAAGCGCAGCAGGCGCGACTAGAGATAAAAGCTTTAGCAGAAGGAAAACCATTGCCAGATCATAATCATCATCATCATCCACACCATCATCAGTTTCATCATCATCAACGCCCAACAACATTTTTTAACTACTCCAGAAACCAAACAAAACTTGGACACAATTTGAATAATAATCACAGGATCTTGACGTAACGTAACTTAACTTATTTACGGGAGTACATTTGTTTATTTTGCCTTCGATTTTATGGTCTTCTCTAGCCAGCTCACATAGTGATCCACGCGGGTGAACACCATTGGTCCAGTAAGGGACCCGCATTGGTACTTCCCAAGCGAAATAATGCCCACCAGCTGGTTGTCATCGATGACCGGACCCCCAGAATCGCCCTGGCAACTGGCCGCCTGTCCCGAGAGACGACTACCGCCGGCGCACATCTGTCCTGGACCCACATCCGCATAGTACTTCTTGCAGTCAATCATGGTCCAGCCACTGACCAGGGCCTTGACCTTCACGGGACTGACTTCCAGGGATCTGTCGCTAGTGCGCCCCCAACCGGAAATGGTGAGGTAGTTGTTCGCATAGGCATCGGATCGCGAGGCTATGCCAGCCGGCACATAAGGCAGGCACACGGGCTGGACGAACTCGGTGTAGTTGACGCTCTCGCCCAGCTCCAGCAGGGCAATGTCGTTGGAGAACTTGTACAGATCGCTGCCTGTGGTATGTTCGCTGGGCAAGTATTGCTCATGGACTATGGTTCGCGCTATGGAATAATCGTGGGCATGGTCGGACTTCAACCGGGAGTCCCACTCGCCCAAACGGACGCGCAGCAGCGGCGGCGTTTGTCCATTGTCTGGCGTGGACACACAATGAGCCGCCGTTACGATCCACTTTTTGTCAACCAGCGAACCACCGCACTTGGGCTCGAAATGTTTGCCGTCGCGGCTGTAGAGCAACATGGCCATCCAGGGGGAATCCCGAATGTTGGTCACCACGCCATTGGCAATGCGTGGCACCGTCTCAATCCGGCAGTAATCCTCTGTCAGTTGGGAATAGTCCTTCGGCTTCATTAGACAGCAAACCAACTTAAAGCACTCGTCCACCGCCTGGTAATATCGAAGCTCCTCCATACACTCGTCGCTGGGCAGGCACAGACCTCTGGTTGACTCTCCATGACAGCGGCCATAGTGGAGCCGGGGCTCTGGATCAAAGGATAAAGTGAAAGCTTAATTACTTAAGTTGTTGTGTTATTTTCCTAAATTTCTGTGAGCGATAAGCGTGATCTGTGGTTATTCTACTTGAGAAAAGTATCACTTATTTTGAGTTCTCTTTTTTTTTAGTTCTCGGATATCCATGTGACATATCCTTAGGGACATTAAAAAACTTACTTGATGCCACTAACAAAAAACAGCAAAGGTAGTAGCAGGAAATGAAGGCGCCAGCTCGCAGGCCCATAGCTTCGAGTCAGAATCAAAACAAAAAATAAAATAAGCTTATCGGAAATAGGAAATCCCTGGGAACATTTCCCAAGTGCAAATTGCAAGCTCTCTCAGCTTTCGTTGTTCTGGTAAAACCTGAAATTCTAGTGCACTTTGATCTGGCGAGTGATAGTTAATCTAAGCCGATGCTGCATTCCCAGCATTAATTATTAATGATAAATGCATAAATAAATAATATGTCACCTAGTAAAGCTTCAAATGATTCACAATTGGTTGTATTGCATTTATACAAAATATTTTATTTATTTATGATTTATTATTGATTTTTGTAAATGATTACATTTTTAAAATGTTATTATAAAGACCGCTAAGGCTTTTACATTTCTAATTTATTTTTGCAATAAAAAAATAAAACAAATAAAATAAAAATAATGATAAATTAATTTCTTTCGAGTACACAATGTAAATCATCTCAGATATAACGTAAATACTTGTTAATAATTAAAAAAAAAAAAAAAATGGATGTGGGACATAGGGGAAAATGACCAAGCACTCAATTCATCCCGTTTGAGTCCAGAGTAAATTCATATCTCAATGCTCGTTTAAATAAAAGAATTTAAAATAAAAATAAATAAAGTATAAAAGAAAGTAGAGATGTTGCAACTGTGAAGGCGAAACAGCAATTGAAGTTCAGAAATTGACAAGGTAAACTTTGAAACAGCCTTGAGGTGAAAAAGGAATCGATTAGAGGCGATAATACATCGATGAAAACTCGACCCAATTTTTTTAAATTTTGAAAGTGGTCAAAAATTGACAGACATTTATTTATTAACATTTTTTTTTTAATAAGTAGGCATATTTATTAAACCAAAAAGCTCTTCTACGTAAAATTAATGCTTTTTTACATATATTTATACATTTTTTTAACTTTGAATTGTCAATAATATTATCATATAATAATATCGATGGATATCGATTTAATCGTATAAGCAATAGCCAAAATTAAAAGTTGCAAACGAAAATTGGGCTCTTACCTGAGTCTTTATATGTAAATTAAAGAATAACTTTCACCTATGTTTATACAATTTGACTAATATTCATACATATTAAGATATTTATTCCTTTTTCCGGATATTTCCTTCCGTGTTGCCACCAGCCAGGGAAATCAGCGTTTTGGTCCTGCACAAACGTTGGTCACACTGTGTGTGACATTGAGTTGACATTTTGCTTTAGTTTTAATTATAATTACAATTTATCCGCCAAGTAAGTGACCCCGAAAAAGCCACAGAATTCCGCACGGTGCAGCTGTGCGCGCCACTCCAACGACAAGTCCCTTGGAGAATGAGCGGCTGCAGCGGATTCTAGGGATTCTTCTAGCGTGGGGTGAATAGGTGATCCGACGAGCAGTGTGATTGGGTATATTGGGGGGCAACGCCGAGCCGAAGCCACCGCCGACACCTTCTCCCCCTGCATCACACCACCAAAGAGCCACCACAACAAACGATCCGATCCAATCCGATCCGACATTATGTAAGTGAGCGTGCCGCTGCGCTGCGCCGCGCGTTGCGCTTGGAGTAAACAAGAGGCACAACAAGCTCTAGAAGCTTTTGGAATACTCTTGGCCATTTATTGTTACTAATGGCAGCATTGTACATTTTGCAGACAAACTGACGGGTAAAGGAGCCACTTCCACAGCCGTCATGCGTTCACGGAGCAATTCGGGCGTCCGCTTGGACTACTATCAGCGAATCGTACATCGCCTGATTTTGGCCCACCAGGAGCCCGTCACCGGCCTCTTTCCCGCCTCCAATGTAAACTCGCACGCCTGGATCCGTGACAATGTCTACTGCATCCTGGCCGTTTGGGGTCTCTCGATGGCGTACAAGAAGATCGCCGATCAGGACGAGGATCGCGCCAAGTGCTACGAGCTAGAACAGAGCTGTGTGAAGCTAATGCGTGGCCTCCTAATGGCCATGATGAACCAAAAGGACAAGGTGGAGAAGTTCAAGATGACGCAAAGTCCCTATGACTCCCTCCATGCCAAGTATTCGAGCAAGAACGGCCTTCCCGTTGTGGGGGACAATGAGTGGGGCCATTTGCAGATCGATGCTGTGTCACTGTATCTACTTATCCTGGCCCAGATGACGGCATCTGGGTTACAGATTGTCTTCTCCTTGGATGAGGTATCCTTCATCCAGAATCTAGTGTTTTACATTGAGTCGGCGTACTCCATTCCGGACTATGGCATCTGGGAGCGTGGCGACAAGACCAACCATGGTGCGTAAAATCCTTGAAAACTGTCCAAAAACAGAAAAATATTTAAATATTTATACTTTTTCCAGGTGAACCGGAGCTGAATGCCAGCTCCATTGGCATGGCCAAGGCTGCTCTGGAGGCCATGAACGAGCTAGATCTGTTCGGAGCTCGCGGCGGCCCGGCCAGTGTCATCCATGTGCTGGCAGACGAGGCTCACAAATGCCAGGCGGTGCTTCAGTCAATGCTACCGCGCGAATCCAACAGCAAGGAATTGGATTCTGGATTGCTCTGCGTCATCGGCTTCCCAGCGTTTGCCGTGGACGACGCCCAGCTTATACACAACACGAAGGACGCCATCCTGTCCCGATTGCAGGGCAAATATGGCTGCAAGAGGTTCCTGCGCGACGGTTACCGCACCCCAAAGGAGGATCCGTCGCGGCTCTACTACGAACGCTGGGAGCTGCGCATGTTCGAGAACATTGAGTGCGAATGGCCGCTGTTCTACTGCTACCTGATCCTGTTCCATGCCTTCCAGAGCGACAAGCGTTCGGTGCAGGAGTATGCCGATCGCCTGGAGAAGATAATGGTGCGCTCGGAGGATGGCATACTGCTCGTACCCGAGAGCTATGCCGTGCCGCAAGATCTGGTGGGCTTTGAGTACCAGAAGCCAGGCTCACAGGCCCGCGAAGTGGTCGGCCGGTGTCCCTTCCTCTGGGGCCAGTCACTCTTCATTCTCGGCCGGCTGCTGCAAGAGGTGAGTATGAAGTTCCTTTTTGTAATTTCTATAATTTTGTATAATTTGAAAAATATCCAGGGTTTCCTGGCCGTTGGCGAGTTGGATCCGCTCAATCGCCGTCTGGGGGCGCAAAAGAAGCCCGACGTCGTCGTCCAGGTGGTGATCATAGCCGAGGACAATGAGATCCGGGACAAGCTGGCCGAGCATGATCTGCATGTCCAGACAATCGCCGAGGTGGCGCCCATTGAGGTGCAGCCAGCGCGCGTTCTAAGCCATTTGTACACGTACCTCGGACGTAATCGGAAGCTGGGATTAAGTGGCAGGAAGTCGCGCGACGTGGGCATTCTTAGTACCAGTAAGCTGTACTCTCTAAAGGATCGCATATTTGCGTTTACGCCTCAGGTGAGTGATTGCATTCCGGCTCCCGAATCCTGGCCACCTCTAATCCCCAAAATATCCCCCTAAAAATATATTCCCTGGACTTTTCCTCGTTTGTTTTTTGCACTATTCTATCGAAAGTTATTAACTGGCTTGCAAACTGACGAAATATTTGAAATCAAATTATTTTAAACAATAATCGAATAAATAAATGTAGTATAGATAACAACAATATATCAATTGGTATAGATATTTGAAGATATAATATATAATTGATATTTTCTAGATGCAATTTCGATAGTTTTTCGATACTTTAAAGTACTATAAACTTTGATAAATGTTTAAGTTTAAGAAAGCTTATAGAATTTGAAGTATTTTCGTCGGTTTGCATACCCCAGAAACTTTTATTTAAATGACTTATGATTTATATTACGTTTATATCACGCCGTTTATCAGTTCGCCGACCTGTCGCGCTTCTATATTGCCTCCGATAACGAACTCATGATCGACATCCTCAAGGGCGAGATCAATTTCCTCAAGTCCGCTTGGGATCTACTGGGTCGTCCGCTGGTCACCCTCGTGCTGAAGCGCATCCATCTAGGTCGGTCCACCGAGAGCGAGAGTTATAGAAAGAGAGAGACCCTCCCAAAGTCCCTTGCTCTTCACTCCATAAGCCTCTGTTTTTTTTTTTTGTATTTAAATTGTTAATTTACCGCCTTTTACTTTATTGTCTGTGCGGGTTCTTCTTTCTGTGTGTTGATTTTTGATTTGATTAATTTGCAAGGGTTTGCTTTTTTGGTATTGGTCATGTTTTTTTATTATCAATTAATTGACACTCGCACACACGACAAAACGCGCACATTTGCACCATTCACTTTATTTTTTAACTCTCGTTTGGCAATTTATTAAATTGGTTGCTCAATGTTCAAACGGTTTCGATTTCCCTAAAAATAGCCCAATTTAACTTTCATAACCTTGTTATAGGTTTCCTTTAGCATCATTGGATTGGTTTACTTTAATCTCATGGACTTTGAGCAACTAACTTTCTAAATTTCCCTAGGAGTCCTTGGTTCCCTTAGATTTTAGTTAACTTTTAGTTCTGGTTGTGGACCCACTTACACACTTTCAACACTATAAACTAGAAAGAAATTCTAACACACACCGTACTTTGCCTTAATTTACTTTATTCTTTTTTATATACATACATACATAAAAATCCCTCCATAATTTTAGTTAAATGTAGTTTTAGTTTTTAGTTACTGTATATTTACTGCATTTCTCAACGCTCTGCTCTGGACCTTAGAAATTCCCATTTCAAACTCCTGAAACTCCCACAAAATTGGCCAATGAAATAATGTTTAGATAATTGAAATCGAACCAAAAGAAAAATGAAAATTCTTTCTCTTCTTTATTTTATTCAAAAAAAATCAAACCATATATCTATTCACAAATATTGCAACCAACACGAAACGAAAACAAACAACAAATTCAACGACAAATTCAACAACAAATATCAACAACAACAACTACTACAACACATACTACACACAGCATATCGACTATGAAGAATATTATACAACACGCGATCCCGATTTGCTTGCCAGCAATTTTACCACAAATTTAGCATTCTTGACCAACAATTGGCGTCACATGTTGGGCAGGCCGACAATCACACTAATGGCAACCCACTATATGCTAGGTAACTACCCCAACAAACCCCCAATCAAAGCGAACACCTGAGTTCAATAATATCTGCATCCTCAAATCCCACTCTTTCCCCGCACACTCCGCACACCCAAGCCAACTCCTGACTATTATTTCGTGAGACCACGGCACACTCTATATACTTACTATATATAATTATATATGCGAATTACTCAACACACACACACACACATCGAAGCCACAACAAACCAGTATGATATGCAATTGCAATCTGTAATCCTGTGGCCTGTGATCCCTTTTCCTGCGCTTGTGTTTGCCGCCTCCGCTTTCTACTTTCCCCCGTTTCTTCAGTGTAGATATATAAACCAATATTATGACCTAAGGTATATATCTTTTGATTCTACAAGAAACTAAAGTATTGATTAATTAAGTCCGATATGTGTCCTATCACCCAATGCAAAGAAAGCCTTAATTTATTTTGACTAATTCAAATTTCCAAAAGGTATAAGAGTTCAATTAAAAGGTACTGAAAGGGCTTATGTTATGTATTTGAAAACCAGTAAAAAATACTTGGTTGGATCTAAATTTTAAACCCTCTATGTTGCTAATTGCTGTGATTAAAAACAACGAAATACTTGCTAATCCCTGTCACTGTGGCTAATTAATTTCCTAAGCTTGGCTTGCAACTAAAAATCAAAGGCAAAACTAAATAATTGCCGGGTTGGTGATGGAAACACTCTGTGTGCTGTGTAAATAAACGCATATATCGCATATATTTCTATAATTACTTGATTATTTGTTGTGACTAACTAAGCCGTAGCTATTAAGAGACGCTGTTCCTAATCCCATCAATCCCACAGCATCATCCCAATTCATATGTACCCATCATTAATCGAAGCTTGCGTTGAGAAGAGTTTGTATAAGCTAACAAGATCCATTCGGATGCTGCCACAGATCAGGACAAGATACCGCTGGCCATGATCCAGACCATGAGGAAACTCAAGTCGGGCTACATTAACGGCACACGGGTGATGCTGGGCAGCCTGAAGGACTTCCTCAACACGTCCGCCATCACGGACCTGAGCTTCTTGGGCAGCACGGAGGATGGCTATCCCGATCGCCTGCATCCCGATGTCCAGACCTATCTGGATGAGCATCTGCTGAGGTCGTTTAGCAATCGCAGCACCATGAATCTGCGGGGCGGACAACTGCGTCCCCGTACCCTGAGGCGACGCATGTCCTGCAAGGGAGCCATCAAGAAGACGCGCTCCATCAATGTGGATTGTGAGTACATGTACATTATCCTTAATTACTTGTAAGTAATTTTTAAATCTTATTTTGCAGCTGACAACCTGGGCATGGAGGGACCCTCGCCACTCACCGAACGCCGCCTGTCCTCGATCGTTCCACCGCCCTGGTTGCAGCCGAATAAACAGAGCCATGTCAGCGTCTTTGCCACGACACCGGAGGAGGGACCCAGCTCGCCAAGGCAGCTGGGCCATGAGCTGTCCGTCCGGGAGAACATATACCCCGTGGATCCGCATAACAGTACTAGATCGGCGATCGACAGGCGCAGCGAGTTTGTGCGCCAGCAAGAGAGTTAGTTTTATACATCTATTTTTCTCTTTCGATTTCAATTCCAATTTAAAAGATTTTGATTTGCTTTTTGCTTTGAGTCAATTCAGTAATATTATGTTTATATTTACTTATGTATTACCTGGAATATCTTTTAGATATTTCATTTGTATACAATTTAATTTCGCCTTGTAAGCAAATCAGAAACTTGTACACAATTATGATTTTTGTGTAGAACTCTTTATTGATTGCTTGTTTTTTACATTTTGTTAATTTTACTTTCTTGCTTTCCTTTTTCATTTCATTACCATTTCTATATTATCGTGTACTCGTATTTGGCAATGCGATCCTTGATTAGTAACAGTGCCAAAAATTCTCATCCAACGCCATCGTGCCGACACAAACTTTGCGGACACAGAGGTCGAGGAGCTGATTGCAATGCTGCGCGAAACGGAGAATCTCGAGGAGCAGGGCGACATCCTGCAGTACCTGGTGGACACCCAGGGTCTGGACTTTAATACGGGTGAGAGATATGTTTTGAGATTAACCCAAGAATCGTTACCATTCCTCTAGGCTTATGTGTAGGTATGACGAAGCTTGCTTAAAATGCTTTCTTAGCTAGGCATTTTGTTTGCAAAGTTTGGTAGGATACGGGTGGATAAAAAACACACACCTGAACACGCACACACACAAACACACACGCCCACACACTTTAAAAACAAAAACACATACGCACATGCCAAGCATACACGCAGAAACACGCTCGACACAACTATTATACCTTGGGGTTAACAAATACCCAGGAATTATATACCATTTGGGCTTATATACTTTCTGTCACATTGGGTTAACACTAGAAAAGAGTTTAAAATTCAATTGGTTAACTTGATTGGTAAATTAATGATTAAAATAACAGTATAACAGTTAAGTGCTGTATTTTCAAAGATTTATTTTGATTTTTTATAACTGGTTTTTATTTATTACAATTGATTTTGTATTTTTTAAAGTGAGACATGGGTTTAACACATAACCAGTTATTACATTTAATTTAGTTTTAAAAAATACCAGTCTCTGTATGCATAACAGTTAAATTTAGGGCTAACTTTTAGCCTAGAATTCATATATTTTTCAAGTCAATTAGAGACAAGAGGCTTTTGTTAATATATCTGTCATATCTGTGATTCTTAAATTCAATACCTGTATTAGTGAAATACCAAGTTGACCAATATGGTATTTAAGGGAATTGAAGAATTGAAGTCTATGTATAACAGTTTAGAGGAGTTCAATGTCTGTAACAATGTCAGAATCCACCATTATTCAACCATTTCTATTGCATATCTCGTTCTCACATTCCGTTGTTGTTGCCCCCCATGTCTTCTTGTCGTCCGTCCCGGTTTCGTGCATCGTGTGTGTTCCGTGCTCCGTAATGACAGCTGGACTGGGATTCAAGAATAAGTCCGATGATAGCGCCAACGCTAACAATGCAGCTGCCGGTAAGTGTCGTCGATCCTGTGTCCAATTGTCGATTACTGTTGTTGTTTGGAGCTCCTGCGGAACTTTCCTGAACTCCCTTTTCCCGTATCCAATCTCTCCTCCCTTAACATCCTATATCCCTCCTTCTGTGATCTCTCCAACTTTCCCTATATTGATTGGCCAACCATTGGAGTACTCCTTATTGTCGCCCATAACAATTTCTTGCCATCTCTGGTTGCCATCTCCTATCGTTATTGATTTGTGCATATACTTATTCTTGTGTGGATTGACCTTTTCCGATATTGTGTAAAAAATGCCACTGCATCCTTGCTTTGCTTTTTTTTAATTTGAAAGCACATTGCTAAACCAAATTTGTATTTATATGTATATTTTATTTTATATTCTCGAGTCAGCAAATTCGCTTCTAAAATAAATATACAATATAGCTCATAAATAAAAATCAATGCTTCTTTGCTTTAAGTTAGCATTATTAACAGCATATTTCTATTAACATTAATATCTTTTTTTCGGCACAAACTTAATTTAATCCTTTAACATTTTATTTTACTTTTTCCGCTCCCACCACGACGCATTTAATCCCACATGCAAAACACACACAAAAACACAACACACGACACACACACACACACATCCTGGCATGTCCTGTGCGCTTGCTCTTCATTATAACATTAATCCAACTAAATTTAAAAAAAATACAACGCAAACTCCGATTCTTCCAAATATAAAAACCAAATCCTAACCCAACTAACCCGCAATAAAAACCAAAAACCAAAAACCAAACAAAAATAAGAGCTCGACCAAGCGTTTATGGATGAAGTGGTGCTGGAACTGGCGGCTGGTGGTGGTGGTGGTGCTGCTAGTGGTACAGGTGCAGGTGCAGGTGCAGGTGCCACTTGTGCTACCGGCGCTGATGATCAGCAGGCCAAGTACAAGCCGGCGATTAGTCTGCCCACGGTGATCATCGATGCCGCTACAATTCCAGCTGCGCTTAGCTCCGAGCCGGACAATGCCAACACTAGCCACACCAGCGGCAGCAGCAGCAGCGGCAGCAACATCAACAGCAATCCACCACTCGAAAATAACAACGATTCTTCCCAATCCGAAGGCATGCTGGAGGAGGGACGCGTGGTTACCGTGCGGGATCTGCTGAAGGGACTGTACGAGAAGGCCTGCCAGCAGAAGCTCTGGGGACTGGTCCGGCACACGGCCGGCATGCTGGGCAAGCGTGTGGAGGATCTGGCCAAGGCGGTAACGGATCTACTGGTGCGTCAGAAGCAGGTGACAGTCGGCATGCCGCCAAACAATGAGCACACCATTACGGCACCGCTGCCGGAAGGCGAACTACGACAGCTAATCCATGATGTAAGTACATAGTTCCATATGAAATATGTATTCTATATTCATCGGAAATGTTTTTCTGTCCAGGCCTACGGTGACGATGAGAGTACAGCCATGCTGACACAGGAGCTGATGGTCTATCTGGCCATGTTCATTCGCACGGAGCCGCAGCTGTTCCACGAGATGCTGCGCCTGCGCGTGGGCCTTATCATCCAGGTAATGGCCAAGGAGCTGTCGCGCACACTCAACTGCGATGGCGAGGCGGCGTCGGAGCATTTACTTAACCTCTCGCCATTCGAGATGAAGAATCTCCTGTACCACATACTCAGCGGAAAGGAGTTTGCTGTGAGCAGCGGTATGTCTATAGATACATCCCTCAGATAGTCAGTAATCTCTCATATCTATATTATAGTGGCCCGTGGCAATTTATCTATTGTTAGCTGCAAAAGCAGCCGCGTCAGCAAGAAGAGTCAAATCGGTTTGGGTGACCCGGAGGGCGAGGATGCTCTTATAGCCACCATTGACGACAGGCAGGGACAGTGGCTGCGTCGCCGTCGCCTAGATGGTGCCCTGAACCGTGTGCCCCGTGATTTCTACTCCCGCGTCTGGACGGTTTTGGAGAAGTGCCAGGGTCTGGCCATCGAGGGACGTGTCCTGCAGCAAAGTCTCACCCAGGAGATGACACCGGGTGAACTGAAGTTTGCCTTGGAAGTGGAGACAGCGCTCAACCAAATACCGCAGCCCGAGTACAGGCAATTGGTGGTCGAGGCCCTTATGGTGCTGACCCTCGTCACCGAGCACAATATGGTGCCCACTCTCGGTGGTATCATCTATGTGGAGCATCTGGTGCACAAGGCCAATCAGTTGTTCCTCGAGGATCAGCGAAAGGTGCAGGGCGATGCCACCCTGTGCTGTGCCAAGATTAAGGACGGCAAGGAGCAGCAGCAGGCCGCCTCCGGAATGCTACTTTGCGGCGGAGCCGCTTACATCTGTCAGCACTTGTACGACAGGTGAGGATCACAGATCACTGCTCTATATAAGTTTCCAATAGAAAAGATTGGGGAAACAATTACAATTTCATCTGTTGATATAGAAGATACAGAAAGATATCATATTTATCGTTAAAATATCAAAATTTTTAGAATCAAAAATATGTAATTTATTTTACACTTTCTGATTATATTAATCCGATATAGAAATATCGATTTTCCCTTTAAAAAATCGTTATTCTCGATATTATTGCGATAAAAACAAGCATTTTCTCTTACTAATCCAATTTAAAATAATTTCTTGCAGTGCTCCCAGCGGCAGCTATGGAACCATGACCTACATGTCCCGAGCAGTCGCTCTCGTCCTGGACTGCGTGCCCAAGCACGGCGAGATGGAGTGTGCCATATCCTAAAGCGGATGAGCTGTCTCCACTTAATACAAAAAAACGCCAATCTCTTTTGCAACTTTGGAAACACGTCCGTTCTCGATCGCTCGCCGTTACTCTCTCTCTTTCGTTCCCGCGCGTTAGTGTTATTCTCTTTCTCCCTCTCATTCTCTCTGACCCCGCCTGTATATACATATATATATAGTTTGTTCCAAATCACATTTCGTTAGTGTGTTTTTGTTGTTTTTTTTTTTTTGACCAAGAATCGAGTTCAGTATCGTATTATCCATCCGAACCTCGAACCCCTCACCGAATTAGTAAGTCAACGCGCGCAGCGACGACGACACTTTTGATTGTTTTAACTTTTATATATTAATTATGAAAGCTACTATTTTATATTATAACGTTTGGACTGTGAAGTTGAACGAACGCGCAGCAATATTTACAATAAAAATGTGTTTGCAATGTTTGCGGAGTGCTTTTATTAAGTGGAAAGATGGCCAAAGTTAAAGTTAAAGATCAAGCAGGATTATGCTATATTATCGATTGATTTAAACTTAAAACTTTTGTGTTTTATATACATTTGTAGTACTTCGTGTCTCAATTTTTACTGGGGAATTCTAGACCCACTTCAAATACATTTTCCTAAAATAAACTTGAGATTCAATCGAGTGAAATGAGAACAAATTTGTTGTAGTTTTGTTAAGCATAAATATATTACGATTTATTTTCATTTTCTTTTATTTATTTTTTTTTGTTGTTTGTTTTTGTTTGCCCCTTTTTTATGGTCTTTGATTCACTTGGATGATCGCATATCAAATGTTTACAAAGATTGTATTCATTTACAAGTTGCTTGCTTTTGTTTAGGTGTGTGTGTTTAGACATTTTTGAAATGTTTTCTTTGATCGCTCTTCCCCCCATCGAATCTGTGTCCCCACGGGTACAAAAAAGCTCGGCTTGCGCAACAACATCATCCGTTTTGTTTAACAATCATAGAGATACAGGGAATTTTACACGAAAGAGACAAGTTTTGCGAGAGTCTATGCGATGCTTGTGGTTGTTGTTGTGTAATATAAATGCTAATGTGTGTTGTGGGTGTGTGTGTGTTATTAGTGTGTAGAACAGAACGTCGTGTAAGATTAGGCGATGATGTTAAACGAGAGTTTGTAATTAAAAAAAAAGGAAATAGGATCCTAGAACAAGAATACTTAAGCCTTAAGCTTAGCAATAGCCCCTGTCGGGCACACGCCGGCGTGGAGCGCACTTAATAATATTGTCCACGCGCAGGATCATCTCAGCAGCCTCAGAGGCGGACATCAGCACCTGACGCTTGACGGCGAACGACTCGGTGATGCCCAGTTCACGGACATTGGCCACCTTTCCCAGCTCCATGTCCAGACCCAGTTGATGCTTGCCCTGGGCGTGGCCGGCGCGCAGCTCCGAGATCAGCTGGGCGGAATCGTAGCCGGCATTATCGGCAATGGCCGTGGGCAGAGAAAGCAAAGCACCTGGTTGTGGAAAACAAAATTATAAACGCTATTCAACTTGTAAAGTGTAAGTTAAAACTCACGTGCAAAGGCCTCGATGGCAATAGCCTCCTTGCCGGGCGTCTCGGCTGCCTTCTTCAGCACTGCGGTGGCCATGAGAGCCTCCGAGCAGCCGCCGCCGTAGATAATGCGAGACTCCTTGACTGTTGCCGCCAGCACGCAAAGAGCGTCATGCAGCGAGCGATCGGCCTCGTCCAGAATCTGTTGGGTGGCGCCGCGAATCACAATGGTGCAGGCCTCTCCCAGCTTGACGCCGCTGAAGCGCAGCAGCGTGTCCTCGCCAATCATCACCTGCTCGATGACATCACACTCGCCCAGCTTAACCATCGAGGGGTTCTCGAAGGTGGAGACAATCTCACCGCCGGTGCAGTAGGCCAGACGCTCGATGCCATCGAAATCGGCATGCTCGATGGACATCACTTTGGCATCGGCAAACAGCTGCTCCGGATAGTTGTAGATCAACTGGCGGTTGATGAACACATTGCAATCATGCTTCAGGATCTTGGCCACCTTTTCCTTCATCTTCTCCTTCTCGGCCATCTCCAAATCGGCGATCTTGGCCAGCGAGTCAACCTTGATGCTGCTGCCAAAGACCTTGATCTTATCTGTGTCCATGGGAGTGTTGGCAATTAGAATTTTGGCCTTTTCAATCTGCAGGAAGACAGAGCAATACACAGTCAAGGGAATCCCTCTAAAAATGTAACTTATAAATCAAAATCAACACTCAAGTTGATTGATCTTTATCCTTGATCTTTCGATGATGATGAGCCTGTGCATCAAACTCGTCAAAATGGCTGTGATATGAAGTCAAAATTCAACATAGCTCACAGTCATTTTGACGCGTTGAGGGACAGCAAAGCGCAGGTGGCGTAGAGAAGATTGGGCACATAGTAGAGTTGTATTAGAGTAGCACTTACACGCTGTGGCTGGTGCACGCCGGGCTTCTTGTCCAGCAGGAAGCCCTCGTCGAGGAAGGAGTCTCCCAGAGTGCCGCCCGACTTCTTGATGATCTGTATGGACTTAAGTTCACCGGATCCCTTCAGACGCAGCACAGCATCCACTGCCAGGTTGGCAAAGAAGTCCTTGTGCTGGTGCAGGATCTTAGAGGAGAGCGTGGTGCGGGCAATGTTCAGCAGATCGTTCTTGAACTTCTCGTTGCTGGCCGAGTTGTCCTGGGCGGCGGCAGTGAGCGCCTCCAGGGCCACCTGAGTGGCCTGGCGCCAGCCCGCTACGATGATCTGTGGATGCAGCTTCTGCTCAACCAATTTCTCGGCCTCGCGCAGCAGCTCAGAGGCCAAAACGGTGACTGAAGTGGTGCCATCGCCCACCTCTTCGTCCTGGACACGCGACATATCCACCAGAATCTTGGCAGCCGGATTGTCAACGCCCACGGCACGCAGAATAGTGGCGCCATCGTTGGTCACCTCCACCTGGCCGGCATTGCGTCCGTTGGCAACCAGGATCTTGTCCATGCCCTTGGGACCCAGAGTGCTCTTCACCAGATCCCCGATGGCAATGGCGCCAATGAACGAGGACAAGCGGGCCATTTCGGCCTTCTCCTCCTGCGCCTCATTCTTGAGAACGCGCACGGGATTCAAGGACATCTCCTGCAAGGAAAACGAAAATTGAATTGGGAATTTTTATTAATATTCCGACTAATATTGGAATATAAACGAAACGCCATTAAGAGGTGCAAAAAACTTTAAAAATTCATGATCATATCAGCTTATTACTTTTTGTTAATTAAAAGATTTTAGTGACACTTTTTGTTATCTAGAAGATATAGAAGCCATCTGCCTGCATCTATATATATAGTAGTAGTAGTAGTTTTTTTTTCTTTCGTGCACTCATATCGCCTCTACCTAACCCCCAAAAATCGCAGCAAGAGAGCGGCGGCGGCGGCAGCGACGAGTGATTCATCCACTGGCCACTAAAACAGCGTGGATTGCACATCTGGAATGTTCTTTCTGCTATATCGCCCCGATCTTTCCCCAAAGGGTGCTTGCAACAAAGGGGCAACCGGAGATCCCGTGGCCAGAAAGAGAACCTTCTGGAATCACGTGCAAGGCGTGCTGTTTTTCGAGACTCCGGGAAGCGAAGCGAGCTCTGGGCGGCAGCAGCAGGCAAATGGCCGCAGCACACACCCGGCAAATGAAAACGCCGAAATGCCTGCAATTATCAATGAAAAGCCGCCGAATTCGCTATACGCCGCTTGCCCGCACCGTAAACCACCGGAAAAGTTCAGTTCTTTGATTTAAATTTACCATTTTCAATTCGTAATTAGTCGGTTTTCGATCACAGAATTCACAATACCACACAGGTTCCAACAAAGAAAATGGTTCACGTTTGCGGAAGCAGTGTTGCCAGATGGAAAAATGGCTCTTCCCCTAAAAAAATCTCAAAAAGTGGAAATTTCCTCCTAAAAAATCCTTCATACATTTTTTAGTGTTCCACCAAAACATTTTAAAAATACGGGTTATAAAAACCCATAAACTTTCCCCCAAGGACAAAAAAATATTCTATTATACATTATATCAGCTAAATATACTAGTATTAGATATATTAATATTATTATCGAGCACAGGCTGCCCGCTATCGATATTTGCACCAGCGGTATTAAGCCGGTCTGGCCACGCTATTCAACTTTCTGGTATTTTGTTGTCTCCAAAATACCTTTAAAAGCTGTGCTCAGAGTCATTTCAGACTATTTTCCTCTCGTTCTCTCTCTCACACTGCAGTAAACCGTAGAGGTATCACACTCTTTATGTGAAAAACATTAATCGATAGGTCCGTAGGTCGATGTTTGCTAACAATTTGAAAAACAACAATGCATCGATGTTCCAATCGATCTTTGTCCATCTCTAGTTTCCAGCACGAATAGCAACAATTGAGGAAAAATATAAAGTTTTCGGCGCATTTAAAAATATTGAGGAACAGAGCCACTGCTAGAGTTTGGGACATCAACCCAGCGAGACGAAGAGAACGGCAAAAGCGCAAGCAATTCCGACGGGACAAGTGCATTGGCCAATATAATCGCTTGCGGAGTCACCTGCGTGCCGTGTGCGAGTGTGTGTGTGCCTGTGCGTGCGTGCGTGCGTCGAGAACTGCGCGTGTTTAGTGCTTTGTTCTGCGAGCGTTTCGGAAATGGCCAAGAAAACCTACGATTTGCTCTTTAAACTGTTGCTGATCGGCGACTCGGGCGTAGGCAAGACCTGCGTACTGTTCCGCTTCTCCGATGACGCCTTCACCTCCACGTTCATCTCCACCATAGGTAAGGGGATGCGAAAGAACGACGCGGACCTCTTCCTTGCACGCATACATGTGCCGTTAGTCGGAGTTGTGTCAGCTGCTGCTGCAGCGATGCCGACGCCGACGCGGAGGGCGGCAGCGGCAGAGACGACCCGGGGCAAGGATATGTGCGTGTGTGTGTGCAATAGGGCGTGGCACTGCCTTATCGATGGATCGCCCACGCACACTCGAGCACTGTGTCGTGTCCATGTCCCTGTGTGGGTGTATGCGTGTGCCGATCGCCTTTGGACTGTCATTGTTTTTGTTGCTGCTACGGCAGAACTACACACATACATGCATGCATATGTACATGCATAGATAACACCATTACGTGCAAACAGTTGTCATGTTCATCCGGATTCCAAGTTCCGAATTCCGGATGATTCACACTGCTCCAATTCGGGCAGTGTAATCGGTAACACCCATACACACACACACACACACACACACACACACACCCTTGGACTCGTGACGTCATTGCTTGCTGCCTTTATTATTATTGTTATTATGAGACTAAGAAATTTCGTATCTTTCATCTCGCAGGCATCGATTTCAAAATCAAAACAGTGGAGCTGCGGGGCAAGAAGATCAAGCTTCAAATATGGGACACCGCCGGCCAGGAGCGTTTCCACACGATAACCACGTCCTATTACCGCGGTGCGATGGGCATCATGCTCGTCTATGACATAACGAACGAAAAGAGCTTCGAGAATATAGTCAAATGGCTGCGGAATATAGACGAGGTGCGTACTTACTTTCTGTGTGATCCGATCCTTTCCCTAACTAACCTTTTTGTCCTACTCACTTGCAGCATGCCAACGAGGATGTGGAAAAGATGATATTGGGCAACAAGTGCGACATGACGGACAAGCGGGTGGTGAACAAGGAGCGCGGCGAAGCGGTGAGCATCTGATTAGGCGGCGCCAGTCGGGATCAGCATCTATTTAGTAGACCTAGAACACCACAAATCAGAGATTAGTCTGTCATCTTGCCCATTATCGGTGGCAGTGCCTGGAACTTGACTTGGTTACCTTATCAAAGTGTTCGCTTTTCGCTACCCAAAAAATTACCTGTGGTGAATCATGCTGCATTAGGTGGAATTTAAGTGATTAATTTAGATGCCGTTTAAGGGAAAGATGTTTTATATAGGTAGAACAAGTTGAAACCCTGGGAATATAGCATATGGAGAAGTACTACAAATCGAGTGGCAGCAGGCTTCCAGAGAAATGAATTTGTATGTTATCAACAGTTAATTACCTCTTCTTAGCTTTGCTTTTCTTGCAGTACAGTAAAAGATTTAAATTAATACAACTATTCAATAGAAATTCCAAACACATGACAATAGCAAACGCTTCTGAGGTGTTTGCTGGCTTTAGATCAAATTGTGTAGACCAAGTCGTCGAGATCGCAGTAATAGCAATAGTTCAGAGAGAAAAAATGCTAAAATGCAAATGCCTAGTTAATCGTTTTATAAACCCTTGCATTGTGAGTTTTTAAAACTGTGATTTGTTGAAAAAAAGTGTCCTTTATTAATGTCTATAAATAAGGGACATTTTACATTCCAAGTCCAAAGTTTAACCAAAAACCAAGTGGATATTTGATTAGTGGAAACCTTTGTTCGCTCTATGATTGGTTTCCAATGACAGTTAGTTGTATGTTTGATCAATTTGTTTACACAATTTATAGCACTCTCCGCTTGCTCTTTCTCTATTTATTTCTCGGAAATTGTAGATTGCCCGTGAACATGGCATTCGGTTTATGGAAACATCCGCCAAATCGAATATAAACATCGACCGGTCGTTCTGCGAACTCACCGAGGCCATCATGGACAAGACGTCGGGTCGGGAGTCGGCTGAAAATCCGGAGCGTGTGATCATCGATCGACGGAATAACGAGAAGACGTCGGCATACAGCAAGTGCTGTGCGTAAAACGTCGTTAATGGCGCAAACGGAGCGTGGCTTGCGCTTAGCTGTGCGGAGGAGGTAAGGCGATGGCGGAGACGATGGCGGGGCAGAGCGGAGCGGATGGGATTTGGAATTGAAAATGGAAATGGAATTATGGATCGAGGGAATCGGTTTCTGAAACTGCCCCAAAAAGGGAAACGAAGCAATACACAGCCAGGCACACATCAGCACTCGCACGGAGGGAACTACTTACTTACTACGAGGATAGCGGCAGATATGCAGATGGAACAAGCAACAGAAACAACCTACCTAAAGTTTAACGACAGATATTGTAATAACGAACATTTGGACGCCACTTTACAAACAGCCGCCGCCCCCCGTATGGGGTGGGTCATCGGATAGGATACGTTAGTTAGCGCACACGGATCGGGATTAGCAACAGAATCGCATTTTGAGTTAGCTAACGTGGACCGAAGATCGATTCCAGAGGCTACCTAGGATTCGGGAACCAAAACGAAAACGAAAACGCAGACACAGACACAAGCAACTTTTGTAACGTAACTTTTGATATATATACATATATAGTAGATAGTCCTTCGATTCCTGTACGCAAGCCGTACTTTGTTCGTTCGCGCACGCACTCCGCAACCGCCATCCACATAGGTCTTGATTTTGTTTTGTTTTGCATTGTGTTGCGGCCTAGATATACATACCATATTATTCATCGGATAGTATATATAGTACATAATCCCAGATAGCTAGCCACCGCTTGTTTTTTCGATCCTCAGCCAGCGGAGAAGGGGGCCAGGGAATTAGTAGTATTTAGTAGTAGGCGCTGGACACTCTGCAGCCACTCATCCAGCCCAGAGTCAAAGCTGGAGCTGTTTCGAAATTGTTTTTTTGTTTATTGCCTATATATATATATTTAAATTTATACATATGAATCGATTTATTGTGCATCCATGTCCGTACTCACATGATATCAAGCCGATGTGTCGCCTCCTCCTCCTCCTCCTCCTGTCTCCTTGTAATTGTATTCTACATTTTTTGTAATATCTTATTATTTGTAATTGTATATGGATTTAGTGTAGTTGGCCACACCAAATGATTTACCGATTAAAATATATAAAGAACAACCTAAACCATGTCATATGTAAACGAATGCCTATTTAATTTGGGTAATTTGGGTGTCACTTGCACACTTTCATAAACATATAAACAATTAAACTGTAAGGAAATTTGTAAAGCCACCTGCCTTTGTTCAATGGAGCAAGATCCCTGTCCCATTGAACACCTGCAGTTTGCAACAATTTTATAAAAGCTAAGCTAAAAAATCGTAGAGCAAACAAAACCCTTTGGAATGTATAAATTTAACAATTTAATTGGAGAATCTTGGGTATACAAAAATACAAAATTACATAAATACGTACATACATCCTGCGTCAGGTAAACAATATACAATAATCATTGCCGTATGCACATTCAATGTACTACTTGGCGGCAGTCCGGTGAACACATACTCCCGCTATCCAGGTGGAGATAACCCGCAGTTCGTCGTCCAGTATAATAAAATCAGCATCCGCACCAAAGTCCAAAGTACCCTTTTGCTTCTCCATCTTCAGGCATTTGGCGGGATGCAAGGTGGCCGCCTCAATGGCATAAACAATGGAGCAATCTTCGGAGGATAGATAAAATCGATAATGAAAAAATGTTCCTAATCAGGAGGTATCCAGCTTACCAGTGGCCTTTTTGAAGATCCGCACACACTCGTCCATGGGTGCAATGCTGCCGCACAGTGTTTCCGTGCCCGCGATAAATGCCTTGCCCTGCTTGACCTCCAGCGGCAGTTGTCCAATGTGATGAACGCCCTCCTCCAGGCCCAAGGCCGAGATGGCGTCCGTCACCAGGATCAGACCCTGCGGATGTGTCCGGTAGGCGATCCTCAGTGCAGCTGGATGTGTGTGCACGCCGTCTGATATAATGCCAAAGTACACAGTCCTGCCCTGCGGCACGGCATCCGAGGCGAGCAGCCCCACCAAGCCGGGATCTCGATGGTGGAATGGCAACATGGCATTGAACAAGTGCGTGATTAGAGAGGCGCCCTGCTGCACGGCCTGCTCGCCGTCACTGAGCGAGGCCATCGAGTGGCCAAGGGACACGGTGATGCCGCGCTCCACCAGCTGGCCTATAACCTGGTCATCAGTAACCTTCTCCGGGGCCAGGGTTACGATCTTGATGCGCTCCAGGGAGCCGTAGGTGCTTTCCAGTGTGCTCAGTCCTTCTGACTGTGGGGATTTAGATGGGATTATATCGAAGGGTGAAACTTGGACTATCATTTAGAGTTTGTCACCTTGTCTATTGTCCGTATGCAGTTCTCCGGATGGGCACCTTTCTTCTGCGGATTGATAAACGGCCCCTCGGCATGGATGCCCAATATAACAGCGCCATTAGGCACTTCTTTCGGCATGCGAGGCAATATGGTGTGATAGCTCTGGCTGGGCGAGGTAACCAGCGTGGGACAGAATGAGGTGACGCCGCTCTTGACCAGACCGCAGGCCACCTTCTCTACGCCCGCCTCGATGGTCTCGGTGTCGTAGGAGAAGTCCACGCCATAGCCGCCTGCAAAGGGGAAAGAATGGTAAGAATTTAATGTAAATGTAAATTTGTAAATGGTTTTATGCCAATTTCATCAATTTCTATTTACTTATTATTTTCTATTGCCTCTATTTCGGTCATTGACCTCCAGGTAATTGGTTTAATTAAGTTTCTTCTATTTTTAAACAACTATGGCCTCAAATTCTGAGTGGTTAATAAACAAAATAAAGTGGCTACTAGTTTATTTAGTTTGTGTAGAATTCGATAACTAAACAGGCAAAGTAAATGAATAGGAATTTAAAAAATATAATATACATAAATCCTGAGCCTAGTTTTCTAATGAAAATTAAATAATTAAATAATATTTTAATATTTTAATATTTTAATGCTATGCATTTTTCAGATGGTAAAATTTGTCTTTATGCAGTTGAAAATACCTTTTTTGCGGTCTTAAAAGTTAGAAAATCAAAATTAAATTTAAATCTTTATAGAAAACTGATACCATTTATAAAAAAATGAATGATATATATAAAAACCTGAGCTTTTTTAAATACAAATTAAATAAAAACTATTTAGTGAAAGAACTGCAGTGCTTAAAATATATATTAAAGACTCAGTGAAAGCCCCTAAACTAATCAGTTTATGCGAATTTGTTTCCCGTAGAATCACAATTCCGATGGATCTCCTTTGTTCGCTTATCTGCCCGGCGTCGGTCACCCGTGGCTAGGCCCCACTGTGCTCTACTACTCCTATTCTGGTTGAGCTGCCGCTTGGGCAGTTAAAGCCGCGATAAGATTAACCCTCGCCGCGATTACGAGTGCTCCATATGTGTGATCGCTTGCCAAGGGGTAAGTAAACATGAACCGAAAGCGAGTCAGCAGCAGCAACGACCTTGGCGATTGATTGAACGCACCGAGGCGAAAGTGGAATTTAATGGGTCCAGATGTGGGTCGAAATCGGGATTGGAATTGAGCTCACTCACCGTTGATCTGGAGATCAATGTAGCCGGGGGCGATGATGGCGTTGCCGCAGTCTACGCGGCGATGGGCCGTGGCCTGCTCGTCGAAGAATATGGGCTCCGGGTTTACGATCCGACCATCGCGCACCCAAAGATCGTCGCGGATGAGCCGGTGGCCGCGCACCAGGCGGCAGTTGGTCAACTGCAGCAGGCGATGGCCCTCCTTGGACTCCTCCTCGCCAATGCACATCCTCCGGTCGGCCATTCGGTGGGATGTGGTATGGTCTGGTCGCTGGCTCGACAATAAATAAACGTAAATAAATAAAAATGTAAACGAAACGGAAAAACGAACCAAGTGCAATCAGCTGGCAGTGTTGGAGAGCGCAAAAATCGATTAACGATTATCGGCAGTGGGTGACATAGCAGGCTGCTTATTAGCTCATGTACTCGATTGCCATCTATCGGTATCGAGCAGAATGGATAATTCAAATTCAAATTCAAATTTTTAATAAGTTTAAATCCATTATTATTAACTCGATTCCCTGTTCACTCGCGGTGGCCTTTATGGTTCAAATGTGCTTTGGTGGGGAAGGCCGCGTCTCGCCTCGCCTCCTTGAATGGCACCTCGTGGACGGACGCTGCATAAAATGGCCATATTTACCCAACAAGCCGAGGGAGAGGCGGCCGAAAATGCAAATGCAAATGATAATGACGGCACAGCACCCAAACAACAGCTGCAATCAGCTTCAGGTGAGTCTGTGCACTCGAGAAAAAGGTGTTTGTTCGTTGCTTTTGCATACATTTTAGATTTTTAAACTAATTTTATGTTGGGGGTTCGAGAGGGTCCTTTAGAAAGTTCTTTATAATTTGTTTCTGATTTAATATCTATATTTCTAATAATATTATTACGTATATGTATCGTAATGTTAAAAGATCGATTTTCTTATCGACTATTACTTGACGAATCGATACAGTTTCGATATACTAATATTTTCTCCTATATTTTTTTTTCTGAACTTACGTTTTATGGTACTAATTACCATCGGAAGTGTCTTTTTAATATATATCCATTTACTGTCTACCTAGTTATAGGCAATATTTTTTTGTAAAGTATTTTTAATAGTTTTTAGAGACAACCAGACATAACTAAATTGACTCGCCTGGTAAAGGTCATGAAAAAGAAAAGGCAGATGTCTTAAAAACAAAACATAATGCGATGATAAGTGATGAGATCCGTAATTAGCCTTAAAATGCAGCTAGCCTGCATCTAGTTTTACAAATAACAGAGTTCGTGGGATTTTTTTGTGAGTGTCCTGCTCCTGATCCTGTCCCTGTCGTCCTTTCGCCGTAGGCCTGCTCCTCTGCTTCCCCAGCTAATCCACAATGGCCGACATTTTAAATACAAATTGCAGCGCTGTTGCTGCTGCACCTCTCGCCCCGTCCAAATGACTTGCAATTTTTGCACACACCCGTGACAACACACTCGCCACACACACACACTCGCCACACACACAGAGGACAACCACACGGAGCTGGAACTGCACTCGAGGTGGGTTAGGTTCGTTCTTTTTAGTCTATTGGCAACTGATTAGCATTTAAATTAAAATGTCGCAAAGTGGCCTTAACAAAATGTTCCACTCTTTGTGTGCCATGCCACCAGTGTCCCATCTAGTGTCCCCCCGGCACCCCTGTGCCCCCATGCATGCGATGCCATTGCAGCTTATTGTCTCTCCTGGTGTTACCTGTTTATGCCGAGATTGGCTCGGCTCCTTTGTGACATGCACATTAAATGGCACAGGACACGGTCAGAGGCCCAGGCCCAGGCCCAGGCACAGGCACAGGCACGGAAGAGTACAGTGAATGAAAGTAGCGATTTGTCATTATCATTGAGCTCATCTGCATTATCACCTGTGCATTGGGTTTGCCAGGGAATCCCCATTATTATTATTCTTTTGCATAATATTTATAAAAGGTTTTTTTTTAATTTTAGCAAACAGTTTCCGTATGTTCCTCTTTGTTTGATACTAGGTATGCGAGTAGTCTATCAGTTTTCAGATTTCTTCATGAAACTTTGAACATAGTCTTCTCACGTATTGAGGTTTCTTATAGAGACTAAATATATCCTTACTATAATATATAACTGTCAGAGGAAGAATCGGGAAATTAATAGAAAAAAAAATTAGATTTTAAGTCCTTAAGTTCTTAAGTTTCTCTAAGCTTCTGGAATTTCGCTTAAACTTTTATACAAATGAGAGGAGTATATCTATATAGCTTGACTATATAGAAACAATCGAGAAATTAATAGCAAAAACATAACTTTGCAATTTTTCAATCTATTATCTAATATTTACTTTAATATATGGTATTTTTTAATGATTACAGAATTTAGATTTTAATTTTATTCTCAGGAGACTTTATTATATAGCTGCATAGGAATATTAAGGAAATTAATATAGAAAAATATCACATGGCCGTACTTTAATTTATGAAAATTCTTAATGATTTTAGATTCAAAATTCGAACACCTTTTTCTATCAGTGTAAATGTATACATATATTTTGTGACTGAAACTCAACATCTTAAGACTGGCTTTTTAGTGTCTTGACCAACAGATTTGGAATGCGTTTGTCTTAATTATTTTTGTGACACGTCAAAGAGCGGACAGTATTTCAGGCTTAATTATGGCAATTAATTGTTTTTGAATGAATAATGTTAATTGATATATTGAATTTATATACAAGTGCAGATACATATAATACAATAATAAATGCAGGTAGTAAAGTAATCAATATTCCTTGGCAACTATTCACTGCAATTCACTAATTAATTAGAGCACAGAACTCATTGCAAATATAATAATTTTCGAACCAGTATTGTTGCGAGGTTATATCTTTGGTCTAAGGATATATGCCTAACGCAGGGTAATATAATCCTTTTAATGAATGCCGTAATTGCTAGAATTTGGGTTAAATGAAAATTCTATGGATATTGCTACCGCAGGTGCAGAGACTATACTCTCTGCATTTATTTTCCACGAAAGCCGGATAAATGCATCAATGTTTTTTTCCCCTTCTTTTTGTTTTGTTTTCGGTTTTGCGTCTCTTTTGTTTATTGCATTTTGAAATAATTCCGCAATATGGCACGTATTTAATGGGGAAACGCGAGAATATGGATTCTGTCCTAGTTATTGGTTATTGGTATCTGGCTCGCATGTTCACATATAAATTCTTAATTTAGCTGTAAATGTTTGGTTTTTTTTTTTTTCTTTTTTTAAATAAGACCTCCTGATTTTTGACCTTGTCCCCTGTTGCTCTTGGCTTCACATATATGTGACCTTAATTGGATATATTTCCTGTGATTCCGTCGCCCCGAAAATTGATTCATCTCATTGGCATTGATCGAGTCCTTATGTCTCGACTCCTGGCCATTTTTCATGGTCAGTAATTGTCCCAGGGGGCCGTGGGGCCTTCTTCGTTCCACTGAGGACGATGTCCTCGATGTCCTTATGAAACCCCAACCCCCCCTGAAACCCGAAGGACCTTATGCATATATATGCGCTACTTATGTCACGGCCTGTGCGAGTGCCAGTGTGTGGCATCTATGCTCACGTATCAATAAGTGCTCGAGACGTGAACTGAATTTTTTATTAGAGTTTGTGTATGCACAATAGTGAATGTAGCCGTCGCAGGACTTCAGGACAGGACGCCAGGACACCAGGACAGGAGCGGAGCGGACGCAAACGTTCTCGGCGGGCGTGTGTGTGTGTGTGTGTGTGCGAGGCTGCGAAATTGCCTGTGAAATATTTTCTCTATATACACACATCAGGACGATAAGGATATGCATGGCAGCGGTCAATGGAATAGCTGAAACGCTATGAATTTCTATATAAACTTGGATCTCTGTGGTAAGATATAACCTTTTGCTAGCTCTGATTTTCAGTTTAAATATTTCATAAAAAAATAATAATCATGAATTTTAAAATATATTAAAAGAAGCTATAAATATGTTGCCGATTTCAGTTCTATTTTGATGACCGCAACTGTGCCGCTTAGTGACGAACCTTCCAGGCGGTTTCTTTGTTATCGAGCTCCTAGCTGTAGGCGTGGCAGCACGACCGCCCCGCCTGGCAAGGACAATTGGCCGGGATGAAATCAAATCAGTTGCAAACCTAACCAGCCATGGCCAAGGATATGAGCCGCAAGGAGCGAAAAAGGACCTCAAGCCCAAGACCACGGACAATTGGCCGTAATGCGAGAAGCGTTTCAGGAGCAATTCAAAACTAATCCAGCGCCGGCAAAGGATTAGCTTTGAACTTCGAACACTGCCGAACCGAAAGTGTCCTGGCAACGGGAGCCCAAAGCCGAATGGAGAAAGTCCTTTCAGGTAATTTGTCTTGATGGCCTGTCCGTTAATTACGGTTTGGGCGGCTCCTGGGGGGCCCTCTGGGGGCGGCAATTGATTTATAAATCAATAAAAAGATGTGCATAAATATTTGCCGAGACAATCTAAATAAATTACAGTGCACCATGGGACAGTGCGTCCCCGGCCAAGTCCGGAGTCAGTCGCCTGAAAAATCTCATGCAAAATGCATGCATGCCGGACGGAGAGACAAAGCCCGTACAACGTAGCAGATGGACAGACGCTGGACACTCGGCCGGACAGGATGATGATGGCTACGGTTTACTTATTAACTGGCCTTAGGTCTCCTCCGCCCCCCTTCACCCTGTCTGTCAGATTTACTTTACTTTGGGCCATAATTTGATGTATTGTGCAATATGGAACGCAATTTAAATATGTGCGCAATTACGTAAAATGTTTGCCAGCCTGCGTCGTCCCCTCTATCTGTGCCGGAATATCCGGCATGGCCACACCCAACCAACCGCATGCCCATGCCCTTGCCGTGCCCCGATGTGGACCAGTCCAGTCCAGGCCCCGGCATCCAGCATCCAGCATCCAGCATCCGTTGCTTTGTACGGTTGACCAAAACGATTCCGACCATTCGGACGTTGCAGATGATTGAGGCAGGTGCCAACTAATCAAAAATGCTAGCAATTATAATTGATTAAAACGGTACGGATGATGACCATGACGATGGGTGTGGAAGTGGGACTGGGACTGGCCAGGCCACTGGGCATCCGATGATGGTGTCGGCGCTGCCTCTGGGCTCTCCATGGGCATGTGTGGGCGTCGGCGAAAAGGCACATTGGCATCCGGGAGTCCGGGAGTATCCAGGAGCTGTGGCGGGGAGGGAAATGCAATTGCATCAACACTGTTTACGGCAGTTTCTGGTCAGGCGCTTGGCCAAAGGATGGAACGGAACGGAACGGGAGATGCAATCCGATCCGCTTGGCCATGTGGGTAGCCTGTGGTCTGCGATATTTATGTGTTTATCCAAGCAAAACGCTTTTAGTCCGGTTATTAACAGCACCATTTTAACGTATTAATTAAAGATTAACGTTCTCGCATAGGTATGCAATTCAATTACCATTGATAGCGACACACGAATAATTATAATTTACTCGATTAACGAAGAGCTCTATTCATGAACAAACTAATTATAATTAAATAACTATAATTTGACTGTTTTCTTATTCAGGAGTGTAAATATATTAACAGATATTTATTTATGTGGTGAGATATTAGCTTCAAATAGTATCCTTGACAACAAATATTGAGACTATCGAGAAAATAACTAGCGAATAACGAGAACAGGATATGATGAGAGAGAAATAATGAGTTGCATGCTTTTTTTTGGGATTTTTTTGAAACTGAGTATAAAAAAGAATTTATTAAAATATAATACAAATAACGTGAAATAGAGACTAAGCACAAAATAAGGACGAGAACTGCAGTTTCCTGCCTGTAAAGTCGAGTGTAAAGTTCAGTAAGGGAATGAGTGTTAGTGGTTGTGAATTATTATATAAACGCTTTTAAGTATAAATTTTAATTGGATTTCATAGAGTTTAAGTTGGGCGGATGTCTGCGAATATTTTTGTTCCTTTCAGGAAATCGGATAAACCGGAAATGAAAGTGAAAATTGAGGGGGAACCTTGGTGATCAAGCCAAACTTAATAAATAATATTTAGTGCCCCTTTTTGTTGAGCCAGCAACTTAAACATAAATCCCACCCATTATTAATATTATTAATTTAATAAATAATATTTTTAATGCTCTAAATTTCCCCCTTTTCGTGCGCCAGCAATTTACACATAAATCCCACCCACACATTTGAATTTATTTGAGCTTTCATTCCGTTAGGATTACATGGAAAAGGATATGGGGAAAAGTAGTGCCATAAAAACGAGGGTCGAGGGAAAATTCCATGAAATATATAAAAACTAAAATGTTTTCGAGGCTATTTAAGCCATAAAACATTGATACAAAGAGATATATAAACAAGATGTGATAACTATAAACAGTTTTGTTGTGTTACATGTTTTATGATATATTTATATAAAAATATCGCTTTGCACCGTTAGCCGCCTTTCTTGTTATTTACAAGTTCCCATTTGGAATGTATGTATGTTTGTGGTATTACCCCAGCAACTTCCTGCTTGGCCCACTTCCTGCTGCTCCTGTGATCAATGGTCATTCAAAATGCTCGCCGTCCGCATCCGCAAAAATGCCGTGGAATCAATTTTGCAGCAAATTTTCAATATATAGCGAACGGCGGGCGGGCGGACGGGCGGCGGCACTCAGCCAGCACATGGTACTATGCACTCGCCACTCGGCTTTCGGCACTTGTCCTTCCGCCAGGACAGCCCATCCTTGATCCCTCCCCCCCATTCCCCACTGGTCCCGTCCCGGCATAGACCTGGCATGTGGTCGTGGTCGCTTTTTAAAGGACCAAACTCGGACCGCACACGAAAACCCGAAAATGTAATTGAAAAATGATTTTGTTGCACACATGTCCCACATATAGGCCCAGGACAGGATGCCCTCCTCGCATCGGGATTGCATTTGCCGCTGGTGCCGGGGGTTTGGCTTTTGTCCTGCGGCGGCGGCGTTCGGTAATTTCGTGGTCGCAACGCAAAAATTTTAATTAATTCGTCGAGCGGACGGTCTCAACTTGGAAGTGCTGCAGTGAAGCAACCCGGCCCGGAGACGGAGACGGAGCCGGAACAGGCCTGGTCCTCCTTGAGCCGCCCCGTAATTAGCATATAAATGACATTGCCCCTTCACCTGGAGACTGGAGGCTGGCTGGCAGGCAGGAAGGCAGGAAGGCAGGAAGGCTGGCAGGCTGGCAGGCGCAGGCATCCTTTCAAATATGTCGTGTTTGCTTATTGATTTAGCATTAATTGTTAATTGTTAATAACCGAGGAGCGACCGCAGCGGGGACCGCACAGTTTAACGCACCTGACAAACCGCAACGCACTCGACACCATCAACATAGGGGGTTTTTTGGGGGACACCCACAACTCCCAGGAGCTTTGGCCCAGCTGGGAGCCGGGGTACACCTGCCGTTAAGCGAAAAGCTCCAAAAAGGTGGTTATATAAATTACTAAAATCTTCCAATTAACTCGGTCTCTAGGTCCCAATCACTGGGGGAAAGCTTCTAAATTGGCTATGACAAGTTAATATTGAGTGTTTACATATCACAAAAATAGCAACTGAAACAAATATTGACAATTTTAGCCTTATGGTGTATTTGTGGTGTGTTTTTGGTATACTTCTGGTGTATTTGTGGTGTACTTTTGGTGTACTTCTAAAGTATTTCTTGTTATATATCTTAAAATCAACCTATTGTTACATATACAACACACATATATGTGTTATTCTTTAGAAAAATATTATAAAAAGTATAATATTTATATTACGATTTGCCTAAGATACATCTTAGCAGTACAGTGTTAATTCTTTGGCCGCAACTGTGAACGGGGTGATGCGATTATTGGCCATAGGGTTTGGTCTGCGGTTTCTGTCCGCATCCAAGTCCTCGTTTGGGATCGTCTTCGTCTTCGCTGCCTAAACAAGAAACTCAATTAACTTGTTAATTTATTTCTAATTTTCTTTGTTCGTCCTTCGCCAGGGAAAACAACTCTGTGGAAACCAAGGTGACGGGTCAGATGGAGAGAAAATTGCTTGTCGTGGAAACATCTCAGATGTCGATGATTAGCCATGCAGCGTGTCTTCTCGCATTGTAATCCCTTTTTGGAAAGGGATGAAGGGTGAATAAACATTGAATTGATCTATGAATATTATTTAACTATCAAGAAGTGCTGTGCAAAAGCGAAAAAAACGTGTTCCAAATACAAAATTTCAGATTACAATAGCTTTCAGTTTTTTGTTAAAAGAGTATTCTATATTTTTCTACAATAAAAATATAAGTGCTTTACACATATTTACATAATAAATATTTGTGTGTGATTTGTGCAAGTTATTTGCTCATATTTGCATTAACAATTCGTTTATTTTATAACATTTCCCAAATGCAAAATGTTTAACTCAGAAAAGTATGCTACTCTTTTTGCGATAGTTTCGAATACGTGTTTAAGTATGGCGGCCAATGGCCTTTCTTCACCATCTGGCAACTCTGATACCATTCTTTCGTGTAGGCGAGTTTAGCTAATTATGTATGTTGTTTCTTGTTTGTGGGAATCTGTACCAGCACTTGCACCGGAACCGGAAGCTCTTCGAGAAATCGCTTTGAGATTCCGCAATTGCCTTGTGGATTGGGAATTGCGGTTGGTTAAAAATCGCTTTACCGTTGCTCACTTGCAACTTTCTGGCAAAGTGAGGTGGGGCCGGGAAAAGGGGGGGTTGGTGAAGTGCGGGCAAAGTTTTCGCTTTGTATAATTAAAACTAGGCAGGCACGGCGGCAGCCGAAGACAAACGGAATTGTTTACATGTGTCTTTGTTACAGTTACAGTTATCCATTGGTGGCCTGCGGATTGCGCGGGAGTGTGAGCGGGAGCAGGCAAGGAATATGTTGGCGTTTCAGCCTACAATCTCCAGCTGCTCGCTTTCAGCTGGAGGCGTGTTTTCTCTGTCTTGTCTAACTGTTTGTGTGTGTCTGTGTGTCTCTCCTTCTATTTCTCGCACTTGCATATGCAAGCCATCCTTGCGGCATCATCGTTATCGTCATCATCATCGGCATCGCTCTGAGTCGTTCGCCTCGTTCACGCCCATTTTATTTAGCATTTTGTTGTTTTTTTTCGGTTTCCTGCGGTTTTTAATTAAAATTAACTTTGTTTATTTTGCGCCGCCGCCTTGCCCCTTTCTCTCCCCCTCTTCGTTCCATCTCTCTTGCTCTCCTCGGTCGTCTCAGACAAAGTGATGTTTACTTTGCCCGCGTCTTTCTTTTGCTTGCTTTCATTCTCTTTCTACGGCTCTCTCTCCCTTTCTCCCTCTCTCTCTCGCTGGTGTTGTTGTGTTATTGTTGATGTTGTAGCTGCATGTAATTGCCGCCATTTGCGTTGTCGTCGCTTCCTCTCCCCACTCTCCCCACTCTCTCTCTCCCCCTTTCTCTTCCTCACATCCCGCCACTTGTTGTTGTTAGTTTTACCTGTTGGCAGACAGACAAAAGCTTAACCAGCGGAAGACGAGTTTTGGAATCATCGTCGTCATCAACTCGCAGCTCTCCGCCTTGTCCCTCCCCCTGCCGCCTCCCACGCGCCACTGTATGTTTCCCTGGCTTGGCTTGTTTAACTTTTATAAGTTTGTTAAAGTTTTGTTATGCCTGCTGGTATTTACCCCCATCCCATTTCCCCCCCAGCCTCTCTCCTCCACCCCGCTCTGTCATTTTGATTAGTGCATTTTATTTGCATTCTGATGCAATTCACTTATTTGCAAAAATGATAGAATATACCGCACCACCCCACCCCCCTTCCCGGCAAGCGGAATGCGGTGGAGAGAACAGATTGACCAAGAAACGTAACCAAAGGGAACGGAACATACTATAACTGTAAGCCTGAGCTTAAAGCAAGGCTAGAAAATAAGCTTGCAATGAAATTAGACATGAAAAAATGTAATGAAATGAAGAGACAGCAAGAGACTGAAAACATACAAAGTGAATGTAAAAGGGACTCATTAACTAAATAATTAGTTGGCTGAACTGAGGGGGAATTGGTAGGAACCATAAAAGCCTGTGACTCAAAGTGAAGGAAAACGGTTGGTGAACGCACAATTGGAATGTCTGAATGGAACTCGGGATTAGCTGTAAAAAAAAACATGGCTCTCCTTTAAGCAGCTTACGTCGTTTTACCGTTATATTTTTAGGAAAAATATAATTCGAATATTTATTATTTATTAGCTAGTTTGAAAGCAAAATTTGTGTTACTAATACAGCTTTCTAGGCCTGGCTCTCGTGAAAGAAACGATCCATGCTGATAATTTCATCGTTGGGCGCCATCAGGTGGATATTGGGAGCAGTGGGCATTCCCTCCGCCCGTCGATTGCCCAGGGTCTCCATCGGATCGAGGGCCACCTGACGCTGCTGGCTGGAACTGGTCTCGGGCTTCGATTGCAACAGAAACGAGGTGCGCAGGAGCGGTGGCTGTTGTTCCGGCAAGACCATCGGCGACTCGGGATCCTGGAAGCCGGATGCCTTGCGCTGCGCAAAGAGCTGGTTCATCAGGTCGCGGAAGAGCGAGGGATTCACATTGATGCTGACGCCCATGAGCACGAACCAGTCACCATAGCCGACGGTGGAGAGCACCTGGCGCACCTGGGACTTGGGCATGCCGCGCAGGTGCGTGCGCAGGAGCTGCAGGCGCAGCTCGAAGCAGCAGATGAGCAGTAATCGATAACAGAGATTGATTCCCGCCAACATGGCGATGAACAGGAACCACACGTACAGCAGAGCGAAGATTTTCTCGTTCAGGATATTTAGCGGCAGGACGCAGAGAATGTCCAGGATATTGGGTGTGCCGCTCGGCCCGTAAACGAACATCTCGCACTTGGCCACCTTGGGGAAGACGCGCGATGTCATCATGTTCCAGAGGTCCCAGTCGTACACGGGTATGGCAGCCAAGGCGTGGATGTACTTGTGCCAGAACCCATTGAATACCACGTCCATTAGCCAGAAGTTGAGCAACTGTCAAATATTTACACACATAATTCTTTTTGCCAGAAGAAGCAACCATACTCACGCTGATGATGAAGTTGAGCAGCTCGCAGAAGGCGTACTTCAAGGAGTAGCAGCAGTGGATGGCGCTAAACTGCGCCTGGAAGTACTTGGTTAGCATCATGAGGCGTGTGCGGTAGGTGGACTCCAGGATGAGGGCGTCGCCCACCTCGCAGCATAGTTGCTTCATGCGCTGCCCCTCCCACACCTTCCACAGGTACGAGGGGGCGTAGAAGAGGACCGACTGGAAGAGCAGGATCATAAAGACCCACTGGTAGTATCGCAGATACATGCGTTTTGTGACGCCGCGCGTTTCCGGTCCCACACCCTCGGCGATGGACAGCAACCGGGCATATTGCTGGTTCTTGGCCACCAGAGCCCGCAGGCTGCTCATGTTGTAGTCCCCGTACGTGTAGGAGGCCAGGTCCCAGCTACTGGCACTGCCCTGGCTATCGCTCTCCGCCGGCAAGATGTAGGTGCCCATGGTCCAGCAGTAGGACTGCACGTATTCCGTTTGCTTCTCGGCGCTGATGCACAGGATCGGTTCGCCGAAGTACTGCTTCGCCGACAGCAGAATGGTGCAGGTCAGCAGGAGGACGACGGTGCACTTGGAGTGCAGCGTGAAGATCGGATCGTAGATGCGCACCGACTTCAGGCGCAAATACTTGGACAGGGGCTTCACCGCAGCGTACATGTTCCTCAATCCCGGACGGAGCTGTCGAATGGGTAAGGTATGTGTGGTCTCAGCGGGGGGGTCTGGATGGGCACTAAGCGGCATCCAGTTTGTCGGGCCCACGGCAAGGCGATACTTGGACGCTACGCACCGAGGCTTAGCTTATCTGTAGCAGTTATCGGGGGATACGAGCACAATTGCTCCAACTCGGTTACTTTCGACTATCTGGATTAATGTGTGACAGTTCCCTAGAGCCCTGAATGTCAATATTCGCCATGACTTTCGATTGGGGTCCCAGGAATTCTAGAGTTTCCGGTCAGTTCTAAGTTCATATTTATTACCCATCACTGCAAAACTTGCGTAAAAATAAGTTCTCTTTTTAAAAGGAAACGTTTAACAGAAGTTTTAGAACTCAATTTTGTCTGATTGTTAATTGATTGATAACTATTATAAGGACATATGCGACTGTGGTAGGTCTAATTTTGTGCTGACTTTTATTGGCAGAAAATTATTGAGACCCATCATCAACCCAAAAATACAATTACTGCCTGGCGGCTGCCTGATTTGTGAGCCCATCAATCGAAAACTCTATGAACATGCCCCGAAGCGATTATGGACAGCGTTTTCAATTCCATTGCTTACACCTTGATGGAGTCCGACACCGTTTCCATTTTTCCGCTTTTCCCGCTTTCCCATTTTCTACCCGTTATTTTCAAAAACTCGTATGTATGAGGATCACGAGCTGTGGGAATGCCAGCGAATGGCAATAATAATAAAATGATTAATCGATGCTACATGACTGCATATACAAATAATTCCCAGCGGTGTGTCGTCATCAGCGTCATTACCCACATCGTCGTCATCATCATCATCATCATCCTCCTCCTCATGGGCGTAGAGGTGATGGGGCATGGGGCATGGGGCAACTATAGTACATCGTCATCAACATTATCATCCTCGCCGGCTGCCCCGTGCAAATGTTTATTGTGGGAATTCGCTGGCTGCGCGACGTGTCGAGTGGCGGCGACTCTAGCATCAGTTGCTCCTGTCCAGGTCCCAGGTTCCCAGTGCCCCGTCTCGGGTCCCGATCCCCTCCTGCTTTGCGCCGCAGAAAAATTAAATTTATGAATTGTTTCGTTTGTGCGTGACCGGAGATTTACAATAATCAGAAATTGGGAATCAGAGAACACGCTCAGGAGACTAATTAGTCCTGGCCGTGGCGGCGGGTATACGGATGCCAAATTGTAATTATAATTTCTCGTGTCTGCCGACTGCCCCCTCGCTGATTGTTTGGCAATAAAACCGGCAACGAGAATGAAATATGAATCGAAGTAAGCGGAAACGGAAGCGAATTGAAATTAAATAAAGAAGTCACAGTTTCCTCATAGGACACCATGAAAAACCTACAAAAAGCGTAGATCTAGACATAGCTAAACGTTTAATATATATTAATTAATTTATAGTATTCATTTTGTTTACTTAAAGTGTCAGCTTGGTTTTTATTGTGGGTTTTCATCTGCTTTTATGTTCTTTTTTAAACAAATTGATAGCTTTTAAATATGTGTGTAAATATTAACAATAACCAAGCATAAAAGATTTCCTTTGTCGATGGTGTTACACCGACACCAATCAATCCCGGCCAGGTGCTGATCCCTTTGCCACATAGTCACCCCATTCATCTTGAACGACTCGCCCCGCCCCATGAGAGCCCATAAAAGTTCGCTGACAGCTTTTTAAATATTTATTTAAATGAAATTCATTATTTAAAGCGATTTTTCATTGACCACAAAAACCGAAAAACGTTTGCTGTACTGCCGGGAGTAGGAGCACGGGCGGGAGCAGGAGCTTGGCCAGGAAAGCAGTGGGTGATGGGAATGGGTCTGGTGTCGGGTTGGGCAGGACAGGATGAATGGCCGAAAAGGATGGATGGCAGGATCCGGGATCCCCCGCTGTCTGCGTGTGTGTGTGTGTGAGCGCATTGTGTTGGGCTACATTCTACGGGCTACGCATTTCGTGCTTAAATAAATAAATTGAACAATTATGCGTGGTTGCGGTTGTTTTGGCTTTGATGGAGCCCAGGCATAATCCTATTACCGGGGCCATTCGCCAGTTGCCACTCTCTCCCATTCGACAGTTACGCCCGATGACGACTCCCATGCCGCAGGTCCACCTCATCCAAACTCATCCCGCTGATATAGCTGTTCAAGCTGCTCCTGCCTGTGCTCCTGTGTATCCCTGTCCAGTTGCAACGTAACTCCTGAATGCGGCGACTGCTATATGGTCACTGGTGGATGCTGAATGGTGGTTTTTACTCTTCCGCATAAATATGGCCCAGCTGCTGGCCAGGCACCGTGAGCTGGCTTTCAGCTAAGTTCGTTCCAGGCCCAGACTTGACGTTTATTTGCTGCCCAATCTTGAATGAACGTTTGTAAAGTTGGCTCCAATTTCACTGGCATTAATTCCCATAATTAGAGCTGAAAAGTTTGGTATTGCCAGATTTTTCAGCTAACTGCGGATGCTTTGGTTTGGCGTTACCAGACTGTTTTTTGCTTTTACTTCCGTTGAATAGCAATTCATATTTTATGAAACATTCGTTTTAGTGGAGAATTATAAATATATGCAGATCTTTACAACGATTAAGGAGAAATTGAAGTGAAACGACTTCCGTCTACTTGCATCTCAAAAGTCCCAAATAGTTGCATAAAATGCCGCTAAATTCCAAGGACTCTCCTGGCCAATGGACATGATGATGACTGGCGAGGGGAGGAAAAGCAGTCCTAAAGAGTTCTGCGGTTGGCTGTCCTGTCCGCCCACAGAGCTAGTTACTATTGCACGGAAACAAAACTGTCGACAAATCCTGCAATATCAATATTATGAAGTAAAATGAATCAGTCCATCAGTTAAGGTAGAAACTAAATTAATTTAAGCCATGTAAATATAAACTATATAATACTATTAATAATAAAATTTAGCAATAAGCATGACTTACTATATTTACTATAGTTTGCATATTTTTCCACTGTGTAACGTACCCGTAGTTGCGTCTTGTCAAATGCACTTTTGAAACGCGCTGCCCTCCTCCACCGCAGGGCGGTGACAGTCCGCGACCACTCGCCGACCGTCGTCACTCGGAGCTGGGTTCCCCGCACCCCCGGTCGTGCTGCGTCCGCTTTCGTGTCCATGTCCGCCTCCTGTCCGCCCCAACGGATCTCTGTCTCGGACACCAAGGACATTTCGGGGGTTCCCGCCACTTGAGTCGAAATTTATGCGTTTAATAATGCATTGGATAGACGCCGGTAGACGGTGGTCGGAGGTCCGAGGAGCGGCGCTATGATGTGATGGGTCCCGCGTTGGCGCCGCTTACCTCAAAGGCCACATTGATGATGATGTGGCCTTTGAGGTAATCGTCGTCATCGTCGTCGGGGGCCCGTTATTATGTGCCAACGGGGTCCTCAACGTGATGTCGTCGACCAGGAGCAGAGGCTAGAAACGGAAACGGGAAACGGGAACCGGGAACCGGGAACGACGGGATCAGGAGCAAGACAAAGGCCAAAGCCAAAGCCAAGGCAAAGTTAAAGGCGACGATATCAGCATATGTTACGAGTCTGTGCCTGTATGCGTGTGCATGTGCGTGTATGCGTCCCGAGTGTGTGTGTCCTGTGTCCTGGCATGTTTCTGCCGCTCCTGCCGTGCATTGTTCGATTAATGACTTAACGACGTGAGTTGAATAACTTTGATTTAGTGTCATCTCATTTTGCGTGCCACACAGAGCACATGCGGCGGCAGGACCTCCAGAGGACCTGCTCTCCTGCTCCTCCTCCTCCTCCGCTCAGCTAATTATATTTATTTACTGGGCGTGCACACAGACTAAGCGGGATGGAGAATGGAAGATGCCGCCGAGAGCAGCATGTGTGTGGATGTGGCTGCCTTGAGCCTTTAATTAATATTAGAATCCCAGTAGCAATCAAACGGCGACGCATGATGAACATATTTGATATCATATTGCCAGCAGAAAAGATAAACTGGAACATCTTGGCCAAATCTAAGTGGCATTGGACATAGAACCATGGCAACAGTGGTTGCTGCTTATGCTAATCATAGCTCTTTCCGAATGAAGACTTTACAAAGAAGATATCCAATTTCTGAGGTTGGCAGAACATCCTTTTAATTTTAGCAGTACATAGTGTATATTAGAATTATATATTCTGAATTCTTGAACATAATTTCCTTCGACGAACCAGTTGCATATACACATGTACATAGACCTGGTTCTTGCCAGGAGTTTGGGGTTTGTTATTACCACTGTTTGGCCTCAAATCCAAGTTCGTATTCCGATTGTGCGGCGAAGTCTAACCCCAGTTGGGGCTCTGATCACGTTTAATTAGTCCTAATGAATGTCCGGCTGATGGGGGCGCGTCTCCGTCTCCGTCTCCGTCTGCTGTTTTCCGGAGTTTCCTTTTTTCGGACGGAGTTAGCTGGCCGTGCAATTTGGCCACACGGTTTTCTATTAGCACACACACACACACCACACTCAGGGGTTTTTGCCTCGTTATTTGTAATTTGTTGTAAGTTTTTGTTTCAGTTTTTATTGTTGTTGTCGGTGGTGGGGACGGGGGGAGTGCTGTCCACATTCGAACCCACTTCCACTTCCGGTGCCACCTCCACCAATGCCACCGACAGCTCCACTCCGCCCCCTTTTGGGGCAGCATCGACAAGCGGACCGTCGTTGTTTTTATCGACATTGAAATGTGGCCCCAAAACAGTTTCAGCTCATAAAAATACAATTTGCTGCTGCTTATTTTTTACGATGCACCAGAGGGCGATGCTCGGTCGGTCCCGGGGTCTTGGTCTTGGTCCTGGTCGTGGCCCTGGTTCAGTTCCTACTGCCGCTACTGTCTCATATCCTGTCCGATTTGCTCGGACTCCTCCGCTTGCCCAATCGTTGGCCAAAAACTATTTTCGAGCATGAAATGGTGCGCACACATGCTCCAAGTGCGTCCAATGTCCACTTTTCCCTATTCCCATACACTATCCCTGGGCAGGGGCGTTCTCATTACCAGTGCAGCCTAATGAACAACGATTATGAATATTCAATAGATTCGAACTAGTTTTAATAAGATTTTACTTAATTTTATAGTTGATTTAAAGCTTGCAATAATTCTTCGAAAAACACGTGTTTCAGCAGATTTTTAAGAGTTGCCAGACTACCTCGAATTATGCTAATGAGCTTTTAATCGAATTCCTTAAAAAATTAAGGGTATTCTCCATAGATTTTTTAGTTACATAAATTAGAGCTAGATTACAGTAAGTGTATATATACTTCGCTTGGATTTTGCCAACACTTCCTATGCTTCCTTCATCGTTTTGTCTATTTTCGATTGGGTTTTTTTTCCAGTCCAGTTTTCGTCCAGCTTTCGTTGCGTTTGCCACCAACTTATGTGCGGGCGAACGTGGTGTTTTTGGGGGGCGTGGCACCTGCAGCTGGGCTCTGGCATTTAAAACGTTTAAGGGATTTGTTTATGTGCCCGGGAACTGGACTGGCCGGAGTTGGACTTTGGACTTTGGTCTAGTTCAGGTGGCTGGACATACATATTTCGCTTCCGTTCGACCGTTTGGAATTGCCAAAAGTTGCCCCGAAACATAAAAACAATGAGCGGCCAGCCGGACCGAGAACGGCCTGACTGAATGAGCCTATCTATTCATAATCCTGCTTAATAATCCCATCTCCCATCTCCCATCTCCCATCTCCCGTCCAGCTTCAACTCTTGCTTGGTCACTTCTTGTTTTGGCATTTCCGGGAGGTCAAGGGATATTAAATAAATAAGCTTCAATTCGGAAAAAAATAAAAGTTTGGAGTTACTGCGCTCCATAAACATGTTGAAACAGCCAGAGTATTTAAATAAACGAGTTTCTAGTTCGCCTTTGTTTCCGTCGCAAGTTTTAAAATACACAAAAAATATAGCAATTTGAACTGAACACACAATTTGAACTTCATTTTGATCACTTAAATAGTTTGAAGCTCAGTTTTCGGCAATTAATTCTCACAAATTAATGGATAAAGTTAATCTTACTTACAATCTAGCTTTATTTTATCGATTAGCATTTAAGTTACAGTTCACAATGGAGCCTGGCCGCACTAACGACATCAAGGTGGCAACGTTCCACGTGCTGTCGTTACAAATTTTCTTATTTCCGGCCGACACGAGAAGTCTTCTCATTTCTCAATTTTTTGTGCAAAGCTTCGCGGTTTCGTGAAATTAAGACTAAGAATAAAAGAGGTAAGAATTTTGTCATCATCATTGCCTGCAGGTTATTCATAAGAGCTTATCCCAGAGGATCATGGCTTCCCAGAACAACAACGAACACCCAGATGGAGCCGACAACTCGCCCCCAGCCATTGTAGTTGCCTTTGTTAATGAACGTCGCGTTGATATCTATCGTCCTATGGTCCCTGTTCCTCCCGGTTCCTTAATGCTGGCGCTCAATAGACTCCGCCGCGAGCTGACCAAGATTACCCAGAATCCACCGGAGGGCTGCGAAGTGAGGACTACGGACAACTTGTTCCAATGGCTGGCCTTGATCAAAGGGCCGGATAATACACCATACCAGGGGGGGATATTCCGGATTCTTTTTGCCTTTCCCATTACCTATCCCTTCTCGCCGCCGTACGTAAGGTTTGTTAATAAAATCTTTCATCCAAATGTGAGCACCGATGGAGAGGTGTGCGAACTGGATGATATCTGGACGCCGGTGCAGACCGTGGAGTGCATATTGAAATCGCTCATAATGCTTCTGTTGATACCGATTCCTGAAGAGCCTATGAATCCGACTGCCGCCAATATGTACATGAATAATCGCGAGCAGTACGACCATAACGCTCGCATGTGGACAAGTCAGTTTGCCAATGAAGACGATTCAAATTGATGGATGAATTCGCAAGTTTTACGAAGTATATTCTATTCGCTACGCACTCGACTAACACGAAATTATAGAAAGAAATGCAAATAATTGTATTCTTAACACACTGCTGCTATTCTACAACTGCCCTGGAACCACTAACCACCTTAAAACATGGAACACTTACAACATTAACAATTACTAACTTGTTTAAACATATTGTTGTACAATCTAAGCCATTATACACAATTATCATTAGTTCCAAGTTTTATGAAATATATTTTAGTTGCATATCTAAAATATATTTCAATTACACACACTTCCTGCCACTGTTATACAACTGTTCTTATATTACTAAACACCTTAACATGTTTAAACACATTGAACAAGTAAAATTATAAACAAACTACACACAATTATCATTTAAAAACTGAAGAAATGTTTGCTGATAACTTAAACTGCTCACTATTCAATAAAGAAACTTGGAACTTAACACATTAAAATTATTAAATAATACGCTGGTTTGCTTGTATAAATCCTGATTTAATTACTAACCTTTAAGAAGTGTCAATTAGAAAAGTGAAGGTGTAAAGGTTTATAATTTTGATCGGAACCAAAGATCTGGTTTCGTTCTCTTCTTTTTCTTCCACTTGTAATTTTATTTATCTTTTTATTTCAGTGGAAACACCTCAGCGCTTTATTCCTTTGCATTCGATTAGATCCTTCACACACACACACACACACACACACACAAACCGTGTGGTGTTTGCACACAGACCGCATCAAAGATGCACATACATATGTGCATGTGCAGGCATACATATGCATATCCGGCGGTAGGGGCTGGTGTGCGTGTGGTTGCCAGTGGTGGAAATGGGAAAAATGGGGGAAAATGGGCGAAAGGACGCAGAAAAGTCGGAGCCATTGCACTTATTGTATAATTATGCAGTTTAATGAATACTAAAAAGCTGGCAGACAGCGGCTGCGGCACGGGGAGTTGCTTGCAATAAATACAAAACTGCGTGGCGGCAAAGGGGGTTGGGAAAAAAGGGGGTGCAGGGGAGCAACGGCAACGGCAACGGCAACTGTGCGGGAAAAGCAAACAGAAAGCGGAATGAAAATAAGCGTGTGTATAAAATTAAGAAAACGAAATGAAGAACATGCAACAACGGTCATGGTGTGAGAGTGTTTGTGTGTGTGGCCGCTATGTTGATGATTATAGTTATTACGACTTCCGGGTTAGAGGGACTCTAGCGGAACTCGTCCTGCCACAGAGAACCAAAAATAATTTACTAATACAAATAATATATATACTGTTGTAATTTAAAGGTACTTTGCATGTCTCCTGAAATATTGTTCTTTGTGCCAAGGAGGCTTCTATAATAATCCTTAAGCAAGCACAACTTAATTCACATTCCGGGTCTTCAGTAGTATTCCAAGATTCCTTTTCTGGTAAGAACACATGCTTACATATGTACTTAAACTAAAACTTTACTTTTTAAACAGCTTGCATAGGCGGACTTGGCCTTTAAGGCTAAAACTATTTGAGAACTGCAGCCTAAACTACGTTGGAATGGATAATTCCATTTTGGTATATTTATATATTTATTATATATTATATTTTATATTTATATTCATTAAATTCCCATTTACTTTCCTTTTAGATATTAATTTTGTTCGGTGCAACTGACTCTGCAGCATTTCCGAAGCCTTGGGCCAAATTTGGACAGCTGCAACTCCCACTCGGACCTCCTATTCCCTTCAGTTAGCCAGGACTCCCTGGCTTTTATTTCATCGCGACTGGACCAAGGTCCCACCATGGAGATAACGATGCGGTATTTAACATAAAACGTTTTGCTTATTACCCCAGTCAGGACCTGGGAGCTGGAAAGCCCATTCCGAATGCTTATTAGGGACTCCTCTGAAAGAATTTGAACTGGATATATTTCTAGTATGTCCTGATCAGCATTACTTTGAACCTTTATGATGTTTTATAGAGCCATTTTACCCTTTTTATTCATTTATTTTATGATGAGAGGAGATCAGAATGGTGGTCAGGGAATCATAATTTCAGTTTTAAGCCGTATATGTGCATTATGATAATGCATTTGTGTCCATTTCATTTGCATTGCCCCCGGAGTCATCCTTGACTGCCTTGACAGTCATTATCCTTGCAGTGCGGATATCCGCAGACATTTGCAGCACACTCAAGCTTCATCTTTACACTTTCCACTTTCTATTTTCTATTTTCCGGCTGCTTCTTTCCACTGCGTTTTTAATTTTGTTCCTCCTTGAGCTCAGTGAGGGTGTACGTGTGTGTGTGTGTGTGTGTGGGTGGGAGGGAGGGTGTGTGCGCAAGGGTGTGGGTGTTAGTGTGTGTCATTTTATGCATGAATTTTTTAATAGCTTAAATATGCGGCAATAAAACTTTAGCACGCTCATCTTATCGCCGGCGCCTAGCAAGTTCTCCAGCTCCTGGCCCCCGCGCGATGACCTCCTCTTCAGCACCGTGATCCACCCACCAAAACTGCCACCCTTTGTGACCGTCGCACGTAGCTAATAAAAGCCAATGGGATGGGGTTCCGGAGGGGGTTTCCATTTCCCGACACCGCCGCCAGGAACCAAGAATCGTTGGCAGCTGGCGACATGGCGCCATGCACGTGCTCATCCACCTGCAGCAGGTGCCACCCAGCAAGCCACCACCCACCACTTGGTGGCATCTTGACTTTTAACTAGCTAACTTGATAAAACTACAAAACTATACAATAAATATGCAAAAAAGCAAGAGGAAGGCGAGGAAAAAAAGTGAACGTGTGAGAAAAAGCGCAGAATAAGCTGGAGAGCCAAGAAGGATACCAGCGAAGGATACCAGAATCCTGGCTGGTCTTTGGAGTGTCACATAAGCGAGGCGGCTGGCCATCGAGTGAAGATGCCCCCAAGCACACTTCCCGGCCAGTTACCTCCTTCCTTCCTTCCGTCTGCGATTGCATTTTCGCCTGCATCCGTCCTTCCTTCCTTTCTTGGGTCCTTCGTGCTTCGTGGGCTCCTTTAATGTCCAAAAGGTGTTGCTGCAGCGCTGCAAGTAATTCGGTTCATTGGACCATTCTCTTTTGTCCCACTAGATTCTCTACTAAAAAGGATATGCCTTTCTTAAGGAAGTATTTCGATTAGCTACTTGACGTTTATGTCATTTGCTTCAAGGGTAACAAACTTATCGTATAAAAGGAGGTCACAGGATACAGACTTTATTTTTATGGAAAAAGAAGACAATATGGTTATTCGAGAGTTATAATTTATTATATGTTATATTATTTATACTATAAGCATTTATTATTTATTCAAGAATATCCAATACTACCAGTGTCAGTAAAAACGATGAGCAAGGACTCCGAGGCTGACCTGTAAATAACCAGAAGTTGTTGTTTGGAAACATGGTTTAAATTGATGTAAATATTTAATAAATAAAATCAAATTTAGTAATATGGAATTATAATAATAAATTACAATTATCTTCTATTCTGCAATATTCTAGAAAACAACCGTCGAGACAAGCGAGCAAACAGAGATCAAGGCAACGAGTAAAGGACAAAAAGGACATACCTTATAAATATTACATATATTTTAGTTAAAACCATTATTGAAAATAGAAACATACTTAATTAAGTCAGTGAATTGAAACATTATCTTTCCATAGTATAGAATTATAATAATAAATGTTATTCTAAGCTAAGGAAGTGCTGTGATTGTAAAGTTACCTCAGGAATCCTAATGCCTTTGTGGAAATACCCTAACTCTCGCTGGATATATATACAAGAGTATTGTTCGTTAATTGATTTACTTGCTGGACTCAAATGGGACTTGTAAGAGCATCCAATCATTCCCATAGGCTGGTCCCCAGCGCCACTCCGCCTCTTTTAATACCTCATTCGGCCCGGCCATTTCCATTTCCATTTCACAACCATCCCCTTTGGCGGCCCAAATATGCGGAACCTTTCCACTTTACACCTCCAGCCATTCAGTATCCTTGAGGATGCCACAGCCCCAGCCCCAGACCCAGACCCAGCATCCCAGGCAGCCCAACATTTCCGGGATGTGCGTGCGTGTGAATGGGAATTGGCATTGACATTGGCATAGTTTTATTCCGTCGCCAATGTTCCGATGTTCCACTTCTTTTCAGTTTTATAGGCTTGTTATTTCATTAGCATAATCAAATCGCCGGGGGGCGGAAATGGGGATGGAGGGGAGTATAGAGGGTTTGGGATTGGGCTGATCGTATATCTTAATTCTCTAGTTAGGTCCTTGAGCGCTTCTTCACTTTTCAATCAATTCCCATCGCTTTTACCGTTGTTTCTCGTGTCGCCTTTGTCCCTTTTACTGTCACTCCTGTCCCCCCTCTAGCGCGCGCTCGCTCATATCCTTGCGCATCCTTCGCATCCTTGATGCTGCACGCCCTTCGCTCGGCGTTCCGGTGGCAAATCTCTGCTGAAAGCCATCATCTTCGAGGCATTGTCGGCGACATAACAAGGACGAACCCAACACAACTCTGGAACGGGAGCTGCTGAATCACGAAGCTGTTTGCGCTTTTCTCGCCTGCCAAGGCGCGTCATAGAAATGCACTTGGCGAAAAACTAATGACTGACAGACACTTTGGTTCGAACTAATGCCAGAAGTCAAGATGGTTTTGAAATACATTTTTTGTTACCTGCACGGCATACTCAAACAATACCTTCTGTATTATTTCCTTTCTTTATATGACATGGTTTTAAGGACTATTTAAGGATTTTTTCTGCAGTGTTTAGGAAGTGAGAGAAAACGCGACCGGGACGACGCGATAGTGAAAAGTAAAAAAGTTGTGCGTTTTGCATAAAGTGCGCTTATCCCCGCAGGATATGACTGGCAATGACGCGAGGCATTCTCCCCCGCCCACGCCCACGCCCATGTCCTCCCATCTCTCCCAGCCACGCCTGGCACATGGGCTTCTCCTTTTTTGGTGTCGCCCCTGGTTATGCTCCGTCTAATTTCGCTCAAAGCCGGCGAATAGCGCTGTGACAACTCTGGAGTTCTTGGTGGGCTCCCGGTTGCTTCTCCTCTTCAAGTGCACGTGCCGAAATGCAGCTGCAAGTGTGTCAGTCTCTTACCACATCACAAGGCACTCTTACCTCTATTCGAATAGTAATATTACCCAAGGAACAGAGTACAATAAATACAATTTAGATCATTAAGAATTAAGTGTCCGGACTAGCCTAGTTACATATATATTGAATTCTAGCTGAAAGCATAAAAGAAAAGCGCTCTCGTGAGAAAGGACAGCACTGCCCGAGGTCCTTTTCGGCTTCGTTCTACCCCCACACCTTGACCAGTTTCTGCGCCTGTCGCTCGCTTTTGAGCTCCAAGCTTTGATTTATGTTAACGCTACTTGGCTGCAGCACCCCGTACACCTTACCCTGTTATCCCCAACTAACCCCAACCACCTCACCCACAAGGTAAACCTACCCCCGCTTTGTTTTACCCGCTGGCCGAAATTGTCTGCATCTGCTGAGAACAACGGATAATGGTCAAGTGAAATACGGCCAACAACACATAGCGGCGACACACACACAGAGGCGGTGCGGTCATGGGCGTAGAGCGTACATATTTCCATATCCCTTTATATAGGATAAGTAAAATGTATTGCAGAAATACGCATATGTCTAGTTGCAATCGGTTTATTCGTTTCATTCACCGAAGCATCTCAAGTTGGTGGCCTTAATCACAGTTTGTGTTCTGGTCCAAGCTCTTCAGCACCTTGCGCTTCATCTTTTGCGGCTTCCCTGTGATCTGCCCATTGTCGCAGTGCTCCCCCAGGGGCTTCGGCATGTCCAGCGAACTGCCTGCCTTCGAGTGCACCGATTCGTGGGCGCGGGGCCAGCGCAAGAAGCTCAATGTGGGATCATCATCCATTTTCTCCCTGTCCACCGACTGCACGCGAGTCCAAGACTGCTGCAGAGGACAAATTCTCTGTGGCTTCCGGCTGACGGAGCGGCTGCGAGGAGCCCTAGTAATGGTGGGCACTGGAAAACGATCCGTGTAAGTAATCCGTCAGTGAATCAGCTGTAAAGAGTGTCATGTCTCACCCAATGCTTGGGTGTTGTCAATCTTGAGGGCCAGAAAGTCCAGCCACTTCAGCTGCAGCAGCTCCTTGTCGGTGGTGTCTGGATTGAGGCTGATTTGGTTTTCCACGTCCTCCTTGTAGCGTCTGGAGCTGTCATTGATCTTTAGTAGAGCGGCATCCATTTGGGCCAAGCGTAATTTCTCCTCCCAGTCGGATTCCTGGCGCTGGGCCTGCCTGGCATTGTGCCTGCAGCGATGCATCTTTTCTTCCAATTTCCTGAAGATTTTAACTACTCTCTCGAATAGCTTATAACAATTTTTCACCAGTTTCGACAACCTTTGTCTAGCTTTGACAACCTTTGACAGGTGACTCGTTGCTTCCTGTGATGGAGACAAAATTATAATGTGGTGTAAATATTTTTTAGTTATTGAGTACCTTTAGTCTAAGAATTTATATGTATTATTACAATTGTGGTACCCTCCCCCCTTAATCTCCGCCTCTGGCCGCAGATTGTGTCACTGACAGCGAGGTGCAGCACCACACACATACATATCTGCTTGGGCCCGGGCATTTCCATTGAACTCCAGGTGTGCCCATTGTTCTCCGCCTGCCAGTGTCCGCGGTAACTGTCTGCGTCCCCCTCTCCCCAATTGATGGGACATCATCCGCTAATGACATCGCCACCGCCACCTCCACTCACTCACCTGTGCATGTGTCTTGGCATGACCTGTCAGATGGCTCAAGATTGCGCAGCTAAGGGCAATTCTCAATGAAGAACAGTAAGGGTCATTAAAATAAGACAGTAAATCAATTGTTGAATATATATTAATAAGATATTAGATAATGCCCAAGAACGAGGAGTACTGCATCGCTTAAATTTCCTTAATCTGAGCGAAGATTCGCTCTTCGGTTCAGTGGGACGAGGCCTCACTGTGTGACCTAACATCCTGGCCCTCATTATCCTTTCACTTTCGTTGATGGGCATCGCTTTGGAACATGGCCCGCAAATGTATCTGCATCCCAGTGCATCTTCAATTTGCAACACAATACGAGGCAATCACTGTAAAAACAAATTGCCAGTCGACAGTCTCTATTCTTTGCCTCGATTAATTAAATTCCAACATTTCAGGCACTTTCACTTCCGCGAAGTAAACCCGCAGGAAATCAATTTCTTTGAATGTTTTACATGTTTTATTTGTTGTGTCCAAAGCATAAGATACATTTAAAGATATCAAACTTCATGGGATAGTGTCATAGTGGCATCCAGATCCGGTACAGCGTACTGGCTGGTCCACAGGCGAGCGGTCTCATCGTACTCTTCGCGGCTCTGAATGAATAACTCAGCGGCCAGGGGCTCCAATGGGTCATTAGGATTCGGGTCTGTGAGAAGGGATAAGATCGAGAGTAGCACTTTGGAGATTGTCAAGGCCGGAGACCAAGCCGAGCTCAATATATCGATACAGATGTTGCCCGTCGATGCGATATTACAATGATATATCATTGTCAAGAAGAAAACTTTCGGGGGGGCGTACGGATAGTCCTGCGGGAACACCACGGATAGATGAAATACCCCGCCCTCGTATGGCGATCCTTGTGGACCCACGATGAATGCCTTCCAGCGGAATATATCCTCGTCATCGGGCTCCACCTGGCAACCCTCTATCGGTTCCTTCATAAATTGTTGCAGTTCACGGTGAATTCTTCCTGCGGCCCCGCGCTGGGCTCTTTGCGCTGAAGTCTGGGACACCGGGACGCGAGGCGATGCGGCCACAAAAGTTAATGTCATTGGGGATCTTGCCCCTTGCGAGGTACTGGACACCGGTGACGGTGCAGGAGGTGCAACGCCGCTGCTCGTATCGAGAATGCTTTGTAGTGCCAAGTTTGGTTCTTGGCGATTAGATTGGTAAGTGGAGCGGGCAGCAGCCCGGTTTACGGGGTAAGGTGGGCGGCGTTCTCCAGGCCCATTAGTGAGTGGCAATTGCAAAGGAATTCGTAGGATCCGCGAAGCTTCCCTGGCAGCCTCAGCAGCCTGGGCAGCAGCTTCGGCGGCAGCCTCATTGCGCAACCTAATCCGTTCGCTACGACGCCGAGGAGGTGCATCCTCTGCTGGCTGTGCATTACGAATGGGCGGCATAATCTTTTCAAAAGAAACCTTGTAAAATGGTGGCCAAAAACACGTGGTTTTCTGCAAAACTCTTACCTGGACTGTTTATTCCACGAAATGTAACGTAAATGTTTTAGTCGTACAGAATGTCTAACCGATTGACAGCACTAGATCAATTGTGAAGTTGTGAAAGTTACGAACAATTTTCACACGAATCAAAACGTGACAAAGCTTTTTTCGGAAGTACAGCGTTGCCACACTGTTAGTTTGGCATTGCCCGTGTTTTTAGATCAAGGAAGGTCATATCTTTTAGCTAGTTTCAAAGTCTTGCATGCAAGTCCAGTGAGAACTTTAATGTTAAATATAGCTACTTATAAAGTGGAGTTCACATTTGTCATTTTTATGATAATGCTAAAATTACCATCCGAATATTCTGTGATGGAGTACCTACATCTAGATCTAGAGCTTAATGCCTTGATGAGGCGGGCTTCTGTAATAAAAAAACATTTATTTAAACATCGTGTAAAATAAAACAAATAATTCCCAATATTTTCTGTTTTTTATTGACATTTTAATTGGAAAATGTGTACTTTAGCATCTTATGCCCTTAAATAATCAATATCAATTTTTTTATATTTTGATATGAAAATCTGAGGGCTAGATCGACATGGCTGCTGCTGCTGCTATAGAAATGCTTTTTAATGCTTTGCAAACTTCTCACTAAATTTACAATACTCTGTAGTACTGTTCTGTTCTGGCAGTACAGCTCTGCTCTGCGTATCCTTATTTCGTATTGTTTTTTTTCCGCTGGTCCTTGTGCATCTGTTGTTGCTGTTGTTATTGGCTTCGCTGGACGAGCGCTTTCAACTTTTAAATTGAATCAAATCAATTTCGCTTCATTGAATGTTTACCATTTTCAGTTACTCTTCCACGCGTAGGTTTTTCACGCACATTTTCCGGACACCGGGTCCGGTCCAATTCCGGTGCCCACTTCAACTCGAAGGACCCCGACCCCGATTCAAGGGCAAGGACGTGGCGTTGTCACGGTTCACGACTTCCGTCCGCGATTTGGGGCAAGGTCGGTGGCCGATGCAATACAACGCCAACTAGGAGAAGGCAACGGAAACCAGATCTGTGATCCACATGTGGAGGATCCCCGGCAGAGTGGCTGCCACCCAAGGCCCCATACGCTGAGCTTTCTTTGTTCCGTGCGCAACTCACTGTGAAATTAAATTGTGAATTAAGGGCCAGGCGAACAACTGCTCCACTTCCGCTTCCGAGAGAGGCTTGCAGGAGCTCCACACAGCTGACAGCGATTACAGCGACAAGGACGACGACACTGGGACTTGGGGACATGCTGCTGCAGCCATTAATGCGCTGGCATCGCCTCCCACTGGGAGCTGGTCTAACATTTCTTTTGTGGCTCTCCTTTCGCCCCCTCTGATTAAAGGCTGCTGCATCTCGACACCGAGTACCAGGCTCCACTAACATAATCAGTGGCCAAGAGGCTATGAAATATTGACAAGGAGTCGATTTATGGATAAAAAAAATTGTGATTAAAGCCGGCAAAGGAAGCAAGGAATATTACGGAATTTTCTATATTTTTTTTTATAACAAATGGTGTATTTTACTGCGTTGATACTTACTGGATCAAGTGTGAACCCCCTATTTGGATCTTATGTCCATCGCTTTATCGATTACTTTTTAGTAAGCACATGTTGCTATCGACTTAACCCTATTTCCGGTTTTTATAAAGTTCCATAAGCTGACGATTTAATAATTTCTTAGAAATAACTAGTGCCTGCTTGTATATCAAAGACCTGTATATTAATTGGCGAGAACTAGAGTAAGACATATTCCCCATTCCAGCAGGTGGTGGGTGACCCTTCGTCGTCTAATGGCAATTGGCGAACAAAGTCTGCCATGGCCATCGATGATTCTTCGTATTCCTTGTGGGAACAGCTGCCATCTGCCGGATGGCGGGGGATCCATTGGTTTGGAATTAGTTGGCAGAAAGGTAGTTATGGCTCGCACACACACACCCTGCATACACACACACAATTCGCACATATGCAACGGAAACTCTTTGGCCATTTGCAGTAAATTGAAAAAGTATTAAATCAATAAATAAAAGTTGCACACACATCCATATAGCCATCGTTGGGGACGTGTAACTTTTTGGCCATGTGCGTGGATCCCTTGCTGCAAAGCTTCGTGCTCCGTATTCCTTTTCCCCGGATGCTGCGCTTACGCTGCACATTTTCACAGTCGCAGTCAAAGTCGCAGGTTGCCTCCCCACCTCCCAGCCCCATCCGGATGCAGGTCCTCTTCCCATTCCGTTCGGTATGACCATTTGGGGTTACACACGCCGCGTGTTAATTACTCAGAACATTTTAAACGGCACACGGCAAGGAGCAGAAGATGGAGTCCGCGGGGGCGACACCAATACGCCAGCCAATGGCTCCATGGCGACCCGCGAAATTTGTTGTATTGATTTAAACCGAAAGCTAGCCACCGGCAACCAGGAACCAGCAACCAGGACATCAGGACATCAGGACACCAGGACTTTGGGACACTAGGACAGGAGCCAGAAGCATCGTTGCAGGTGGCTGCTGCCAGGTGGCAATCAATGCATCCGAACGGGGCACGTAAGTAGCCAAGGGTATATGAGCTTTTGCGATTGGGTTACGACCACGAGGATACCCTAGAAGAAGGCCACAATTACAAGGGGGTCTTGTTACCAGAATCGTGTTCAATTTAAAGTCTATATTGGAGTGTATATTCAGTCATTTCGATATCAGTTTTTAGAGCAGATTTTCCTTCGAAGGAATTTCAACTCTGGGCTTCCCCCACAGAAGGCTAGTCCAGTCCCAGCACTCCCCAGCCTTTCCAGCAAGAGCCAGGCACGCGGGAGCGAGTGAGTTTTAAAAATGCAACCAGTGCAGAACGGTGGACGAGGACGTGGTGGAAGCCATGTAGCCATGGTAGGGAAGCAGCAATACTGGCAAATAAAAAACAATTGAATGGCAAATATAAAACGAATTGTGGGATACCATCGGTGGCGAGTCGGAATCCGGAATAGCTGGAATCGTTGGGATCGTTGGAATCATTGGAATCGCCAGAGTCATCTACATGGATTCCTCACATTGTTGCTTCTGGCGGCAGAGCAAAAGGCAAAGGGCAAAATGAATTCCCAAACTAAAATGTCTTTGTCAGTGCCTTGTCAGGGATACTTGCCCCCTAATAAGGGGGCAGCTCTCTCCTATCTCTCGGACGGGACCCGGCTACCACTCCACCTCTCCACCTCGATTCACTCTCGGCGAAGTTTATTAAAACCGAATGCAAATTTCAAGCAGCGCCGGCAATTTAATTAGCAGCAAATTCAACAATTTCCATGCACACACACACACACAAAGGGGTATGCAGAGGAGACGGAAGACGGTGGAAACGGCTCGTTATTATAAGGACCTCCGGCAGGACTTCAACTTTGGTTACTCCTTCAAAGGGATGACACGCGGCGGACGGTGGGGCGGGTGCCCGGGCAAAGGGGCACACTTTTTATTAGAATCGTAAATAGTCTTTACGAGTTGTACGTGCCCAAAATTTGCAATAAGCCAAAAATGTTGGGCTAACAGGCAACAACAAATTATCGGCCATGCCTATGTACTTCGACCTTCTTCCCTCCATGTCCTGGATGCCCCAATCCGACACATTTCCCACTCCCCGCCTCCCCCTTTCAATATGATAATCATAATAATTATTATGTAAGCAATGTTTATGCTTCCTCCAACTGAAACAATCTGACGAATTAGAAACTTGTTGACCAGCAACTTGCCATTGCTTTCGATTGGGGAAAATCTCTGAAAGTTTTTGTGCTTGCTTTCCATTCATTAAATAGTTATAGATTCCATTCAGTTTAATGGAATTATGTGTACTAATCACTCTAATTAATGTGTGAGAGAGGGGTGTAGGTTCATAGTTCAGCGGTTCAATCCCTACATTTTTTATACAAAGTGACTGAATGGGACTTCCTTCCTGGATCCTTCTTCTTGACTTGACTTGTCTAGGATTCATCGATAGTTCAAATGCAGATATATCCTTAGTGTTTCCTAGGACTTTATAAAGTGTGAAGTGAGGCTGAAGCAAGACTGTTTCTTTTTATTCAGAAGGGTTATTAAAGAGAGAGATAGAGAGAGAGAGAGAGCAAAAGAGAAAGATTAAGTGATACTTATAGGTTGATGAGATCTCCGTAATACGGAAGCCTAGGAGGCAATGGTCTTTCATCACTGAGCATAGAGGGACCTAGAGAAATGTAGAGACAGATAGAGAATGGGAGAGAAAGAGGGATTAAATGTAGAGAGATCGATAGAAAGATAAATAGATAGATAGAGACAGAGATTGGGAGAAAGAACGATATAAAGGCTATAAAAGAAAGAAATAGATTGATAGATAAAAATTATTGAAGAGATATTGATAGGAAAAGAGGAGAAATCAACAGAAAAAGAGATCAATAGAAATAGAGATAGTTAGTTAGTTAGAAATAGATTTAATTTAATAGAATTAATTTTATTGAAATTCCAAATGCCTTTTTTTTATTAATTTCAAGTTTACTTTGCTTTAAATTTGCACTTCTCCATATATTCTCCTTGACCCTTTGACCCTTTGAGCCCTTACGATTCCCAATCAGTTCAAGCTAACGAGCATACAAATATTGAACCCGATAACTTTCGCTTTCGGCCCATTCATGGACTCTCTTAATGCACTCAACTCGGCAAATTGGTGAATTGTTCAGTTTTTACTTTTTTTTTTGTTTGTTGATGAGAACCGGCAGTGGCAGTGGCAGTGGCAGTGGCAATGGCAGTGGAAGCAGCAGCGGCATAGATAAAAGTGTAAATATTTATAGCATTAAATAACGAAAACAAACACCGTTTTTGACATTTTAATTGAATAAAATCGTTTTGTGGTCTTTTAAGGATTATTTCATGGCCAGCAGATGCCTCTGCCATGCCCCCGCCACATGCCCTCCTCGCAGCCACTTCGTTGAGTGTTTGTCTGGGGCATCCAAAATGCAAAATGCATTGCATGCAATTGCAGTTGAATTGGTGTTTGTTGTGTTTGTGCAGCAAGTGAAAACAGAGACGGGACGAAGTAGGATGCGTGTGGGTGTTGGAGGACTTTACCCCATTCATACAGACAGTAGCCAACGCTTTGTACATACATCTATATATTTATATATACGAGTATGAACACACGACCATATATGCCGATCGCAGGCCTACACAAAGAGAAATAGGTCGCTCTTAAACTAATTTCCAGTGACCCCGATTCGATTAATTGGTCCCACATCAAATTATACTTGAAATACTTAGGTCATGCCTAGTCCCCCAATTATCCTTATTGGCCGTAATTACTCATAAGCGGCAACAGGACCGCACAAAGTTTGCTAAATTTATATATTTGGCTTTAAGAATCAATGGCTTAGGTGCGGAAAGACGAAGGGTATCACCGCTTTGCCTGAAATAATACATTCATATCTTAATAATTAAATAGAATAACTAATAATAATGTGTAAAAACATTTAGTCTAGTTCTTTAAAGCATCTGAAACTTCTAAAAGCATCAAGCAAGCCCTGAGTTACTTGCCCCAGCTAGTCGTCAAAGTCATTCGAAGGCTTAACACAATTGGATGAGAAAATGCCTCGCCCCAGGAAAAGTCCCGCCAGACAGGCACAGAAACTGGAAGCCGATCGCAAAAAGGATTCTGAACTGAAGGCAGACGAGGTGGCCGCCCCAGACACCACCCCACCACCACCACCGCCCCAGGTCACCATCCCACCACCACCACCGCCCCGGGTCACCACCCCACCACCACCACTGCCCCAGGTCTCCACCTCCAACGGAGCCAGTCTCATCCAAGACACCACCGACCAGGAGAAGCAGCAGCAAAAGCAGCAGCAGAAGCAGCAGCAGAAGCAGCAGCAGATGAAGCTGCCGAACTTTCTGGCCCTCCACATGGATAACTACTCGAACTACCTAGGATCGGGTGAGATATTTTACTCTTGAAAACATATTCACTGGGGGATTACTTAGGGCGTTCTCCCAGTTCCCAATAGTGTCATTTCCCCTCGCGGCCACTCCGTGGACCGGATGCTGGAGAAGAGTCGCGTTCAGCAGGGGTCCTGGAATCGGGTGCAGTCGCTGGACAGAGACAACAGGGATGAGGGATCGACTCTTACTAGGGATGAGGGTCCGACTATTACCTTCCTGTCCCATCAGTCGCGCCGTGCCGAGAACGTTGGTGGGCTGTACCAACGTTCCGATCTCTACCAGCAAGGGTGTCCGGATGAAACCACCCTCGATGGTGAACCAGGTGAACCAGGTGAAGCGAGTAGTGCTGAAGAACTTGTGCTAGACCTATCTAGCCAAAATGCTGAATGCCGAATTGGATAAAATTGTACAAATGGACAACAAGATGCGGAATACTTCACACTCACCCATTAATGAAGCGCAATAAAGCCATGCAACGGAGGCAAAGATGCCCCAATAATTGTAGTGTTTTATAAATTTGATTAGCCCATTATTTTTCCAGGTGCACACCTGTACATAAGGTGAGCCAGTGCTGGTTGGGATGTGTTTACATATGTATGTGCATTTGCGGATGACGATAACGATGGGGTAATGATGATGACGATGCTGCCGATGACGATGAAGATGATGCATGACCGGCCAAACTAAACAACCGGCTGGCCATAGAAATAACAGCCAGCTCAAGTGACACCAGGCCATCCAGCCTTCCGTTACGCCCCTGGTTCTGGCATGGCCTCTACTTCCGCCTGCTCCTCCTGCGGCTCCTGCTGCCCCACCTTCACCTGCCTGGCCATATGTGTTTATCCTTTTTGTCAGCTGATTTGCATTTAATTGCAACGATTTTTTGAGAAGCCCAAACCAGACGCCCCCTTAACACACCCCCTGTGTGTGTGTTTGTGTGCAGAGTGGTGTTTTTGTTGTGGACCCCGTGTTTTGTTTCGTTTTCGTTTCGTGTTCGTCGCTTAAGCTGCTTTAAATTTATTGGTTTGCACAGTTTAAGCGATTTTCATTTTGTATTTTCCATTTTGGCAGTGCGCCGTTCCTTTTCCTCTCTTTGGTTACCATTACCAATGGATACAACTTGCCAATTATGCTCGTTCTCTGGCCAATGGACTGGACATTGGACAGTGGACACTGGATACTGCACCTCATCCCCTCTCTGTACAACTGGCAACTGCTCATATTCTGTGCGGCATATGCCAATGTCGATTGTTGGCCGTTGTTGCATTTTTGTATGTCCATCCCACGTCCCTGCCCCCCTCCTATGTTCCATACAAAACAAAAAGCCCGGAAAAAACCGCGCTGAATGCTTTCCGGGGAGGGTGAAGGACGCTTTAAGTCCCTCCCCTTTGCCACCGCCGCCTCCCCCCACCAAGGAAGCCAACGTCAGCATTGTCGCCAACGCTAAATGTGGCATTAAAATTTTCGACCAACAAAACTAGAAGAGCCAGACGGCGGAGGAAAATGTGTGTGGGGCGGGGAAGGAGGGAAAATATATGGGAAACGCCACCCACGCAGCATATACAACACACACACAACTGCTAACTGGACACTAAAAATATGGCACTCCAGCTTCGCTGGGCGCATTGTTGTAGTTAATATACTCCTCCGTCCACCCACAACCAAGGGGGCTAAGGGGTTGCCCCTTAGCAGGGTAGCGAGGGGTGCCCGGTGTTTCGGGTTCCGAATTAAATATTTAAATATATAACCCGGAGGAGGAAAGGTAAATTCGAAAGGCAGAGATTTTAAAACCAAGGCAATTGGATAATCAAAATAAATACAAAATCAATCAAAAATCAACTAAGGCAATAAGCATTCATTTTAAATATACATTACAAATATAAATAGTCGTTTAATTTAAATAAAATTAAAGCCTTAATGGGGACATCATTTAAAAAGTGATTATTTTAGACTAAGAAGTTATTAAAATATATTGGAAAATAGCATAAAATGTGCCAATATGACATTTTGTTTAAATATTCATTAAAAATATAAACAGTCGTGAAATGTTAATAAATAATACATCCTTTATAAAGTGATTATTTTAAACAAAGAAGTAATTAAAATATATGGGAAAATAAGATAAAATGTGTCAATATTCAGTTTAAATATACATTAAACATATAAGCAGTAGTGAAATTTGAATAAATAATAAATCCTTACAAGAAGTGATCAAAATTTACAATAAATAAGCCAAAAACCATTAATTTTCAATATATTTTAATAATAATATATAGTCGTTTGTTTTAAATAAAATTAAAACCACAATTCTGGCATCTTATGGCTAATTTAAGTGTAAGAATTATTGTATACTTGAAATAAAAAGATTTATTGACATATGTAAATGGAAATGGAATGTAAATGATTCGTTAAAGTATATTTTCATATTTATAATGAATTAAAAACAATATTTTCAATATCAAGGAAGTTTAATAAACAAAATCTGAAACAATTTATGTGTTATAGTTAACCAATAATATACCAAAAGACTTTTAATTCATACTCTATTAACACATCAAAGATTAGCAAATTTTGCCCTATACCATAAATATAACCGATTATAAACAATGATTCTCGTATTAGTTCCAGAAGAGGAAAATAATGGAAAAGTATGATTAATAATAATATTATTATTATTACAAATTCTTTTAATCCCAGAAAGAGGAAATAAATAAATAATAGGATTAATATTATTTAATATCATAACTAATCCTAGAAAGGTAAAATAAAGAAGTAATATAACAATTCGATTGAAATGTATATCCTCTAGGACCATTATCCAATCCATTATCCTTTGCAAATCAAATTCCCTTTGCTTCGCCATCCTTTATCCTTTCCACACGTATAATCCCAGCAATGCTCTCAACGTGCCACTGAGCTAGGGTATTAACAGGATGACCCCTTTGCTGAAATTTGTCGCCGAGTTGTCCTGGCTGTGTTCGTTGATAGTTTGCCGCGGCTGCTTCCGCACTTAGCAGTACTTTGGACTAATTTTTAATGCCGCTCATATTTCGCGCTCAGCATCAGCAAATGGCGGCAACAGCCGCCGTCGCTGAACCAAGGACGAAGGACGAAGGACCCGCTATGCATGTGTATATGTGTGTGTGTGTTCGTCGTAATACATGGATACAGGTGCTGGCGAAAGTAATTGGCCAAGGGAGTGCCATCAAGCAGGACGTCGCGATGGCTCCTCTATCAGCGCATTCATCAGACGGCGATAGTTCCTGTTAGTCCTTCCACATTCCTCATCGCACACTATTCGGTACACAGAGGAAAATACTACGTCGTTCTTGTTTATATAAGCCATATATACATTACGGATCAGCATTAATAACCGAATCGATCTTGCCGTGCTTGTCTGTCTGTTTCTAATCAAATTAGTGTCTCAGTTTTGAGCCTCTCCTAATGAAACTTTGCATTTAGTCTTCTATATAAGGGCCGGATCGAAGAACTATAGCATATATCTGCCGTAGGAACAGTAAGACAATTTTTAGACATCAAATTATAACTTTTCAGCTTTCAAAATCTTGCTGCAGCGCTCTCCCTCTTTTCCTATCTCACGCTCTCTTTCTCTCTCATCATATCTATTTGCTTTGCTATGTCTAGCTCTCTCTATGCAGCTCGCTCGGTGCAGCTCGCTCTATGAAGGCATCTCTTTCTCTCTAACGCTCGCGGCCTAGCTCTAGAGTTATCTATTTTTCTATCGCTTTCACTCACTCTGCTCTCTTCACTCGCAAGTATAACTAAAGGTACGGCCGTCGCGCTGACTTTAGTACTTACGTGGCTCTCCCACTGATAACATCTAAGGGGAAAGTGTTAGTGATCGTGATCGTAATATGACGTGGCCAATAGAATGCATCTAATGAAAGTCGCCAAGAATATAACTTCACTGGAAGGAATTAACGAATGACGAAAAATGATGATGTGTCCTCGACTGCGGTAAGTCTCAATCTTGACAATTATATCAAGTATATACATAGATCCTATAGAAGAGATCAGACCTAAGTCTGGAATCAGCTGTGCTTGTTATTTATTTATTTATTTTATTATTATTAATATTAATTATCTTATTGCCATGGACCCCATTACTTAATTTTGATTTAAAATTTTAAAAAGCATTTTTTAAACATAAACTCAAAGTAAACAACCTAAATATATTATTAATTATTCATATTCCTTCTTGAGTCCTACTGGAGTTCTAGAGTCCTCCTAGAGTCCTCCTTGAGTCCTTTTAGAGTCCTCTTTGAGAACTTCTAGAGTCCTCCTGGAGTCCTTCTGGAGTCCTAAATTTCTATAGAACTTGCTCTGTCTAGCTTTCTCTGTGCATCTGTAAAGACGTCTGTGTCTCTCTAACGCTCGCGGCCTAGCTCTAGAGAAATCTATTATTCTCTGGCTCTCACTTTCTCTGCTCTCTTTATTTACAGAGTATAACTAAAGGTACGACCGTCGCGCTGACTTCAGTTCTTACGTGGCCCTCCCACTGTAAACATCTATGGTGAAAGTGTTAGTGATCGTGATCGACGCCAATAATATTACGTGGCCAATGGGTTGCATCTAATGGAAGTCGCCAACAATATAACTACACTAGAAGGAATTAACCAATGATGAAAAATGATCACAGCGGTAAGTCTTAATCATTAAAATTATATCATAGATGCTTTATACATAGATGCTATAGAACAGATCAGGCCTACGTTTAGAATCAACTATGCCAACTTTGCATTTATTTTCCAATTAATTCCTTTATTGCCGTGAACCCATTACTTAATTGTTGTTTAAAATGATGCAGCACTTTGTATTAGGGATAACTGCAAACGTATACTTAAAGTTAATAGCCTAAATGAATTATAAATTATTCACGAAATATTGATTTCTTACTCTTACGATAGTGCCAACTATTATACCCTTGCAGGGTATTATAATTTCACATCAGAAGCTTGCAACGCAGTGAAGGAGTCGTTTCCGACCCTATAAATCATATATATTCTTGATCAGCATAAATAGGCGAATCTTTCTAGCCATGCCTGCACGAAAAATATGAGTTTTTCAATTTTTGAAAATTTTTTAAGGGGTTGCATCGTAAAATTTCAAAAAATCTGAAATTAATGCATTTTTCGATTGTCCCAAAAAACATCATACAAAAAAATCTACTAATAAATCTATTTCAAGAATCTTCCAGAGGAAAATACAATTTTTATCAGTGAAGGAGTCGTTTCCGGCCCTATAAATCATATATTTTATTGATCAGCATCAACAGCTGAATCGATCTAACTATGTCGGATAGAATTTTTTTTTTTAACTTTTTCAAAATTTTAAAAGGGGTGCAATCGTTAAAATGTTAAAAATTTTTACAAATTTTATTTGTTTTAATATTAAAACTCAATATACAGATTTCTTAACCCTACAAAAACTAGCACAGGCAAGCTTTCTGAATTAAAATTTATGAACTTTTGGCTTACTTATAATACTTAAAAAACTTTGGTTTACCATAAAAATTAACATATAACTATATCAATTTAATATACCTAGAATAAGCATATTTCACATTTTATTGGCGGTATAAGAAGACAAAAACATTAATGATTACAAAACGGCATACATATTTTAATTTGCAATCAAAATCCTATTAATAAAGATTTGACAATAAGTTTGACAACAATATTTCAAAATGCTGTAAGGGGAAAAATCATTAAAATTTGCAAAAATTCATAAAATGTTTAATGTTTGTAAATATTAATTAATGGTCCTACGGCTACCTGCAAGGGTAATAATAATAAATATTACTTGACGGGATAACACCTCATTGATCAACGATTTTAAGACGATTATTTTTCCACATTTTGTATTAGGAATATCTACAAACATATTCTCAAAGTTAAGAGCCTAAATTAATTATAAATTATTAACGAATACTGATTTCTTAGCCTTACGATAGCGGCCACTAGATTATTATAGATTATCATACCCTAGCAGGATATTATAATTTCAGTCAGAAGCTTGAAACGTAGCGCAGGAGTCATTTCCGGCCATATAAAGTACATATTTACTTGATCAGCATAAAAAAGCAAGTCGATCTAGTCATGTCCGTCCGTTTCTTTGTTTTTTCTATCTGAATAAAATCTTGCTGTTGTTCTTCTATATAGTCTCATTACTATGTATATAAGTCATAACGGGCCGGATCGAACTACTATATCATATAGCTGACATAGGAGCAGTCGAAAAAACAAATTATAACTTCCCAGCTTTCAAAATCTTGCTGCAGCGCTCTCCCTCTTTTCCTATCTCACGCTCTCTTTCTCTCTCATCATATCTATTTGCTTTGGTAAGTCTAGCTCTCTCTATGCAGCTCGCTCTATGCAGCTCGCTCTATGCAGCTCGCTCTATGCAGCTCGCTCGGTGCAGCTCGCTCTGCGAAGGCCTCTCTTTCTCTCTAACGCTCGCGGCCTAGCTCTAGAGAAATCTCTTATTCTCTCGCTCTCACTTTCTCTGCTCTCTTTATTTGCAGACTATAACTAAAGGTACGGCCGTCGCGCGGACTTCAGTTCTTACGTGGCCCTCCCACTGTAAACATCTATGGTGAAAGTGTTAGTGATCGTGATCGACGCCAATAATATGACGTGGCCAAAGGAATGCATCTAATGGAAGTCGCCAAGAATATAACTATACTGGAAGGAATTAACCAATGATGGAAAATTATAAAAAATGATGACAGCGGTAAGTCTTTAGCATGACAATTATATCATAGATGCTATATAGAGAGCCATATTAGAAGAGATCAGGCCAACGTTATGAATCAACTGTGCCAGGTTTGCATTTATATTCCAATTAATTCTCTTATTACCATGGACCTCATTACTTAGTTGTTGTTTAAAATGATGTAGCTTTTTGTATTAGGGATATCGACAAACAGGTAATGATAATAATTAGTATTACTGGCCAGCAAAATACCTCATTGATTAGCGATTTAAGGCGATTATTATTTTTCGTGTATGTGTCTATCGACTGTTGGCGGGCACTGTAGTGCAAGGACTGTGGTAAGCGCTGGGCGAAATCATTTCTGCGGATACTGCGCTGGCGACTTATGCATACATACATTTGTCTTCGCAGGGGTGTCCTTTTGGGAGGGGCACAGCAAACCCCACTCAAAAAAGGGGGTTCCAAAACGACAGCGTGTGTGTTTTTTGCGCTGCTCCTGCTTTTTGCTGTTTTTGTTTTCGCTTTCAGTTGCTTTTTTGCTTATTTTTTATATTATTTTTTTTTTCGCCTTGCATTCTGCTGTGGCTGCGGTTGACTCGCGATATTTATTATTGTTGCTGAAATTGCTGTGTATCCTCGCGCCGGGAGTCCTTTCCCTTCGCGCCACTGCCGCCGCTGCTGCTGCTGGTGACGCATTTAAGGCTTTTGCGGCATATAAATAAAAAACTAGCAAAGCGGAACAAGAAACATAAAATGGAGAAGGAGCCGCGGCGATGTTCCATAAAAGAAAAAAAAAAAACAAAAAACAGACAAAGGATCGGGGCAAAGATAGGATGTAGGATGTAGGAAGTGGAAAGGAGGCGGGCGGCAGGAAGGATGGACCTTAAGCTTCGGCCAGCGTGGCAAAGAAGAGCATCTGGGATGCGCCAATGCTTGATTTATTGGAGGAGTCCCGCCAGGATGGCCTCCTTCGGCCACGCCTACTTACTGCGAACCGCGAGTCCCGGCAACACCTCCTTCGCCGCCCCGAAATAAATAATCCTTTGGCTTGGCTTTTGAATTTATTATGTTTTGTTTTTGTTTTGCTCATTCTTTTTATTTGGCTTCTTCATCGATAGTAGGTTTGATTATTATTATTTTTATTTTTATAATATTTTCAATTTTTCATGGGCTTTAGTTCGGCTTTGTTTTCGTTTTTTTTGGTTGTTCTTGTTTCAGTTTCGCTGTCGCTTTCACTCTCGCTTTCGCTCTCGTTTTTTCCTTTCATTTCGTTTAGTTCTCTTTGTAGCTTGGTATCGTTATCGTAATCGTTATCGTTATGCACCTGTATATCTCATATTTAGCCTACAGTTAACATTACTATATATAGTGAAATAATGCAATGCGCTTATGATCGCTCTCCCTCCCCAGGATCTTTCTCTTACTATTTTAGACAAAAAATAATGACGATGGCTCACACAATTATGCTATTTTACAATTAATCGAAGTCGGTATCGCAGTATTAACAATCGATATTGTTCTATAAGTATTATTACTGTGGGATTAGAGAGGGGAATTCTTATAGCATTTATCATATAATGGGTTACAAAAAAAAAAAATATTCACCGATATCTATACGTTAATGTATATATAGTTTTATAGAAATTAGGGGTGCCACAGAAATCGCCAGAGAAAGTGTATCTCCCCGTTCACTTTGCTTTAGCTTTAGACACCTTCTGAGAAAGATTTCATTTCACCGGCGATTTCGGGGGCAATCCTGATAGTTTGTGCCGAATGGTCAGCATGTGCATTGCGTGTTTGTTCTCGCCTGGCTTTCGCTCGTTAACACATCTAATTGGACTAACAATTCGCCTGGGCTTCAGTGGGGATACTGAGTTACAAGGATACAGGGATACAAACACACACACACACGCGCGCAGCAAACACAGACACTTCCTCGTGCACCGAGAAAAAAGTTTTTCGGGTTTACAATCGAATACCACATTTAAACTAATACAGGAGCTGCCACAGAAATCGCTATGGATTTAGAATTAATTAAAAAGGATTTATGAATGACAATGCCAGGACAGTTACTTGGCATAACATTTTGTAGCATACTTTTTTGGACCACATTTCAAGCGATTTCAAATCCCACGCGATTTCTGTGGCAAACCTGTGCAGGCTGGCTACAAAATGTACATAATAATTGTGTGTCTGCCTTTGTTTTTCTTTTTGTTTCTCTTGGTTTATAATTTAGCTAAGCAAGTTAGTAATTGATAAGAGTTCACCACCTGTAACCCCTGATATGTACAGTGCGGAAATCGTCGGGGATCGGCATCTCTGCACCGGCGACGAGACCCCCTTTTGGATCTGTGAGTTCATCGCAGTGGCGTCGCATCGCATCGCAAACGTTTTATCACATATTTATCCATATAATAATAATAGTTGTGTGTACGTGTACTCGTCGTATAGTTTCTCACTTGATTTTATAAAATAAGTACAAATGCCGTTTCCGTTCGCTCGCTTCCATTTTTAGATTAACTACCGTAGATACAAAGATACAAGATACTGTACTGTGGCATTAATTGACTAGACTGCTATGCATATATCCATGTATACACTATATCCATCTGGCTAGGTAATGCAGATGTTGTCGCCGCGCAGCGCTCTTTGTTTGCTTGCTTATTTTCACATATATATATATTTATTGATATATATATATATATATAGATGAATGTATAAATTGCATCTTTATTAATTGGCCAATAAATTTTCCCAGTTATTTATGAACTATCAACTATGATAAAAAAAAAAAAATTGTGTTCCATACACATGTACATATGTATATAGCTAGGTTTATATAGATTCCACAGTCACATATACAAATACAAATACAAATACATATGCTTAAATGCGCTTAAATCGGATTTTGTCTATGCCGCCATCCATATGTGCTCACTTTATGATTTACACACATTTGACTCGAAATTCGATATAATAATTTAGTACTCAATCCGCAGTCCGCATTTTGCATTTTCGCTTAACGAAAGTCGCGATTCGCATTTCGCAATTCGTGTTTCGTGTTTCGTATTTCGTATTTCACATTTTACATTCCGCATTTAACGCAAACAGAAACCGAAAATGGCAACAGAAACGTAAACAACTAACAAACAAACGTAACGGGAGGCCCTTAGGGCCCCAGGATATGCAGGATGCAGTATCCAGTGTATCCTGGTTGCAGGATTAGCCCAGGGTTCAGCATTTTTTCGGTGCAGGATGGCGGTACGCCAGGAAGGGTACTCGGGCTGGGTGGCGGCTGGCGGAATGGCATCAGACTCTCAGATTTCAGATTTTGCATGCGGATAGCAAAACTGCAGCGTTTTACATTTGACAATTTGTAGCTTTTTACTATGTATATGCCACACATACATATACATGAACAACACGTATATGTGAGTGTGCGTATATATATATATATATATATATATTTATATAGCTGAAGACAGATACCCTGGCAGTCGAGAATCGAAGGGAATTCAACGGAAATGTAGCTGGAGGCAAGGACTATGGCTAACGACTCAATTCAATTAGCTTCTGCTCCCATGATGATCTTGACATGCAGGCTGGAGTTATCTGAAAACAGAACAAAAAATATATATATTTAGTTTTGATCGGTATTATTGCAAAAAATAATATAAATCAAATTTATTTTGTGGTCCTATCCGAAGTCTTCTGATTGAAATCTATTTACTGACACGGTTGAGTTGTACTTCCTCTGAAATTGCACCGGAAGCGGTTGTACTGACATTATCGATAAACATACGAATATAAATGGTGCCAAAAGTGAGGTTGAAAGTAAAGAGTATTATAAATTATTTAAAATAAAGCAGTTCCAGAAATTCTTGTTATCAAACGAATTTTGTAACTCAACTAAATTACTATATTCATATTTTTAAAATGTAATTGCAAATCTTAGATATTTATATTTCAAAGTATGTGCGAGTATATTTCTCATTTCCAATCGCTGCTTAATAAAACCCTAGCATCTGCGTTAACCTCATGTGAAACCGAAAGTTAAAAGGTCCTTTGGAAAGATTAGGAAAAGTTCACTAACTGAGTTACCCTTCCATGCCCCATCTGCTTCAGGTTGAGGCACAGAAGTTGGTTAAAGTTAGAGGCAGCAGCAGTAGCCCTGACTTTCGGCCGGAGATGCCTTAAAACAGATTCGAAACGCAACTTGTCAAGTAATAAACAAACTGCTCAGTCGAAAAACTTGAGAAGCGAACCCGTTTAGCTCGTTGAATTGCCAGTTCACAGGGTCCCCAACTAGTTGAGCTCCCTTGAAGGACATTCGCAATTTTTATACATTCGCCCCTCTCCCTGTTTGGGTCCTTGTGTTTGTGTGTGTTTACAACAATAAAACGCTTCGTTGTCATAGCTCAAGCAGATTGATGTTCAACACAGCATTTTCCAACTCGCAGCCAGGTCGGGACTAGGATGAGGACGAGGACGAGGACGAGGATGGGGTTGATGATGACGATGTCATCATCGCAACAAGCAACATTCGAGTGCACTTACATGCCTATCTATCGTATATATCGTATATCTATATGTGCGGATATATCTGTGTGCGGCCTTCATCTCCCCTGACGTCTGTATGTAGTGCTGTGTCCTGGCTGTGTCCTGGATCTGTCCTGTTCCTGGCCCCGGTCCTGTTCCTGGTCGTCGAGCAAGTGCAGTGCAAAGTTGGCGGCGCCTTGATTTATGTCCCAGTTGACTGTCTGTCTGTCTGTCGGTCGTTCGGTCTGTCGGTCGTCCCTGGACCGAATCGCTCCCTGCTCCCAGCTCCCAGCTCCCTATTCCCAGCTCCTTGCTCCTTGGCCTCTTCCTTGGATTTTCGGCCATGGCAATCTCTCTGTGGAGTTTACTTGAATTGTGTACACACTCGCGGCTTGTTTGTGCTTTTGATTTGATTTATATTGCCGACTCAAGAGCATGGAGAGCATGTTGTTGATGCGAATGTGAATGGGCCAGGACACTCTGGGCTTGGCTTCTGCCTCGGCTGCCTCGGCTGCTCCTGCTACGACGATGATGATCTCTGTCTCCTGTCGACTAGTGAGTGAACCGTGCGCTGATCGGACCATCTGACAGGCAAAGCACTTAGCCGGTGCTCCTGGCCGATGCGAGAGCCTGGCTCATGTGATTTGCATGTGTCACATCAGTTTCCGGTGACAGCTCGCTGGCATCTCGGATCTCACATCACATCTCCACATCCGCATCCGCATCACGCATCACGCATCACGCACTCCGCCTCCTGCTGCTCTTAGCCTCCGGGCTTTAGCCCACTGAAAAGTTTGGCAACTGAGACAAAGTCAAGCCTCGGGCATAGGCGATTTTTCAATTAGTTGGCAGCCAGCCTCCCAGCACTCCACTCCACTCCACGCCACATCGCTCCGCACCCCGACTGACATCTACAAATTTTGCTGGGCTTTAGGCCATGAGCCTCGACAGGGTAGCCGGGTAGCTGGGAACAGCAACTGAAATCCTACATAATTAAAATACTTAAAGGCTTTAAAGGCAGCAGCAAAGTTTTTAACTTTTAAATTGTTGAGCCAGGCCCAATGTTACCTTCTACTCGGCACCATCTTCTACACGGAGCAGGTTCATTGCGGCATACAGAAAGGGCGCACATGTGTAGAAATGCTTTATGGGGGTTGAGTTAGGGGTTGGTGCCTGTTCCCATTCCCGTTCCTGTGCCGGTGCCAGTGCCTGTGTGTGCTCAACTCACTAAGCTTACTTAAGCATTTTTGCCTCGGCCTTCGCCTCCGACTTCGATGTCAGTCGCAATCTCAGTCTCAGTCTCAGTCGGCGGCCAAAATCGCGTCGATAAAGTTGTTCCTTTGCTCCTTGACTGGGTTGGATCTACCTTCAGTGCTCCCCCACGAGTTCCAAGTTTCGACTCCTGCTTCAATTTCGCGTGAATTGTGTGTTGTCGAGACTGACAGCCCAGGAATGGGGGAGAGTTTGGGTGAAGGGATATTAAGTCGAGCAAGTCGTTCTTGTCTTGGCTGGCCAGAAATTAGGCGAATTGATTAAGAGAGTAGAGTCTGGCTCAAAGTTCGGGGCTTGAAAATAACATTTAAATGGGAGGAACTCCTCTCTATTGATACTCTTCCTCCATGTGCTCTGTGCTTCCGTTTTGCCTCACAAATATTCCCTTGGCCCGCATTGCTCATACGCCCCGTGCACACGTTTACGTTTGGGTGCCGGGTGGCATTGGACTCATTACGGGCGACATTAATTGACAGGACACCCACATAGATTTTCATAATTTTTGTTATTAGATAAACACACACACATACGCACACAAAATTAGCCGGCAGGCCAGGGGCTGGGGTCATCTGCTGGCTGCTGCATATTTTATTAGATTTGCGCTTAACCCGGGGTAGCTGCCTCTTCCCGCCCCCCTGGCCACTCACACTCGCATCCTTGCCGTAAGGACCAACAGGGACACGAACCCAAACTACGGCTGTGGATGCGGAGTTTATTTCGCCTCGCTTTGACCTCGGCTTAACGATTTTGCTTTGTCATTTGGTCGTTTAATTATGTGCATGGAAATTTATGTGCGACTCCTTGACTTTAAATGAAGTGTAAGGACCATTGGCAATCCTTTTTCGCCGCCAGCTGTTGGGCCAACGGCACCGGCACCGACACCGACCCCGACCTTGGACCCGGACCTGGCTACCTCCCCCTAGTTATTTATGGTCCAGTCGAGTCTGATAATGCAGAGAACGAGTATACAGTGGAGAGTGAAAAGCGAGAGAGAGCCAAGGACTACAAGGAGCCGGAGGAGTCGGAATGGAGGCTGATTAAATTTTGTATTAGCTCAATAAATTTGCAACCGGGCAAAGAAGTATAAAAATGCCCTGTGACACGCAAATGGACGTCGCTTAACCCGCCACTGGCCGTTGTCATATTTCAGGACAACCCACCACAGCCACAGTCAGTCCCATCCTCATCCTCATCCTCATCCTCCGCACCCGGCAGACACTCGCAAATACAGAGGGAGCCAGAGCACACAGGCCAATGGAGGGAGGCAGTCTTGTATCCATTGTGGTTGGACTCTAATTTATGTCGCTGGTAATTTGCCAGAGATTTCTGCGCTGGTTGGAGGAGGACACTGGAAGGGTTGCGTTGGTCTAATGGCTGATGGGCCATGGCTCAGACCGGGGACCTTTGCATATGATGAGTAAGCAATGATCCAGATGGAGTCGGCGATTAGCCACTGACTGCTTGGAAGGGCCCAGCGATACCTTAATGGCGGGCGGGGCTAGATAAGGATGATGGAGTAATCACTTTCCGAAAGGATTATTCCGGAAGGGTTCTTGGGCAAAATGTTCACATGAATGGGTTAATGGGGGCGAGACTCCAGAGATGATGGGAGCCATATGCGAGGCCTTGATAAGGCCACATTAGAGATCCTTCGAAGTTAAGTGCGTATGAGTTAAAGGAACTGAAACTTAATTGATTTTAAGTAGCAGGAACTTAATATCCTTGGGAAAGCTTCGAAACGGCATTTCCCATAAACAAATTGTGGAAATCCCACACCTACACCTTTGGTCAGGCTTAATCATGTGACTCAAAGCCCCCTCCGGGGCTCCACCCTAATCCCTTCGTTAATGACGCAAGTTAACCAAAAGCGTTTTGCGACCCTTGGCAATGCAATGCGGGTGTAATCGATACCCGGGACAATCTGCTGGGCGGAGGGAAGTCCCTTCTACACTGTTCCCTCCTTCCCAAAACCGGCACCAGCACCGGAATCGGAATCAGGACCAGGAATCGTCGCCCTCTAATCTAGTCTTTTCAATTTGCAACTCTCTCTCAATTGCATTTCACTTTCCGCCCCACGTTTTTACAGCTCGTCGTCGCTGATTTTATTTATCGCCCTTCACTTTCCCATGTTTGCCTTTGGTCCTGGTGTCCGGGAACATTTATCACAGCCTTGCAGCAGGACGAAGGATGGATGGACGGAGGCGGCGGCTTGATTCGGGGACTCCAATTTAAGCTTCTGAATGGGAAATGCTAAATCGGGCAACTGGGATATATGTATGCATTGTACGTACATACATATGTGCCATGTGGGGGTGGGTGGAAGGAGCAAAAGGACATTTCCTCCTAATGCCAAACTCCAGTGGTCATGTTGGCCCCGCGTTAATTACGCGACTTTTGCTGCGGTCGCCTATTTGCTGATTGCATGACAGCATCAAAGCTGTCCAAGGCACGCACGACTTGCGCCCTTCTGTGGCAGCCGCATCCTGGCTCATCCGCATCCCTCCCACGTTCCACAGCCCAACTCCCCGCCTGCCCACTTACCAATCCGAGTGCTCAGCCTCGGGCTCAGCCCAGCTCAGCTCATCTGCAATGCTCGCATCGCTCGCAGAGCCGAGTTAGTCACGCCAATTTTATTGCATTCCTGTTCCTGTTTCTGTTGCTGTTTCTACAGCTCCTGCTCCTGCTCCTGCTACTGCTACTTCTCCAGTGTGCCAGTGGACATGGACATTGGGTTGGACCGGGGGCGTGGTCACAGCCATTCACGACTATCAGTCGCAACAATGGCGTTGGCAGTTTTCGGATTTCAAGCGGAACAATTAAGTTAACGATCTGCGGACGAGGGCTCAGCGGCAAAGAGCAAAGTGCGCCTACACCAGGAACCCCCACCCCTCTCCCCCCACAAGGGGGGCAGGAGTCAGTCCTGGGGGCGTGGCAGTGAAGTGGGAACGTGTTAAGCCGGCCACATCGCCGAGCCACTGGCCGGCCACTGGGACACGAATGTTGGCGACAATTGCACGTCCCTGTTGCTGGCTACATACTTTGTGCCCGGCTTTAAGTCTTTAAAAGGACTCAGCCTCGGGGCGGAAGCGGAAGTAGCAGAGGAAGCGGAAGCGGAAGACTGCCCTTCAATTAGCCAGAAATCCAAAAAGAAAAAAAACCTGATTAAGTGAATAGGCCATCTAATGTGGCCGGCAAGGAGGTGGCTCCAATGCAAATGCCAATGCAAACACAAGGAGAGCCGGAAAAAAATGTCCTAAGCCGGACAATTCCTTTTTTATGTTTAACTTTGACCACCCCTCGGACTCAGATTCGGATACTGATTCAGATTCCCACTCGGACTTCAACTCGGAGTCGGCACTGGGAGTTCCTGCTCCTTCTTATGCCGGCGCCGCCTCGGTCGAGGAGGGACTTGAAAGTAAACAAAGTTTTAATTTCCTTCAATGATTTCTCTGGGCATTTGTTTTAGCCCCCGACCAGGAGTGGCGCTGCCAGCTCCACTACCAGGCGGACCGGGGCCATTGCCGGCCTCATAATCAAGTTAGATAAATCTAAATCCTTTGCGATAAGCGGCTAAAGAATAGCCTAGCCCCGCTCGCACCCAAGGACCCAGACCCAGACCCAGACCCAGACCCGTGCCAGGACCCGAACCCGAACCCAGAGCCGACGTCTCCATCAAAGTTGCTCCGTCTGCTCGACTGCAAGGCTAAATGGGTTAGGCGAAGCCTGGGGGTTGCTTGCCCGGAATGGACTCCGGACTGTGGACTATGGACTGTGGACTGAGGACTGAGGACTGGGGGCTGAATGGCTCCGGCTACGAATTAGAGTGCCACAGTCGGGCGAGTGAATAGAATTTGTAATTTCCGTTTTCGTTTTGTATGCTAACCCGCCAGGCAGCTAACCCCCCAGTCACCCACCCATCCCATCCCGTCTCCACTCTGGCAGCACACACTTAAAGCGCTCCACAATGAAACTGTATCCGGGATTCGATGTTGGCTGCACTGCAGCTCTACGCCGGCCACGGCCTTCGAGCAGTTCAATTGGTTTCAGTTTCGGCCTGGGGTTGGGGGATTCGACTGCGTGGAATACTTATGACGATGACTAAACACTCTGCTGACCATGTTTGCGATTGCATTTAAAGATGAGAGGCCATTGAAACCGTTTTCCATTTGGCACGAAAGGGGTTAGCGGACATGGACTGGGGAGCTGGGACCACAAGGATCCCGGTTTCAGGATTCAGGTGTCGCCTGATTTACGGTCTAGACTAGACAGCCTGACTGGCAAATAAATGAATAAATAATCAGAGCAGTAAATGCATTGAACTCACCTGAAGTTGGTCCTCCGGCAATTGCCGCCTAGTTGCCCTTTCGCCGTTTCCGACGACGCCGCCATGCCACATGTCCTAGGAGCTGGGCCAGGCGGTTGGCCAGGAGCCTCACATGACGCCACTCCGCGCAGCTGGCCACCGCTATCAAAAGCATCGAGTTGAGGCCCAGCGCCAGCGATGCCGCCGAGCTGCCCAGGTTGCCCTTGGTCAGCTGATCGGAGCAGCGGCCAATGGAGTCGATGTCCAGCTCGGACATCACACGACCGTTGACCTCCAGCGGCGAGATGCAGTAGTTCTTCTGCAGGAAGTCGCTCAGGTTGTGGGCCCCCTCGGCCAGGGGCCCATCCAGCAGCGTGTGGATGTGGCAGCCGCAGGGAAAGTGATTGCTCACCAGCTGCAGATGCTCCACCCCATCCACAATGATGGCATTCGGATCGGGCGTCTCCAGGACATGGTTGCCGAAGAACTTGAGATGCTTGATGGCCGCGGTGCTGGTGAAGTTGAGCTCCTCGATGGAGTCGATCTTGTTGTTAAGCACCTGCAGCGTCTCCACCTGGGTCAGGCCGGTGAAGGCATCCGCACAGATCACGCCGAGATCGGACTCCTGCAGCGTCAGCAGCAGGACATTGGACAGGCCGCGGAAGGTGAACGGCGCCACCTCCTTGAGGTCCATATAGGCCAGCTTCAGCAAGCCCACGGTGTCCATGCCAAAGAAGGCGTCCTGCTCGATGCTCCGTATGCCCGATGGCAGGATCAGATGGCCCACGTTCGTCAGGCTGGAAAATGCCGAGCTATCGATGCGGATCAGCGGGTTGTTGGTCAGCAGGATCAGCTTGATGTTTGAAGTGCCCGCAAAGGCATTACCCTCGATCCGCTGGATCTGGTTGTGGCTCAGCAGGATGGTGGACAGATTCTGCAAGCCGGCGAACGCGAACTGGGCCACCGTCTGCAGCGGTGTATACTGGATGGAGAGCTCCTTCAGCCGCGGCAATCCACGAAAGGCGAACTGCTTGATGCGCGTTATGTTGTTGCCGTCCAGCGATAGCTTCTTGAGAGCCCGCAAGCCGGCAAACGAATCCGGCTTGATGATGGGAAAGTTGTTCTTGGTCAGCGCCAGGTTCTCCACCGTTGCCGGCAGCTGGCGCAGTGGGATCTGCTCGAGGCCGCCCGTGTTACACAGCACCTGGGGGTTGGACATACAAAAGGAGGTCTTGATTAAAGGGATTATTAAAGATTTTTAAGGAGATATCATTATCATATCATATACTTAAATATGAGTCTAAATAGGGGTCAACTTCCATATAATATTTCATAGCTATTTCATTAGAGATATATCGTGCTTAGCCACGAGTTTGCAGGATATCTACATCAATTTATACCTACTAACTTCAGTCTATCTAGGCTCAGCAACTCCAAATGAAGTTTGCATATACCTTCACCAGCATCAACCCATTGTAGTCTATAATTCAGAACTTTGCCCCTCCATCCATCCATCCATCCGTCCTCCTGGGTCACCTTTTGATGTGACATCCATTCAAGCATCACCGGCATCATCGCTGGCTGGTGCCCCATAGATTGTCTTCGTCTGCGGACTCATCAAAGGTTTTCGCTCTTAATCAGTTTGTGTTTTCTTGCTTTATGACATCGCCCCGACTCCTCGTGGCGTCCTGGGGTCCTGCCGTCGCCTCCGTGGGCGCCATTGATACCTCCGTCATGGCAACTGACAGCCGTTGGGCAATCAGATCAGACGCCATTCGTCGGCGGGCCTCAAGATCCCAGATGAGTCGGCGGCGGACGTGGAGGAGGAGTGCGACTTCGTTTGATGCGTGGCGCGAAAATTGAATTTGTGGCTTTATTGCTGAAAATAAAATTAAATCGAATTCTTTTTTTTTTGGCATCGCCGGAGTGAAGTGGAGTCCCGACAGGACGCTGGTATGGGTGGCATTTCCCTTCCCCCTTGTCTAGCATTGTTTTGTCGCCCATCTTTTTGTCTTGGTTCGCGTCTTCGGCCATTTTGCTTTGTGCCTTCATTTTTATTTTTTATAACTATTATGTGCTGATGTGTGCGTTTTCCGGCCAAGGACTTTGCGCTCCTGCAACTTGCCTTGGCATGCACCCGGAGAAAAGGGGGAGTGTTTTGTGAAAGAAGGGTGTCGAGAGTAGCAGAAATCTCTGGAGATATCTAGCTCTCATTACTTATTAAAAAATGTGATTAAATTATTATTTATATTATTTGTTTAAAATTTATAGACTCTAAGAAACTCCTTTATGGAAATTCTTAAAGAAAATCGACTAGACTTTGTCAGAAGACAAGTTCAGCAATTTGCTGCTATACTCTGATATTCTTCTAGTAACTTGCACAGTGCCCAATCTTTTTATGGCTTAATTATTTATTAATATTTATATATAACATTTATATAGTATTATATATATTATTATATTATACATATACATTTAATTCTATTCTTATTCCTTTTCGTGGTCTTTCCTACTAACTGTTTTCCACAGTATGTCCTTCTATGTATTTCCTTATCCAAAAAGGTGGCCAAGTAACTGTGCATAACTGTCCATCGCTTGTCACGTTTCTCTTGACCCCGCCCAGTGTCCTTTTTCCTGGTTACCCCCACAACCAATCCCCGCCCCCCCACCAGCTTGGCTGCACTTCTTGCGTAACATTTGCACAATTTTCATACGCTTCACCTTTTTAAATGAACGAATTAAAAGTTTCCTTTCTCTTGGCATTCACTCTCTCTTCCTGCCCCCCCGGATTCTTGGCTACCTCTCCGGAATTGTTATTGTTGCCTCAGTTCCGTTACGTTCTGTTTCTGTTTCTGTTCTTGGTCCTGCTCCTGGTCCTTCTCCCGGTCCTGGTCCTGCTCCTGCTCCTGCTCCTGCTCCTGCTCCTACTCCAGCTGCTGTTTCTGATTCTGTTTCGGCTCTGTTCTGTTCCGTTTCGGTGGCGTTGTTCGATTTAAGGAAATTTTCGTTGCCGTGCATTTACAGTCGCGAAGTCGGGGCGACACGGTTAAAAAGTCCTTGTTCGCTGAACTTTAACTGGCGATGGGGTGGGGCGAAAGGACAAGAAGGAATGGAGGGCGCCTGGGCTGACCCCAAAAAAGTATGCTACACTTTTGTTACCTTTTCGGGGCCTGAACTAATTTCGCATCTTAAATACAGTCAACTGTGGCGAAAGGATGCAGCAGAGAATAAAAACTGAAGAATGGACAATGGAGAACGGAGAACGGAGAACGGAGAACTGAGAACTGAGAATGTAGAATGTAGAACGAGAGAGCTGAGTAAATCATTGCATTGTCCATAATCTGGAATAATGAAATCACTTAAGTTCTCAATTTGCTGGAAATGACGATGCCAAGTTCCCACTGGTAATAAGGATGCGCATTAAGCGTGCTCCAAAACTCTCGCGGGACACAATTGAATTGCGGGTTACGGGCTACGGGCTACACACAAAAATGTGCGGGGGCGGGCGGAAGGACTCGGCCAAAAAAGGACGTAGAGGGGAAGCCGACTGGCGGACAGACACGAGAGGCAGCAAAAAAACAAAAGGAAAATAACCATTTGCCTGCATTTTCGATTTAATTTTTGTGCTCATCACTGTGCCGACGAGGCCGGAGCAGCTGTGGCCACTGCCTGACCGCCACATCCCCAAGAGATCCTCATCTGCTGCTCCCGATTCTCCCAGCTTCTGTTTCATTTTCTCCGGCTCCAGTCCGGCCCCGGCCACCAGCTTCTGTCTCCTTTGGCTGCGTTGCCTTTGACTGCTGCCACTTCTGGAGCTGCTGATGATGGCGCCTGGTTCTGCATACCACTGCATCTCCTCCAAGGACCTCCATTGCACTGTGGAGCGACTGTTGGCCCAACTAGGAAAATCATGCTAATCCATGCTGAGTCCCACTCGTGTTTAAGCCCGCTCACAATATAAGCTTCTGCATTTGGTTTTATGGAATGAAGAACCTGTTCAACTTGTTCTGTTTTATATTAAATTGTGGCTTCACTCTCTTAATTTCTTATTTATTTAATTTGCTTTAAATATTAACAAGTTTAAAATAAACTTTTTAATTTTAGTCAGAATCCAAAGGAGTTATTTCCGACCCTATAAACCATATATATTCTTGATCAGCATGAACAGCTTAGTCGATTCGGAAAGGTTTTCTGTATAAGTTCTTATAAGGTTTAAAAATTTTGCATACTGAATTTAAAACTTTTGAGCTAAATGTTTGACAATTTGAAAATGTTGTATACAACATGGAGGAAACATGGCTAGATTAACTCGGCTCGAATACATATGTTTTATAGGCTCCGAAATGGGTCTTTCATTTCTGACAAAAATTATAATATTCTGCCAAAGTTTTAAAGGGAATATATCAAATTATTTTGTAAGAATATCTCCTAAAAGTGTTGTAATATCTACATAATCATTTCGAATATCAGCAAAATAATGAAATGTGAAAAGAAATGTCACTTCCACTGTGCAACTGCGCCTAGATTCAGCCCTCCCCAGGATGGCAGAAGTTCCCTGGCAGCTCCCTCGAACCAGCCTTAGCAGTACAAGTAGATTGTTAAGCTTACTTGAGTCTGGGACAAGCAGATGCACTCGGCTGGGCATGATTTGGATGTTTCGGTTTGTTGCGAGTTCCACAGGCAGACGACAACGGAGAGCGCAATTATGAGCAGCAGCCAGGAATTGCACATTTCACGTTGTTGCTGACACGACAGTTTGGCGGCGTAATTGAGCTCGATTCTCTCTAGTCCGGCTGCTGCTCCAGCTCCTGCTCCTGCTCCTGCTGCAGGACCTGCTCCGTTGTCTCCGTATCTCTTCTAGTCGGTGTCCTTTCGAAGCTCCTCTCCGACTCCTTCTGGGGGTGGGGGCTCTATCCGCGCTCTGCTCCTCTGCAGCAGGCCAAGTGTATGCTTCACCTTCTTCGCCTGGGTCCTTCGTCCTTCGTCCCTGTTGCGTGCTTCCTTGCACTTCTGCTCGCCCTCTTCTTCGGGTACTTTTCTCAGTTATTTATGTTTTTATATTGCGTTATTTCATTTGAACTTTCCCTCGCCCACTCCTCTCGTTTCTTTTATTATATATTCTTAAGCTTAATCATATTTATTTACGCTTCTTCTTCCAGCTTCTGTTGCTACGCCTCATGGGGGCGTGGCATGCCGATAACTGCAGAGAGGAAATAGAAGAGCAGAAAGATAAAGTGTAAGTAGAGGCAAAAATTAATGGAAAGGCGCATTAAAAATAATAGTTTTAAATCGATTTTTTATATTTAATTTAAAGTACTTTACAAATAGAAAGGTCCATAGTTTTCTAGGTTTTTCATTCAAAACAAAGACAATCGAAATGAAGTCGATAACAGTGCTGCTTTTTCTTTGCCATCATTTATCGATATTAATTGATATTGATTTGTTTTATTTCAAGTTGTATAAGAGAATCCTTTAAGGGATCTGGACCCTAGGTTACCAAAGTCTCATCAGAAATTAAAAATAAAAAGGTATCATGGTCTGGTTTCTTTAAAATCTGTTTAATACATAAGTATTTAATCTGTGAAATGCTGGCTACGGCTCTTTATATTTTATTATGTCGGTTGTCACGACGGAGGCTTCACTGTGACCGCCAGGCCGCATGTGGCATTTAATTTCACTTCTCTATTGGCCATCCTGTGGCTGGCAGCCGGCAGGCAGCTCAGCCTTTCCGGCCTTGTGTTCGCTCAAAGCCTTCGACACATCCAACATTTATGCCTGGATTAGAAGCCGGAGAAGTCCGAGCCGGATGGCGGAGCAGCGGCGGAGGTGACAGGACAAGTGGCAGGACAAATGCCAGATGTGACAGCCTCGGCTCCGGCCCCAGGAGCTGAGATGCAGATGCAGATGCCCGAGAAGACATAGAGCCTCGCTCCATTCCACGGCGCAGTCCTCCGCCGCTCTCTTCAAATACATAGCTGCTGCTTGTTAATCATTTATTATAAATAATGCCCAGGTAGGAGTTAAGTTGCTGCTGCATCAGCTCCGGCCTCGACATCAGCAGGGATGAACAAAGCCAAAGCAATATAATAACTGAAATTACTCTAAAGAGAATTTCCAATGAGGCAATGTCGCTTGCACTTGCCACTGCCACTTGGAGATGATGCACGGCGACAGGCGTGGGGATGGGGCAGGTCCTTCTCCTGCTCCTGCCCCTGCCCCTGCCACGGCCCATCCAGGGGGTGGGGAGAGTAGCGGGCGGCTGACACAGCTTGTTTGAAATGTTTAAATGCACAAATCAAATATGCAAGCAGTCCAAACTCCGGGACTGGCCGGGCTACACAGCACCTGATGTTAGAGGAGTTAACCCTGCTTAACCCCCCGTCCATGGCGAAATCCTTGCAACAGCTTCGGCTTTTAATTGGACACTGAGGATGGCAAAAAGGAGCTGCCAGCAGCCGGCAGTCGGCAGCAGGACATCTGAGCAGTTGAGCCCGGGCAGCATCAGCATCAGAATCAGCACAATAATAAATAAGCGCAGGCATAAATGCGTGACATTATAATTGGAAACCAACAAAGCAGGGCGGTCAAAGCTGGAAGTGGGCGTGGTCCTGGTGTCCTGGGAAACCCGGGTGCCTGCGAAACTGGCAGTTAATGCAATTCACAGATGCATTTGTTTGACGTGGCCCAGGTAAAAGTTGAAGCGAAGCTGGAAAGCGGCTGGAATTTTTGCCAAATATCCTTTAAAATAAGGGCGTTCCCGGGGAGGTACACTTTGCAAAATCTATGCAGTATAGAGTTCCATTCCGTTGCCTTAGCTAAACTGGCAACTAATTGGAAAAAGTTTATGCACATCACACGAATGGCCACAGTAATTGCTGAAAATATAAAGTTCTCTATTTTCTAAACTTGTAAATTAAACAGGAAGGACTTTGGTATGCCTTTGGGAGGAACAACCAGGCAATTCAAGGATCTCATTTGGCAGGAAATGAGAGCATCCTTGCTTAGACTTGATTTAATGAAGTCGGAATTCCCAGTGAAAATTATAACACGGCAATATAATTAAGAAGAAGGTATAACAATGTATTCAGATCGATATTTAGTGGGGTATTTTCTAGATATGCAATTGAATTATTTCTTTTATATCTTTTGCAAATAAGGTTAGTTAATCTTTAGGCTAGAAGGGACTTTTATTATTATTTTTTCTCCAAGTGCTAGAAAGGTGGCAGACGACGGCAGTTGTGTCAGTTGGATAGGAATTCGCGACTCGCTGTCTCGCTGGCGCTTTGTCTGGATCCGTTCACGTCCCCCAGTCCCTTGCAATCGCATTACTTTACGTTGCCTTCATCTAAAAGGATAAAAGCAAAATAACAAATGCCAGCACAAACTCAAATAATGCACAGACAATTGTGTAAGCAACAGCAACAAGGACGAATGCCAACTCCTGCCGGGATGGGAGGCGACAGGACGGGACGGGACAGGACAGGACTGCATTGGCTGCACATGTGTGTGGAATCAGGACAATGGCAAAAGGAATCGCAAATGTGGCAGAAGGAGCTGAGCACGGAGCTGGAGCCGGAGCCGGAGCCGGAGCCGGAGCCAGCGATGTGGCTTAGCATCCACTTGGCACGGGAACCAAGCCGGGCATCAATGCCCTTAAATAAACATGTGGAATATGCGGCCGCCAGGCGGACCCAGACCCAGACCCCGGCCCAAGCCCAGACAGCTTCCTCCTGCTCTCCGTCCAGGATGACGACATCCACTGCCATTCGCAGCTAATCAATCAATTTTATTAAGCATTTTATTGAATTTACACGGCGAAGGAGCCACGGGGAGGCCAGGCAATGGCAGAGCCCAGCCAGGCAAGAGAAACTGGACGATGATGCAATGCTGGCGGTATAAATGCACTTGAAGAAATGGAAATAACTAGACAAATTTTATTTGCTAAATAATAACAGTGTCCCGAAGGTGTACTTAAAATTACAAGCAAATAATTTATCACCTTTGAAACGACTGGAAATACTGGACAAAGGAAATGAATCCCTTAAAGAAATATGGAAACCAAACCTTAATATTATATACCCTTTCATTCGTATAAAAAAACAAATTTAAGGATAATATTCAATTACATTTTCCGTATACAAAATGTACATTTTTGTTGTTCTGTGTCAGTGCGAAAAATTTCAACTTAATCTTCGTGTAACTCACGTACTAGCACATATTGAGCTTCCAGGACTCTTTGAAAAATAATTATTTCTAGTTAGTAAAAATGCTTAAAGTCATACTAAAGCAAAAATTTTATCAGTATCCTAGAGATGGGCCTAGGGATGGTCCCGTCCCGGTCTTGGACACGTCTGCCTGCTTTGACTCATGTGCAATCCTTTAAGCTCTTATTAGAGCCAATTAAGAGGATATGTTTGTTTCTCAGCCTCACTCAGAGAGTGCAGGGAGCTAAGGGGAATTGTAAAAAAGAGAAATGGAAAGAGAGGAAAAAAAGAAAAAAAAAACAAAAAAAAAAAAACAGAACAGAACTGGACAGGCGAAAAGGACAAATTGAGAAAAAATAGGTTCAGCAGGCAGCAAAGGACTTTGCCAGAGAACGGAAAAAAGCAACTGCAAAAAAGGTGCGACCTACAGCTGCCAAAGGATCTGGGATCTGGATCGAAATCAACCGGAAGAGGGAAAGGAGTGACAACAAACTAGAAGCAAAGCCCCAATACAAATTTAGTAGTAAAGCCTAAAAATAATCAAAGTCCTTTACTCTCTGCAATTCATATTTAATTTGTAAGCTAAGTCCTTGAAATGGGGATTACTACAAATATGTTATATAAGTGCGAATGCAGAATTCCTTCGTTTCAATTTCATTTAGAAACCAGCTTGGGCATATATTTTGAATAGAAAATCAGCGAAATGGTGATGGTGGGATTAGTGGACAGGACTGGGCCACTCACAGGATGCAGGTGATTGCAAAATCAAAATCAAAAATCAAAAATCAAAAGCGAAAGCGGCAAATTGAAATCAAAACGAAAGCAATCAGTGCAGCTGACCAATGAATGGACATGGACACATGGCCAAAATAAATAAGCCAAAGATGAAAATCAAAATATTGAAAATAAATAAATAAAATTTCAATTTACAGTCTTCTTAAATTTACCGCCTCATTCCTTGGCCCTAACTCCCATATTTGCAAAGTGCAACCTGTAACGAAATATACTCGTATTTAAAACAAAACAGTAACAATTTTCAGGCGCCTAATGCTGGGCGTAACCTAATAAGCCAACCCTTTTGTGCAACTTTGGCTTTTGCTTATCGTCCTGTCATAGATTGTAATATTCGGAAGCCACAATTTTAATTACGCATGTTGCCTTTACGGGTTTTCCCTCTTTTTATTGTTATTTGTTTTGTTTAATTTTAGGCTGTTAAATAATCGAGGCAAGGACCAAGGACTGCAAAGTATCGAAGGGATGCCTGAGAAATTGGTTTTAAAGCCAATTTAATTATTAGTTTGCGGTAACCAAACTTGATCTAAGTAGCGTTTTGTATATATAATATTGTTGTGATATTTGGAAAACTTTCTCGTTGCGTCATCAATTATGGCTGCTGGACGCAGTGGGCCAATACGGATATCTCGGCAAATATGCAGCTTATCTGTGTATCTGGAGGGTCCTTTTGGGTGTCATAGGGACATAAGCCCCTATGTCCTTAGGCATGGCCTGCATTTAGCCAGCAATCGCCTTCGGAAATGGGGCCAACTGGCAAAGTTTATTCAAGTTTCCTTCAGAGCCAAGTTGTGTCTGCTAATTCTTTAATCTTCGAATGTTAACTACAGCGAAGGAGCGCCTGCCAGGGTCATAACTCACTGGCTCCAGTGGCTCCAGTGGCTCCACTTGGCTCCTCGTGGCTCCTCGTGGCTCCCCGTGGCAGCTGCAGTGCTAGATGGTTGAGAAAATAAATAGGAAATAAATAAAAAAGCGGGCAAATAAAACAAACATCTTTAACTGGATAAGTGATAAAAAGAAGCCAGTAAATGGAACTCCCTGGCGGAGGGTGCAGCTGTGTGGCATGTGGACTGTGCACAGGACTCCATCCAGAAAGGACGCTGGGGACGCATTCAATTGCTGGCATCTGGGGCCATTAGATGGCCCTGTCCTGCATGGCAAGAGTCTCTGGACTCTGGAGGCCACAGGGGGAACAGGGAGACACGCACTCGCTGGAGGGGACTTGGAAGTTGGCAGTTCATGGACTGCCCTGCGGTTGCAGCCCTTAAAGTCGCTGCGTCCCTCCTGGCCAAAGGACACTTCATTAATGATCGACGGCAGTAGTGCTCTGGCTATTCCTGCGCCTGGGACCCACCCAAGTCCGACGCATCCTTTAATTTAATTGCAACTTTGGCCATTTGCCAAGCAGCAGGCTGCCTGTGGCCGGTGGCCGGTGGCCGGTGGCCGATGGCCGGCAGCAGGACCTGTCCAAGGACCCCTGCCCGCCGTGTGTGCTGGTGTGTGCATTCCTTATCTTTTCACCCAAATGCCTGTGCAGAATGTCACTAATCAAATTATGAAATGTTTGTTAACCGGCACACACACACCCGTTCGGGACAATGAGCGAGCAATGATGATGGGCAGATGGATAAGGCGGGCAAGGCCCACCTGGACATAGGACATAGGACACCGGACTCGAACAGGACAACCGGGGCCGCAACCAAAACCGCAATTGCATCCAGAAGTGCACACATAAATAGGCACAAAGATGCCTCTCCTTCGACTGGCCGAAATGTTGCCACGCAACAGGGAACAGATGCACCCAGGACACCCAAGACGAGCCCCCCCCCTAAAAACAGCCGGAGGATATGGCTCAGACGTGTCTAGGCTTGGCGGTTGGAGTTGGAGCCAACCACCGGCGGCTTTGGCATGGCCAAAATTTGCGGCTGTCAACGACACTGCCAAAGCCCTCTTCAGAGGCTCCTTTGGCCTACCCATCGTGTCCTCCAGCTCGAATTGCGTGCAACAAGACCAAGACCGGGACCAGGACCAAGACCAACACGAAAACGGAGACGAAGTCCTTTGTCTAAGCATCTTAACTTGGCCCAGGCGATGGCCATATTCTCCCGAAAGCCAAGTGCGTGACCTCCGCCCACCACCATGGCAGCCGAAATCTGTCTGAAGAGGGTTCGGTTGCCGGGCTGCCCGCTGGCCCTTCTGGCTGTTAGTGGCACACCAATTGATATGATGGCTTTCATCGGCTTTTGTGGAGGAAACTATTGTGGCCCGGCATGGGAAATATGATTCAGATTTATTGGTATTAGCTGAATTTAGTTGTTAAATAGCGTATAATTTAAAAATTCATTTAGTAGTGCTACATTTTAATGAATGAAGGAAGAAACAACTTGGAGTTGGAAAGGATTAAATCCTATACTATAAATTACATCTAATGATAATGATTAGTTTACTATACCTTTTTTTTTAATTTCTAAAAATCAAACTAAACACTTTTCTCGCTTATCCAAGACAACTAACATATAATCCCGCTCTGAAACATAAAAAGACTTCCCTGAAGCTGGCTAATTGCGGAGCTGCCTGGAGCTGCTGTTGGTTTCCATTCAGATCCTTGTGCATTCAAGGACTTTGAACAATTTGTCTTTATGGTTAGGAACACACACACGAAAAAAAAGAGAAAGTAAAGTGATGAGTGGAAAGTGGAAAGGGCAGCGGCAAGCTCCCCCTCTGTTTGGCATATTTTTGGTACATGGCTGTGGGCGAGTCCAGAAGCCAATAGGCCGAATACAGGACATGATGTGTGGGCGTGTTTATTGGTTTTCCACGCCTGAGTTATTGGCCAAAGGTCAAAGGTGGCAACAGATTTTTGCCACTACTTTCGCCGGGTCGATCGCATAATTCAATCATTTAGTCAAATAATCAATCATTCAAGTGAATCATTAATTAATTCAGCATCAACCATTTGGCTTTGACCCCAAACTTGCCATGGAGAACGGCAGACGGGGCTGATGGGGTTCCGAGATGAGGCTGGGCGAGCAAAGCTGGAGGCGGAGGGCGATAGTGGAGCAGGGTCTCGTCCTGGTCCCTGGCCCTTGGGTCGTGTGTATTTGTAATTAACTGTTATTTAATACGATTTGCTTGATTTCGTGGCTTGATGGAAAACAAAACTGTTTGGGGCAGCAGCAGCAGCAGCAGCAGAAGCATCCCCCAAAAGCGGATTCACAGACGTCCCAAGCTGCGGTTATCCACACCGCACCCACATCCTGCCACGGGTGGATGCCAGGGCAATCTCTTGCCCTTGCCGGGTACTCGGCAGCGATTTAATTTGCCAAAGTTCCTGACGCCTTCCTTTTCGGCCTCATCATTTGTTTGTTTGCCTGTCCGCCCTCCGACCCGGTCTTCAGCTCCATCTCCATCTCCATCTCCGGCTCCGGCTCTGTCTCTGTTTGCCATTGATAAATGTTTGCCGGGCCGATGTTCGTTAATGATGACACTTCTTGTTGTCAGCTCAGTGGAGTCACTTGGTGATTTGTCAGTGATAAGCGGGGCGAGTCCTGGTCGTCCTGACAGGTAAGGTCATGCGGGGCGGGGAGCCTTAACCGGGCAAGTCCGGCTGATTAAGCGATCCGGAGCGGCTGAAGTTTGCCTCGCTGGGATGACAACACAATAAGTTGATCGGGACACCAAGGACACAAGGATGACAAGGACTTTCCTTGGCGCTATTCGAGCCGAAATCGACGGTTAAATATCCAGCAATTACGAGGGCTATTTACGAGGGCAAAGGCTTAAATTGAAGTGCAATCCAAATGGCGTTTTGCATTTCACATTTTCGCATTTCCACCGCGCTAGAGATAGCTCATAATTGTGTTTACATTAATTAATCTGTTTATTATGAGAAGATGGCGTATGCTGTTTGTGCAAAAATTAAACTAAAATATTATGTTACATTTATATTTGTGTAAACGACCACCTAAAATCCAGCAAAGTATTTTTTAAACTCTACACTGAACGGTCCAACGTTGCAGAGTGAAAACGTGAAAAAAAACACTTTTAGGGTGAAAATAATTGTAAACAATACATATATTTTCAGCTCAGTGTGACAAAAGTGGTAATTACTTTGTAACAAATTCATAAAAACCAGGGAAATGCATAATTCAAAAGCATTTAATGGCGTTTTTCAGGGGCTCTTTTTATAATATTGTACATACCTATATACATATATATTTTTTTGCAATATTCAACAAGTAACATTTTGCTTGCTTTGAGCAACTAAAACGTATTCCTGTTCACTTCCGGCGGAGCCTTCTGAAGCTCTTTCCTTGGGCCCCGGCCTTGTTTACTTTCGGGTAACCCCTTCTGGGATGCACACCGGGAGCCCCATTTTAATCAGTTTGCTTGCTCAGCTCTGCTCAGCTCCCAACTAATCCACCCGGAGAGTCAGAGAGAGAGAGAGAGCTGGCCAGGACGAACAGGGTACTACGGGAAAACAGGTTATAAAAACATGTGTAACTAGACGACTTACAAGGATCACGCACTCCAGTGACACTTAATGCCGCCACGTCGTCGCCGGAGAGGGGCGGGGCAACGCCAGGAGGATGCCAGGACGAAGTGGAGGGCAAATGTCACCAACTAACACAGACAAACGCAATTAGCTTTTAGCCATCATAACATTATGAACGGCAGGCGACAGGCAACGACGACGAAGGAGACGACAACGATGGCGATGACGATGCCGTCTGAATGCTAACTGCTAATGACAAGGATGTGGATGACGGGGACGAGGACGAGGACGAGGACAAGGACGAGGAAGGAGACCGAGGCAGAGACAGAGACGAGACTAGAACGTCGAGGGGATTCCGGCAGCTGAAACTGAAACTGAAACTAAGGCCGAACACCAAGCCCAAGTCAATGATGAAGGAGGAAAGGAGCCAGGAAAGGAGCTGCGGTTGGGATGAATGCCTGAGCTCTGGGCGCATTATGCTGATGGCGAAGGAGGCCAGGAGGTGGTCGGGACCAGGACCAAAGCTCACGGATGGCACGCGGCTGCCAACAATGCTGTTAACTTGTGTCGAGATTAAAATAAGGACACTCGGCGAGCAGAAAAAGCCCCACACCGAGGTCTGAGAACTGAGGCTCGCCCACATCCGGATGGATGGACGTGCCCCCGACGCACTAGCTCGACTCCAGGATCCCATACCCAGTCACAGTCGCAGTCGTCGTCGGTGGAAGTTGACTCGCATGAGTTGCGAGCTGAAGCTTTGTTTATTATGGGAATGAGAATGGCAAATGCAATGGCAATGGGAAATGGTTGATGGTTGATGGGTGATGGAGTTGCCTTTGACTATGGCCCAAAGTGTCCCTGCCCTTGTCCATGTCCTGTGCCTGTGCCTGTGTCTGTGCCTGTGAGTGTAAGGATGTAAGGTGGCCTGTCCTGGCCTCATCATCCAGTTGGCTTCTAAAAATTACTGCGTAAATGATGATATGAGATTTAGAGCATTTCTGCGGCATCATTCGACGGAAGCGGATACACGAGTACGGCTGCCCCGGCTGGCTGATGTTGTCGCCACCGGAAGGAAGTTATTTAACACATCCCCACACACACACACACACACACACACAGAGAGAGAGAGTGAGCGACAGAGACGAAGGGCCAAGGACAGGGATTGTGTGGCACGATAATCATATTACGATTACGTCGCGTAAAATTTGCCCCACTGTCGGGTGAGTGAATGAGTGAGGTTTAAGTGGAAGTTACCAGCTGGGAGGAGAGAGGATGTGGATGTGGATGTGGCTGTGGCAGAGCACTGCATCAAATAATTATACATGTACCCACTAAACAGGACGACGTCGACGGACAGGCGTGCTCGGAATATACTTTGCATGGAGCCAAGGCAAGCATATCCAGATTATGACATGCCAGAGCAGACTCCTCCTCCTAGGACACCACCACACCACACCACACCACCTGAAAAACATCATCCCTCTGTCACTTCACATCCTCCCAGCTCTGAGCCTTTTTTTGTGCTCATAATTGTTTAATTTCATTTCATTGACTGTCGAGGACTCTCAGCGGGGAACTGTGAGCTCTGCCTGTCACGGTCGCCAATCGTTGTCAACGTCGAGCTTCCCTCTATCATTCCCTTTCCCCGGGTCCCACAAACGAGATGCGGATCGCTTAGCATTAATGTCTTTCATTTATTGTCATTGTTGTTAATGTTTTCTTTCTTTTTTTTTTGTTTTTGTGCTGTGCGTGAGAAAAAAGCATTTGCATTTAAACGCTGGCAGCGCGAGGCAGAGATTTTGCTTGGATGATTTTTATTGCTCGTTTGTAGTAAATTTGGTGTGTAATTAGTGAGAAAAGGGTTATTATGTTCGTTAACGCGGCAAGCGGCGGGATTTGGAAGCAGGACTTGAGCTATATGGCCGCCAACTGGGAGTGGAGATGAAACTGGGTCCTGGCCAGGGTGGGTTAGGCGATGGCGACACAATGCCAACCCAGAGGGTGAGAGAGCAGGCACCACAAAAGCGACTCTGCCTCTGACGACCGGAAGGCTCTGGACAGGACACAACAGCGAGGAGCAGGCTGGCCAGGACGCAGCCGAATTGCTGAGCTGGTGGAAAAAAATGAAAGCAAAAACAAAAAAAAAAAAAAAAGGATGGCAACTGCACCGAAACCAAAACAGGCTAAACGGCATGGCAAAGCGAAATGAAATTGTGGTTTGCCAAAGTGGTCCTGGTTCTGGTCCTGGTCCTGGTCTGGGTCGAGCGCGAGCGAAGGCCAGGATGGGAGAAAGCGAAGTGCAAATGGCTGGATGCAAATGGGAAATGTCTAAAAGTTGGCCCACGCGAACGAAGGTATATTAGACAAGTGGCAGCGAGGACATTTCTAGGTGACTCATCAAGAAAGGATCTTCTCCGTAGCCAAAAGAGACTCTAAACGAGGCTCAGAGAAAAGGGATATGTTCCAGGTTACTCAACTATTTGCTTTCCACGTCCTTCGCCGGGCCTACGAGGTACGGCCTGGGCGAGACTTCCCCGGATAAAGCTGGAGGGGAAGGACTCACAGGAGGACGTGTCGCCTGGCCCAGATGAGGAGTGATACAATGATAACGACGGCTGCTGGACTCCGGACTCCAGAGTGGGAACGGGGTTAGCGCTTTTATTTGTTGCATTTCTGGCCCCGGCCAAGGAAATAAAATTTCAAATGTTACTTCGCTACGGTGGCCAGCCCATGTCCTGCCCTTCGTATATGTGTGTGTTTGGTGAGTCCATCATAGACTGCGCCTCGAAGAACTCTCTCCGCCTTTAAGGGCAATGCAGTTGGCATAAAATTTAATTCGAAGGAAGCGCTTGGGACATTACGTGCCGGCAGCTAGGCTTCCTGTTCCACCATCTTAGACCCTATTCCAAGCCCAAGTCCCGTCGCAGTGGCCGGGCAAGGAATTTCAAAACACGCATCGAAACAAATTCGAAATCCCAACGGCCGGCAGTCTTAGTCGGACAAAAGACTGCCACGGAGCACGGAGCACTGAGCGCTGAGCGAGTGGCACTGGATTCTTGTCCAGAGACCTGGACAAAGACTCTGGTTGGAAGTCGTTGGCCAGGAGCAGGCACCGCCGCAGGCCTAATCGAAAATGACCGGCCACGGAGCTAGCAGCTCCAAGCGGAATGGAGCCGCCAGGGTCCAGCTGCAGCTGAATCCGGAGGTGCAAGTGTTAGCCAATCTCGGCGAGGAGCCCATGCCGATCAGCAATAGCAGCTGCAGCAGTAGCAGCAGCAGCAGCAATCTCGAGGAAGTGGACAGTGAGGGCGATGCCGAAGGTAGACTGATTCCTATTCCATGTCCAGCCGTATATACCCCTTCCGTCCTACAGTCAAAAGCCACCCCGAAACGGAGGCTGGGGTGACCCTGGCAATCGCCGGCGCCAGATTTATGTACAGTCCGCTTGTCGGGGGCTCGGACTCGGACTCGGAACTCGGCCTGGACGATGTGGAGCTCTTTTGCGAGGAGGCCCTGGCCCTGTTGGCCCACGAGATTGTCTGCTGCGACTGCGACAGTGATATTGAGTCGGACAAGGACGACGAGGAAGAGTCCGGGTCAGAGATGGAGTCGGGTTCGGATCAGATCGACGATTATGGCCCTGACAAACTGTCGCATAGTAACTATCAGCTGATGTTCAGCGAGGAGGACGAGGAGGAGTCCTTGGCCCACGGAAAATTGTCTGAGTGTCCCTATATCGTTGAGTCAGTCCTTTTACTCGAGGAGGATCAGGAGAGCGAGGAGAAATCCGATCCAAAGTCGGGGGACAGTTTAGGAAATGCAAAGCCTGGATAGTTGAAGTTATCCAGTCAGAGATTTATCAATTATCTTTGCTTGTTTTCTCATATTTTGTTAAACATTTTATTAATGTTGTAAAAGAATTAAATAGCAGACAAAATAACCAAAAATTTAAAGATTTATCGATATACAAATGTTTGCGCATTTCCGCATTAATGCTTTTATATCATTGTTTTAAAATTATAAGCGGAATAAATAAATTAAACCTGCACAGTTGTAGGATTTACCACGAAAAGGTAATAATCAATTGTGATTAATGTAATATCAACAAATAGGCATTAGTTTAATTATAAATTTAGCTTCATAAATTCTTATAATCCTTGAAAATTGACTAGGTTATAACTGCCTTAGAGCCTTCTTTTAATTGAAATGGTATGTTATAAATCCTTATAATCCTTAAAAATCCACTAGTTTATAACAACCCCTCGAGCTTCTTTTAAACTAATTTTAAGCTTTCTTTTTATGAATTTCGCTAATAACATCCTGCTGCAGGACATTCTAGATCGACCTGCCTGTGAAACGTGTCAAAGTAATTTCGTTTTAATCCTTGGAATTGAATTTATTTCTGCACAGAGCCAACAAAACAGTGTCAGATGTAACCCGATCAAGCCCCCAATCCGCCAGAGATCTCCATTTGCATTGCCACTCACCTGTTCGCACTCAAAAGTGGACGGATGACTGGGGACACCCGTGGGAGCTGCTGCTGCTGCTGATGGCTGCCAGGTGCTGGCATTTAGTATTTAATATTTCTCCTCTGCTGCTGCTGCTGCTTCCAGTCTTTAATTGCACTTGGCCACTGTGAGGGCTTACTGGTAACTGGTTAAAACTAAAACAAGGACAAAAGGAAGGGAAATGGCGAGGTGAGGCGGCGATAAATGAAATACGGCATCGGGGAGCAAAGCGAATGCGAAATGTTTTCGTTGCCGATGATGATGAGCATTCCACTTGCAATACCATTTCCAATCCTGATGCTCCTGCTCCTGCTAATGCTACTGCTCCTGCTCCTGCTCCTGCTCCACTGCACTTATCGTAATCGTAATCGGCGTTTCGGTGTTGGCTTTCAAATTGCCCGCGACCGCGTCAAAGCGACCGCAAAACTAGCTGAACGGACAACCGGCGACCAGCCAGGACTAGTGACCAGCGACCATCCCACCGGCAATCGACGACCGCAGGTTAGTCAGTGGAGCTGAGCCCGGGTTGGGGTTTCTGTTGTTGCCTCGTACCGGCCTTTGTGTGCTTTTGGGGCTTAGTTCGGATCAGCAACTGTTGCGGGAGGCCTTCTCAACTCCACACACACCATCAGCACACACGCACACGCACAAAAAATCCTGTGACAACAACAAAAAAATCACTCACCTCACTCAGCACACACAGTCAGACAGGCACACACACGGGATGGCGCAGAGAACGAGTAAAAAAAAAAAAGCCAAACAAGGAACAACAGAAGGATCTCCTCACTAAATTAGAAACTAGCAAACAAGTCGGGACTTGTCGAGATTGGCGAGCCACGCACGTGTCCGCATCCGCATTCGCAATTCGCATCCGGTACCCGGTACTGATGTCAACAAGCTACCACACGCAACTAATTCAAAAAATCCAGCGAACGGATTACGGAACGGATCCGCTGAGCGGCCGCAGTGGCCATGCCGAGGCCGAGGACATGGCCGAGTCCAAAGGCGGCGCCAATCGTGGAGCTTGACGGGGCACGAGCTTGCCACCGAAGTTGGCCCGACGCCCGGCCGAATGTCCTTCGGCTGCGGCCGATGCTCCAGTTCGTCGTATATCCTCGCCATCCGGCAGTCGTTGGTCGCCAGCGGAGCAGCTCGCACGTGGCGACCCGGCGCATCCGATTTGGCCCTACCCTCTCTCTCTCTTAGAGCGGAAAAGGATTGCCCTTGCCCGCTGGTCCCAGTGTGTATTAACGTGTTGTGCGTATTATTTAAAAAAGCAGCTTAACCTGCTTTTGTGACCTTTTCCCTTTTGGCCAGCGGCAGGAGCAGGAGCTGGCGCTGGAGCTGGAGCCGGCGCTGGAGCCGGCGCTGGAGCCAGGGGCAAAAGCCCCACATTTGTCCAGTTTTATCGATGGAGATGGATAGACCGTGTGCGTCCTGTCTGGCATGCGTGTTGATAAATGAGTTTTTATTTTGATTTTATTCACTGTTTACCTTGTTTTTGCATATTCATTCAGGGGGCTTCGGACTTGGACTCTGCTCCGATTTCGATTCCGACAGCGGCTGTAAATCCTGCCTTTGGTCCTTTGGCCGTCCATGCTGAAATGGTTTTCAATTTATTAGCAATCAGTGGCATTAACAGCTGAAAGCAATGTTTGCTGCCCTCCCCGGCGGAAGCGGCCACTCGGATTATGGCCAGATGGGAAGCCCAGTTGTCACTGATCATTGGCCATGGTTTTGGGAAGAGACCGTGACCCCACCATGACTGTGGGAAAGCTAAGTGGTAGCAGCAGGACGAAATGCCTGCTGGTCATACATAGTATGCAATTCAGCAAAATCAGGCAAAGACGAATATAGCTTACAGCAAGTCAAATGAAGCAATTAAGAACTAAGCAGCGGGAATTTTAGTATTTAATTTTAAACAATTTCTTTCTCCAAGATAAATCAATATTTTTACCAATTACTGGATCTATGTGCTTAGATTATACTACAGCATAGTATAGTCCAGTCTAACACAGAGCTAATTAGCCTTGTGAAACTCTCTAAGAACCCTATATATTTTCCAAATTTTATATTTTCAAGCTGTTCTACATTTGGAATCGGTGCTTAATTTTAATTTGGGTGTTATATTTTTGTTATATTTTTGTACTTCCTATTTTTTTTTTTTTATTATGATTGTGGTTTTGATTATATGCATGGGTATTCTTATTTTATTTAACATATAGATAAATGAAGGTTGATGACATACATATATATGTTGTTGTCCAAATTTTGTTTAGTTCCTGATATATAATTTCTATTTAAATTATTTTAAAATGCTTCAAATATATCTAGTTATATTTTGTAGCAGTCATATGAACTATCAATTAATTGATATCAGAAAACAGGTAAATCCAGGAAGATCAGCAAAAATGAGAATGTATTTCATTTGACCAAATTTGATCGATTCAAATGGAAATTTCGGCTAAATATTTGATGCCATCTTCAGGAGTATCCTATATTATCAATATTTACTGTGGCTCTTTCAGATTAATAATCTTTAATATATATTCATTAACTTTTTTGTTGTAGTACAAACGTTCTTCTTCAGATATATATAAAAATATAAGTTGCGATATATAACTCCTACCGATTTCATAGCTATTCGATGCGAGTGTAATTGATGCATTGAATACCCGGAAAAGTTCAGTATTTTGGAAAATATCTCTAAATAACCCCCATCGAATCGCGACCCCATGATCGAGTTTCCACCGTGGAATTGTGCGCAATATGCGGCTTAATGCGCTCAACCCGGAACCGCAGAGGCGGCAAATTGGTCAAGTCGGTAGAGTAGGTTACCGGCTCCCGCTTCCTGGCCACGTAGCCCGCGTCTTGTGGCTGCAATTCCCGTTACCAATCCAATGCCAATGGCAATGGAGGAGATATGGAGATGACGATGACGATGCAAATGGCAGGAAATGCGTGATAACGACCGGCGACACACACAGAAAATATTGAAAATTTGAATGGAGGACGGACCCAGACAGAGGCACAGGCACCGGAGCAGACGGAGAGCGAAGTGGGTCTCGAGATGGAAATGAATGCAGGACGAGGGAAAGCCATATCTGGAGCTGAAGCTGACTGTGATGTCTTTGTCGCTGTGGATGTGGATGTGTCTGTGGATGAGGATGCAGGCTATGCAGGCTGGATGTTGTGAAAGTGTCGACACCAGTCCCGTCCAGGCCAAACACATGGCAAATGGGGCACAAGGCACATGGCACATGGCACATGGCAGACGCTGCCGTTCGTCCAGTGTCCTGCCCTTGTCGCACGCCCATGTATCCTAGTGTGAAGGAACGGGCATAAAGAACCGCAAAATCATGAAATGCAATAATGAAGGCTTCATGGTCGATCGCTCAAACACTCGCTCACACACACACACACACACACCGCACAGCTCACCCCGGGAGATAGCTACACAAAGGCAGGGGTCAGGCTGAGGATATGGCATAGGCAGGACCAAGAGCTGGGGAAATGGGATGTGGGAAATGGGAGGAGAACCGGGCAAGACGTGCAATCGACACGACTGCCAAATGGGGTGGTGCTTGCCACCAGTGCCCCCAGTGAGTGTGTCTTTCGACACCACAAAGTTGCCATATTTAAAGCATAAAAGCAACATTTCCGTTTGTCGCATGCCGATGAAGCGACAGGAAAACAGAGCAGCAGCAGCAGCAGCAGCAGGAGCAGCAACAGCAGCAATAGCAGTAGCAGCAGCAGCAACAGCAGCAGCAGCAACAGCAGCAGCAGGAGCAGTCGAGGCTGCGGGCAGGATAATGGGAAGCTGGAGAATGGCTGGATGGAGGGCTGGAAGCGAGACTAAGCAGAGGTCGAGGCCTACCCTCCTCGTGCGCTGGCTCGTATGTGCATCAATTTGTGTGCGTGCGCGTTGCAGTCATGTACAACATGCAACAAACGTGAGAAACTAAAATGAGTGCAATTTGTATGCCACGTTTACGTAGAAAAGCAGTCAGCGAGCGGAGGCATCAGGGGGAGCGAGTGAGAGAGGATTGGTTATAGGATATCTGGGATATGTGGAGAGGACCCCGTCTCATCAAACCCAAGATCCTGCGAGTTCCGACAACCCAACCACAGGCGCCTCTCTTCAGTTGGGGGACAAATTTCATTTTTGCATCAATTGTCGCATAAATTATACAGATTAACACTCACACACACACACACAGGATATGGGAGCTGCTGTCGTCCTTGTTCATCATTAAATTATTATGGGGCTTTCTCAAAAGAACACAACTCGACCTGTTTGGGTCACCACCAGCACCAGGACCAGCACCAGCAGCCATTGTCCCAGGCCAGCTCCTTTGCAGCTGTTCGTGTGCCTCGGTAATTGTTTAAAGTAACTGCAACAAATTGAAACGGAATGCCAGCCAGTAGAGATGGCAGAGAGGACAGACAATGCCGAAAAGAAAGGGTAAGTCACTGCAGGAATAAGCGACCCACTGGCTTTAATTGGCCAGGCAACTTGGTCCAGAAACAGGCGTACATCCATCACCAGTCTTGAGTATTTCGTGGGGCCAACAGTTGATTCATTAATTTGGCATACTGCCCTTATAACTTTTAAAATGTATATAATCATTTTTTACCTTGGGTATATTTATTTCGACTTTCCATTCCACGCTTGTCTTCACAAAGAAACTCCATCGCGCAGATCCTACTCCCCGTTATCTAGGGAAAATGGGAATGGCCTTCGAAAAAGGTCAACTTTCATTCGGGGAATATTCACATCGAATAGCTTACCATTTCGACTTGTCTTAATAAGTAAAGTAGTAGTAGTAAGTAAATAAGTGAGCCGTTTGGAGCCTCTTGTCTTCTTTGTCTCCAAGCCGGCTCCTGATCCTGGTTCTTTGCAGCAAGGTTGGTCTTTTTTGCTTATGTGTACATATGTAGTTATTAGGCACTCAATTGGAAAAACTTTAGAGGCGTTTCTTTGCGCAGCCGCAACCCGCACAAAAGCTCTTCATGCGAAAACTAGCTGTTAGTTGTTGTTACGCCATAGGAGTTTGCACTTTCAGCGAATTGTGGAAGATGTACATTTTTCCTTAGAAATTAGTCTACTGACTCAAGCGAAAGCTTGTTATTTAAGTAGAAATTAAATGCTTTTTCAAAGTGACGCCATTTTAGCAGTGTGGTAAAAGGTGCAACGTGGTATTGTGGCTTAACTCGCTTGTTAACACTGAGTTGGTTACACTTACCAGATAACAAAAGCACATTTTCCACTTTCGACACATTAAACATACAAGAAAAATTCCCCGTCTTCTTGAGAGCATTATATATCAAGAGCCAAATAGATCAATGACACCCAAAAGTAATATATATAAATTTCGACTCGCCATTCAAAGCCCACTTAAATCATAATAAGACATGAAAAACAATTTTTTTCAATTTGAAAGGGATTAAATTATTTTAATCATTACAAAATTTAGTGCAATTTTAATCTGTTTTATATTTTAAACTCAGTATGCTGTTTCAATAACCTACAAAAATAAGCTTTTAAAATTTAATTAAATTCTGATGAATCTTTACTGTGTAAAGTAAAGATAATACAACTTTTATATAAATATTATATAATAAGGCAATAATAATAGACACTAATCTATGCAGATATTTAGGATATCTGGAAGTGAGTCCGCCTCATCATTAAGCCCTAGACCTGAGTTCTAGATCACTCAACCACATTTACTCATTTTCGGATGGTAATTTTTGCATCATCATAAAAATTACAAATGTGAACTTCACTTTATATTTAGCTTCGAAGTTCTCACCAGATTTTCATTGCTTGCAAGACTTTGAAATATAGCTAAAATATATGACCGTACTTGATCTAAAAACGAAGGCAATGCTAAACTAGCAGTGTGGCAACGCTGTCCTTCCGGAATAAGCTCTGTCGCCGTTCGGTTCGTGTGAAGATTGTTCGCAACGTTTGATTTCAGAAATCTTTTTCTATACTGTCAATCCGCCTAGTAAACGCGTTACTTGACAATCACCAAGTGAAAATACAACAAAACAACTCGTACAACAAGAATATTTCATTGCATTTTGTTGAATAAAGCTCTCAAGGTAAGAGTTGAGCAGGAAACCAAGTGTTTTTTGGCCGCCATTATACAAGGTTTCTTTTTTTTTTTTTTTTTAAAAGATCATGTCGCGTCGTAGTGTACAGCCAGCAGTGGATGCTACTCCTCTTCGTCGTAGCGATCGCATTAGGTTGCGGAATGAGGCTGCTGCCCAAGCTGCAGCCCAGGCTGCTGAGGCTGCCAGGGAAGCTTCGCGGGTCTTGCGAATTCCCCTACAATCGCAGCCTATTAATGGACTACGCCGCCGAGCTAACCCCGTATACTCACCCAATCGCCAAGGATCAAACGTGGCAACACGAAGCATATTCGGACCGAATGGCGTCCTGCCAGCCACACCGCCTCCGGCCTCCGCCGTCTCGGAAGACGCAGTCGCCCCAGTAGCATCAGGAGTCGCAGTCGCCCCAGGAGCATTGGAGGCCGCAGTCGCCGCAGTCGCCCCAGGAGCATCGGGAGCCGCAGCAGCTCTAGGACCTATGCCGCCATTAGTGCCATTTTCCCAGATGGTCGCGCTAGGAGGTCGCGGAGGAGCCGATGGTCCCATGCCATCACTAGTACCATTGCCCGCAACGGCCAGTGGAAGTGGGCCCAGCGGAAGTGCGCCCAGCGGAAGTGGGCCCAGCGGAAGTGGGCCCAGCGGAAGTGGGCCCAGCGGAAGTGGGCCCAGCGGAAGTGTGCCTCTAAATTCAAGGCAAAGTAAGGAACGTGGGGCCGCTCAAAGGATTCGTCGCGAAATCGAGATTTTTATGCGCGACAAGCCAGATGGGTGCAACGTGGATGTGGAGAAGGACATATTTAAATGGAAAGCTACAATCGAGGGTCCGCAAGGAACTCCATATGAGGGCGGAATATTTCATCTAGATATACTGTTTAACGAAGAGTATCCCTACCTGCCACCGAAGGTGACCTTCCGAACTAAGATATATCATTGCAATATCGCGCCGACGGGCCAAATTTGCTTAGATATCCTTAGTTCGGAATGGTCCCCAGCGTTAACCGCTTCTAAGATACTGATATCGATAATATCACTCTTAGCGGACCCAAATCCAGACGATCCCCTCGTTCTTTCATTTGCTGACTTACTTAAGCAGAATCCCGAGGCGTACGAAGCCAATGCACGCCTCTGGACCAGCACGTATGCCATACCAGATCCGGAGGATCCGAATTCGAATTAAAAGCGATATTGATATTTTTACACACAACAATAAATATCATCCTATTAATCTCTTCAATTTAAATTAGTGTTAAATACAATTAAGATAACATGGGAAGCGAGGGCAGCACCTTCACTCCATTGAATGGCGATGGACTTTCCTATTTCAGATTTAAACTTAAAGGTCGACCCCGATGAACAGGAAGTAGATGAAAGAGCCTGGAATAATCGTGTTCCTTAAACCACTTTGGCCAAGTCCCGCCAGGCCCTCCTGGGAGGAGAGTCAAGCCCCAGCTCCTCCGCTATCCTAGAGCATACGGATTCATGGAACGGACCTATGGGGGCAGGGGCAATGTGCGTGCGTTGAACATGTGCGGATCGTGCTTCAAGTTCAGAGACCCAGTGACATTAATGGCAACACCACAGCCTTTCGCTGCAGTCAAAGAAATCGGAGTGACATTTCAAATAATAATAAGAAAGGATTTTATTATATTTTTTGTGAGGTAAAAGTATTTGTTAATCGATTACACTGTTGCAAATTATAAAAAATTATAAATTTATATTTAAAATAATATTCTGCTTGTGCTTGCAGCGCCTGACGAAACCCTGTCGTGGGTCTGGCATTCGCCAAACCGAAATCTAATTTAGTTCGTCGGGAGACAATGCCTTGTTCTCTTGTCTGTCACGCATCCTTTCTGCGTCTCCTTGCCGGATGGCTGACTGACTGGCTGGATGCATGGATGCAGGGATGCAGTGTAGCCGGGCCCAAGATGTCAGCCGTGCCTCGCTTTTGGCTCCGCATTTTCTCCTTTTCGGTTTCGCCATGCTGTCTGGAAAATGCCATAATTAAGGTGTCGCCGCAGTTAGATAAACCGAAGCGCAGCGATCCATTTCCCAATTGTCTTACCCAGACTCCGAATGCGACTCCGATTCTGGATGAAATAGCGGGGTGTTGGGCTACAGCCATGGGGGCCAGCTTCAATTCCACTTATGCACTGCTCGGAGATTAAGTTGTCGACCCGATGCGACTATGAAAACGCCTGATGGAATCCCTTAGCTAACCGCAGAGCCTTCAGCTTCGTCCCCGGCTTCAAATTCCTCCACCTGCCGCCTAGGTTGGATGTAAAAATATACTAAATATAAATGCACATAAAAATTCAATTTCTCTAAAGTGTAGCTAAGCATGTAATTGAATTTGTAATGGGGAATATCGTTGAGAATATCGCTGGCACCACCCTTTCCCGTTCGTACGCGAATTCACGTTAGCGAAATGTCTCTCCCATTGACAGACGACGGACTAACTGACTGACTGACTGACTGAGTGAGTACCTCCCGTATGCATGGGAGATCCTGGTTAGCCTGTGTGCGAATGAGTCATACCGTCAAGTAGGTCTGTGTGACATTTGGCATGGGATTCCCATTCCCGGTACCGATTCCAGCTTCAGCTTCCCATTATGTCTGCGTGGCAATTTTTTGCTCCTCGCTGGGGTATCCTTGCCGAAAGAAACGTAAGCCGAATGGGGTGGATGATGTGTGTGCCTGCGGATGACAAAATTAATTTGTATTTTGTATGCACATCAATTGCTAATAAGAAAAGGAAAGCGCAAATAGGAAATGGGAAAGGAGAAAGGAGAAAGGGTTAACTCGGTAACTCGGTAACTTGGTAACTTGTTCGCGCCATTTTTAAAGTCAAACTCATTTAACGGCTGTTGTTGCTGTTGTTGCGGCGGCTTCATTTCGGCCATCTGGTCCTGGTTTTTATTGGCCAATTAAATGCGACTTCTGCGGCTGCTGCTGATGCTGCTGCTGACGGCGAGTCAGTCGGTTTAAGAGCTGCACAACCAATCTCGAGGTCATCGCCGTCGCCAACGAGTCGCACTAAAAGTTACAGCCTCACTATATACTATGCTGCGGGATGAAGGAACCCAGTGGATGGGCAGGAGTCATGGTCGCCATGTGCATCTGTCAATCAGACGGGATGGCAGTCAGGGCAGTCAGCCAGTCGGCCAGTCAATCAGCGACATTGACAGGCCATAAAATTGGGCAGGTCAATCAATTAGTGAGTGACCCCGGACTCGGACTCAGACTCGGCTCGGACTCACTCTGGACGCAGAACCGGTTGAGGCCTCAATGGTCTTCGGGCATGGCATCATTATCGCCTGTCGACGCCAGTCAGGACATGTCAGGCAGCGTAACGAACCGGCTCCTGGTGCCAGATTCCAGATTCCGGATTCCTCTGCTCCAAGATCTGACATTCTCCATTGTCCATTGTCCAGTGTCCCACTCGGCTCGCCGCCCGAGCTGGCATGTAAATGCCAGTGGGCGTGTGGCCATGGGCAGCAGTCCGGGAGCTGAACAGGAAACAATTATGCTGAGCCAATGAAGCAAACTTCATCCGCCCTGTTGCCGTGACACGACTCCTGTCAGGGCCGTGACACGCCAGTCCTCCAACCAGACCCATCCCGTGCCTCCATCCATCCGAATCCTTTCCAGCCGCTTGTCGGAGGCACTTTGCAAAATAAATAAAATGAAAATTTGCTGCTTCCGGCTGAGGGCGAGAACGAGCAAGTGGAGGATGATGAGGTAGGAGTGGGCCACCGCCCGTCCCTTTCCTCCATCGCAACGTATCCGAATCAGCCGCATCCGTGACCATGTCCGTGTGTTATTTCTCTGCCTCCGTCTGCTTTTCTTTCCAGCATAATTTTTAATGGGACGCAACGAAACGTAAAGTGAGAAAGCTGCACTGGCATTTCCATCTCCATCGCCACACACACACATATCCTTTCGTCCTTCCCCCTGCTAACTGTTAGGGTGCGTGGGCGGATGGCGCTGGGAATGGGAATGGGGATGGAAATGCAAATGATGCTATCTGTGCCTGGCCCTGTGCCTTCCTGCCATCGTCCTGGCTCCGGCCTGCTTGACATTCCGCAATCGTGCGCTCAGCTTACTTCGCAGAAAACTTTTCATTGCCGTTAAGAAATTGATCAAGTGAAAAGGTGAAAATTGATTTTGCTACATGTGTTGTGTCCTCCTGCTCCTCCTCCGGCACCGACACCGACTTCCTGCCCTGCGTAGTATATGTGTCAATTGTTTATCAAACAGAGACATGACTGGAGCATGTGCGCCTTGGTGACTTTTTACCGACTTACTTCGTTTAAATCTCCCGCAGGGCCTGCGGATGAGTCGGCTGTCCTGGGTGACTGGAAGCCTGAATGACTAGCTGACTGGCTGACTGGCTGACTGGCTGACTGGCTGACTGGCATATGGCGTGTCATTCGATTACGTTAATCAAATGATGCACAAACACGGGGCCACTCCCTCCCTCAATCGACACCGAGGCTCGCCTCCTTTTGTGTTAGCACAATCGCACTTGGATAAGGGATAACATGCGGCAAGCTCGCACTTGACTTTATAATACTCCAGCACCTCGGGGGCGAAACCCAAGACAGTGCCAGAGACGACGGCATTATCCTTTTCACGCAGTAGGCCTCGCCTGACATCAGCTTGGATCGTGCCTGAAAAAAAACAGAGGGAATTATAAGTCACTTTTGCGGTAGGGCAGCAGGGCATGAGAGCATTTACCAAATAAGCTTAATGCCAGTTCACTGCTGCTGAGCTCCTCAAGTGATTGTCGCAAATAAATCAAATATTTTATGTCACCTTGTCTTTATGTGTTCCCTCTGTGACTTTAAGAAACTTTAAAAGGATGCCAGTTGAAAACATGGGTAAATACGAATTAATAAAGTATTATTATTATATATTGTGATAAGGCAACGGGAATTAAATCACTCCTAAAAAATAATCCTGAAGTGCTTATGTGATATTTAGAGATAAAATAAAATACAGTTGTGCAGTGGGTTTGCCACAAAGTGCAAGGATAACGAACACGGTGGAGTAAGGACGTCAAGGATCAAAATTACTAGAGTAGACTGAGAGTCTTCAATGTCGACGGTCCTAACATGATAGTGATTTCTTTTCATTTTTATTTTCTTGCAGGGCATTATTATTTTTAGTCAGAAGCTTGCAAAGCAGTGAAGGACTCATTTCCGACCCTATAAATCATATATGGTATATTCTTGAAAAATTGAAAAACTCATATTTTTCGTTCAGGCATGGCTAGAAAGATTCGCCTATTTATGCTGATCAAGAATATATATGATTTATAGGGTCGGAAACGACTCCTTCACTGATAAAAATTGTATTTTCCTCTGGAAGATTCTTAAAAAAGACATTTTAATAGATTTTTGTGTATGGTATTTTTTGGGACAATCGAAACTTAAAAAACGCATAACTAAGTCAAAAATGCATTAATTTCAATTCTGAAATCAGTCCTGTGTTAGGTTTTTGGAGATTAACAAATCTGCATACCGCAAAGATAATATTTTGAAAAATAATTTTTTTTTTAGATTTTTGGAAATTTTACGATGCAACCCCTTAAAAAATTTTCAAAAATTGAAAAACTCATATTTTTCGTTCAGGCATGGCTAGAAAGATTCGCCTATTTATGCTGATCAAGAATATATATGATTTATAGGGTCGGAAACGACTCCTTCACTGATAAAAATTGTATTTTCCTCTGGAAGATTCTTAAAAAAGACATTTTAATAGATTTTTGTGTATGGTATTTTTTGGGACAATCGAAACTTAAAAAACGCATAACTAAGTCAAAAATGCATTAATTTCAATTCTGAAATCAGTCCTGTGTTAGGTTTTTGGAGATTAACAAATCTGCATACCGCAAAGATAATATTTTGAAAAATAATTTTTTTTTAGATTTTTGGAAATTTTACGATGCAACCCCTTAAAAAATTTTCAAAAATTGAAAAACTCATATTTTTCGTTCAGGCATGGCTAGAAAGATTCGCCTATTTATGCTGATCAAGAATATATATGATTTATAGGGTCGGAAACGACTCCTTCACTGATAAAAATTGTATTTTCCTCTGGAAGATTCTTAAAAAAGACATTTTAATAGATTTTTGTGTATGGTATTTTTTGGGACAATCGAAACTTAAAAAACGCATAACTAAGTCAAAAATGCATTAATTTCAATTCTGAAATCAGTCCTGTGTTAGGTTTTTGGAGATTAACAAATCTGCATACCGCAAAGATAATATTTTGAAAAATAATTTTTTTTTTAGATTTTTGGAAATTTTACGATGCAACCCCTTAAAAAATTTTCAAAAATTGAAAAACTCATATTTTTTGTTCAGGCATGGCTAGAAAGATTCGCCTATTTATGCTGATCAAGAATATATATGATTTATAGGGTCGGAAACGACTCCTTCACTGATAAAAATTGTATTTTCCTCTGGAAGATTCTTAAAAAAGACATTTTAATAGATTTTTGTGTATGGTATTGTTTGGGACAATCGAAACTTAAAAAACGCATAACTAAGTCAAAAATGCATTAATTTCAATTCTGAAATCAGTTCTGTGTTAGGTTTTTGGAGATTAACAAATCTGCATACCGCAAAGATAATATTTTGAAAAATAATTTTTTTTTAGATTTTTGGAAATTTTACGATGCAACCCCTTAAAAAATTTTCAAAAATTGAAAAACTCATATTTTTCGTTCAGGCATGGCTAGAAAGATTCGCCTATTTATGCTGATCAAGAATATATATGATTTATAGGGTCGGAAACGACTCCTTCACTGATAAAAATTGTATTTTCCTCTGGAAGATTCTTAAAAAAGACATTTTAATAGATTTTTGTGTATGGTATTTTTTGGGACAATCGAAACTTAAAAAACGCATAACTAAGTCAAAAATGCATTAATTTCAATTCTGAAATCAGTCCTGTGTTAGGTTTTTGGAGATTAACAAATCTGCATACCGCAAAGATAATATTTTGAAAAATAATTTTTTTTTTAGATTTTTGGAAATTTTACGATGCAACCCCTTAAAAAATTTTAAAAAATTGAAAAACTCATATTTTTTGTTCAGGCATGGCTAGAAAGATTCGCCTATTTATGCTGATCAAGAATATATATGACTTATAGGGTCGGAAACGACTCCTTCACTGATAAAAATTGTATTTTCCTCTGGAAGATTCTTAAAAAGACATTTTAATAGATTTTTGTGTATGGTATTTTTTGGGACAATCGAAACTTAAAAAACGCATAACTAAGTCAAAAATGCATTAATTTCAATTCTGAAATCAGTCCTGTGTTAGGTTTTTGGAGATTAACAAATCTGCATACCGCAAAGATAATATTTTGAAAAATAATTTTTTTTTAGATTTTTGGAAATTTTACGATGCAACCCCTTAAAAAATTTTCAAAAATTGAAAAACTCATATTTTTCGTTCAGGCATGGCTAGAAAGATTCGCCTATTTATGCTGATCAAGAATATATATGATTTATAGGGTCGGAAACGACTCCTTCACTGATAAAAATTGTATTTTCCTCTGGAAGATTCTTAAAAAAGACATTTTAATAGATTTTTGTGTATGGTATTGTTTGGGACAATCGAAACTTAAAAAACGCATAACTAAGTCAAAAATGCATTAATTTCAATTCTGAAATCAGTCCTGTGTTAGGTTTTTGGAGATTAACAAATCTGCATACCGCAAAGATAATATTTTGAAAAATAATTTTTTTTTAGATTTTTGGAAATTTTACGATGCAACCCCTTAAAAAATTTTCAAAAATTGAAAAACTCATATTTTTCGTTCAGGCATGGCTAGAAAGATTCGCCTATTTATGCTGATCAAGAATATATATGATTTATAGGGTCGGAAACGACTCCTTCACTGATAAAAATTGTATTTTCCTCTGGAAGATTCTTAAAAAAGACATTTTAATAGATTTTTGTGTATGGTATTGTTTGGGACAATCGAAACTTAAAAAACGCATAACTAAGTCAAAAATGCATTAATTTCAATTCTGAAATCAGTTCTGTGTTAGGTTTTTGGAGATTAACAAATCTGCATACCGCAAAGATAATATTTTGAAAAATAATTTTTTTTTAGATTTTTGGAAATTTTACGATGCAACCCCTTAAAAAATTTTCAAAAATTGAAAAACTCATATTTTTCGTTCAGGCATGGCTAGAAAGATTCGCCTATTTATGCTGATCAAGAATATATATGATTTATAGGGTCGGAAACGACTCCTTCACTGATAAAAATTGTATTTTCCTCTGGAAGATTCTTAAAAAAGACATTTTAATAGATTTTTGTGTATGGTATTTTTTGGGACAATCGAAACTTAAAAAACGCATAACTAAGTCAAAAATGCATTAATTTCAATTCTGAAATCAGTCCTGTGTTAGGTTTTTGGAGATTAACAAATCTGCATACCGCAAAGATAATATTTTGAAAAATAATTTTTTTTTTAGATTTTTGGAAATTTTACGATGCAACCCCTTAAAAAATTTTCAAAAATTGAAAAACTCATATTTTTTGTTCAGGCATGGCTAGAAAGATTCGCCTATTTATGCTGATCAAGAATATATATGACTTATAGGGTCGGAAACGACTCCTTCACTGATAAAAATTGTATTTTCCTCTGGAAGATTCTTAAAAAGACATTTTAATAGATTTTTGTGTATGGTATTTTTTGGGACAATCGAAACTTAAAAAACGCATAACTAAGTCAAAAATGCATTAATTTCAATTCTGAAATCAGTCCTGTGTTAGGTTTTTGGAGATTAACAAATCTGCATACCGCAAAGATAATATTTTGAAAAATAATTTTTTTTTAGATTTTTGGAAATTTTACGATGCAACCCCTTAAAAAATTTTCAAAAATTGAAAAACTCATATTTTTCGTTCAGGCATGGCTAGAAAGATTCGCCTATTTATGCTGATCAAGAATATATATGATTTATAGGGTCGGAAACGACTCCTTCACTGATAAAAATTGTATTTTCCTCTGGAAGATTCTTAAAAAAGACATTTTAATAGATTTTTGTGTATGGTATTGTTTGGGACAATCGAAACTTAAAAAACGCATAACTAAGTCAAAAATGCATTAATTTCAATTCTGAAATCAGTCCTGTGTTAGGTTTTTGGAGATTAACAAATCTGCATACCGCAAAGATAATATTTTGAAAAATAATTTTTTTTTAGATTTTTGGAAATTTTACGATGCAACCCCTTAAAAAATTTTCAAAAATTGAAAAACTCATATTTTTCGTTCAGGCATGGCTAGAAAGATTCGCCTATTTATGCTGATCAAGAATATATATGATTTATAGGGTCGGAAACGACTCCTTCACTGATAAAAATTGTATTTTCCTCTGGAAGATTCTTAAAAAAGACATTTTAATAGATTTTTGTGTATGGTATTTTTTGGGACAATCGAAACTTAAAAAACGCATAACTAAGTCAAAAATGCATTAATTTCAATTCTGAAATCAGTCCTGTGTTAGGTTTTTGGAGATTAACAAATCTGCATACCGCAAAGATAATATTTTGAAAAATAATTTTTTTTTTAGATTTTTGGAAATTTTACGATGCAACCCCTTAAAAAATTGTCAAAAATTGAAAAACTCATATTTTTCGTTCAGGCATGGCTAGAAAGATTCGCCTATTTATGCTGATCAAGAATATATATGATTTATAGGGTCGGAAACGACTCCTTCACTTATAAAAATTGTATTTTCCTCTGGAAGATTCTTAAAAAAGACATTTTAATAGATTTTTGTGTATGGTATTGTTTGGGACAATCGAAACTTAAAAAACGCATAACTAAGTCAAAAATGCATTAATTTCAATTCTGAAATCAGTCCTGTGTTAGGTTTTTGGAGATTAACAAATCTGCATACCGCAAAGATAATATTTTGAAAAATAATTTTTTTTTTAGATTTTTGGAAATTTTACGATGCAACCCCTTAAAAAATTTTCAACAATTGAAAAACTCATATTTTTCGTTCAGGCATGGCTAGAAAGATTCGCCTATTTATGCTGATCATGAATATATATGATTTATAGGGTCGGAAACGACTCCTTCACCGATAAAAATTGTATTTTCCTCTGGAAGATTCTTAAAAAAGACATTTTAATAGATTTTTGTGTATGGTATTTTTTGGGACAATCGAAACTTAAAAAACGCATAACTAAGTCAAAAATGCATTTATTTCAATTCTGAAATCAGCCCTGTGTTAGGTTTTTGGAGATTAACAAATCTGCATACCGCAAAGATAATATTTTGAAAAATAATTTTTTTTTTTAGATTTTTGGAAATTTTACGATGCAACCCCTTAAAAAATTTTCAAAAATTGAAAAACTCATATTTTTCGTTCAGGCATGGCTAGAAAGATTCGCCTATTTATGCTGATCAAGAATATATATGATTTATAGGGTCGGAAACGACTCCTTCACTGATAAAAATTGTATTTTCCTCTGGAAGATTCTTAAAAAAGACATTTTAATAGATTTTTGTGTATGGTATTGTTTGGGACAATCGAAACTTAAAAAACGCATAACTAAGTCAAAAATGCATTAATTTCAATTCTGAAATCAGTCCTGTGTTAGGTTTTTGGAGATTAACAAATCTGCATACCGCAAAGATAATATTTTGAAAAATATTTTTTTTTTTTAGATTTTTGGAAATTTTACGATGCAACCCCTTAAAAAATTTTCAAAAATTGAAAAACTCATATTTTTCGTTCAGGCATGGCTAGAAAGATTCGCCTATTTATGCTGATCAATAATATATATGATTTATAGGGTCGGAAACGACTCCTTCACCGATAAAAATTGTATTTTCCTCTGGAAGATTCTTAAAAAAGACATTTTAATAGATTTTTGTGTATGGTATTTTTTGGGACAATCGAAACTTAAAAAACGCATAACTAAGTCAAAAATGCATTAATTTCAATTCTGAAATCAGTCCTGTGTTAGGTTTTTGGAGATTAACAAATCTGCATACCGCAAAGATAATATTTTGAAAAATAATTTTTTTTTTAGATTTTTGGAAATTTTACGATGCAACCCCTTAAAAAATTGTCAAAAATTGAAAAACTCATATTTTTCGTTCAGGCATGGCTAGAAAGATTCGCCTATTTATGCTGATCAATAATATATATGATTTATAGGGTCGGAAACGACTCCTTCACCGATAAAAATTGTATTTTCCTCTGGAAGATTCTTAAAAAAGACATTTTAATAGATTTTTGTGTATGGTATTGTTTGGGACAATCGAAACTTAAAAAACGCATAACTAAGTCAAAAATGCATTAATTTCAATTCTGAAATCAGTCCTGTGTTAGGTTTTTGGAGATTAACAAATCTGCATACCGCAAAGATAATATTTTGAAAAATAATTTTTTTTTTAGATTTTTGGAAATTTTACGATGCAACCCCTTAAAAAATTTTCAACAATTGAAAAACTCATATTTTTCGTTCAGGCATGGCTAGAAAGATTCGCCTATTTATGCTGATCATGAATATATATGATTTATAGGGTCGGAAACGACTCCTTCACCGATAAAAATTGTATTTTCCTCTGGAAGATTCTTAAAAAAGACATTTTAATAGATTTTTGTGTATGGTATTTTTTGGGACAATCGAAACTTAAAAAACGCATAACTAAGTCAAAAATGCATTTATTTCAATTCTGAAATCAGCCCTGTGTTAGGTTTTTGGAGATTAACAAATCTGCATACCGCAAAGATAATATTTTGAAAAATAATTTTTTTTTTTAGATTTTTGGAAATTTTACGATGCAACCCCTTAAAAAATTTTCAAAAATTGAAAAACTCATATTTTTCGTTCAGGCATGGCTAGAAAGATTCGCCTATTTATGCTGATCAAGAATATATATGATTTATAGGGTCGGAAACGACTCCTTCACTGATAAAAATTGTATTTTCCTCTGGAAGATTCTTAAAAAAGACATTTTAATAGATTTTTGTGTATGGTATTGTTTGGGACAATCGAAACTTAAAAAACGCATAACTAAGTCAAAAATGCATTAATTTCAATTCTGAAATCAGTCCTGTGTTAGGTTTTTGGAGATTAACAAATCTGCATACCGCAAAGATAATATTTTGAAAAATATTTTTTTTTTTAGATTTTTGGAAATTTTACGATGCAACCCCTTAAAAAATTTTCAAAAATTGAAAAACTCATATTTTTCGTTCAGGCATGGCTAGAAAGATTCGCCTATTTATGCTGATCAATAATATATATGATTTATAGGGTCGGAAACGACTCCTTCACCGATAAAAATTGTATTTTCCTCTGGAAGATTCTTAAAAAAGACATTTTAATAGATTTTTGTGTATGGTATTTTTTGGGACAATCGAAACTTAAAAAACGCATAACTAAGTCAAAAATGCATTAATTTCAATTCTGAAATCAGTCCTGTGTTAGGTTTTTGGAGATTAACAAATCTGCATACCGCAAAGATAATATTTTGAAAAATAATTTTTTTTTTAGATTTTTGGAAATTTTACGATGCAACCCCTTAAAAAATTGTCAAAAATTGAAAAACTCATATTTTTCGTTCAGGCATGGCTAGAAAGATTCGCCTATTTATGCTGATCAATAATATATATGATTTATAGGGTCGGAAACGACTCCTTCACCGATAAAAATTGTATTTTCCTCTGGAAGATTCTTAAAAAAGACATTTTAATAGATTTTTGTGTATGGTATTTTTTGGGACAATCGAAACTCAAAAAACGCATAACTAAGTCAAAAATGCATTTATTTCAATTCTGAAATCAGTCCTGTGTTAGGTTTTTGGAGATTAACAAATCTGCATACCGCAAAGATAATATTTTGAAAAATAATTTTTTTTTAGATTTTTGGAAATTTTACGATGCAACCCCTTAAAAAATTTTCAAAAATTGAAAAACTCATATTTTTCGTTCAGGCATGGCTAGAAAGATTCGCCTATTTATGCTGATCAAGAATATATATGATTTATAGGGTCGGAAACGACTCCTTCACTGATAAAAATTGTATTTTCCTCTGGAAGATTCTTAAAAAAGACATTTTAATAGATTTTTGTGTATGGTATTGTTTGGGACAATCGAAACTTAAAAAACGCATAACTAAGTCAAAAATGCATTAATTTCAATTCTGAAATCAGTCCTGTGTTAGGTTTTTGGAGATTAACAAATCTGCATACCGCAAAGATAATATTTTGAAAAATAATTTTTTTTTTAGATTTTTGGAAATTTTACGATGCAACCCCTTAAAAAATTTTCAACAATTGAAAAACTCATATTTTTCGTTCAGGCATGGCTAGAAAGATTCGCCTATTTATGCTGATCATGAATATATATGATTTATAGGGTCGGAAACGACTCCTTCACCGATAAAAATTGTATTTTCCTCTGGAAGATTCTTAAAAAAGACATTTTAATAGATTTTTGTGTATGGTATTTTTTGGGACAATCGAAACTTAAAAAACGCATAACTAAGTCAAAAATGCATTTATTTCAATTCTGAAATCAGCCCTGTGTTAGGTTTTTGGAGATTAACAAATCTGCATACCGCAAAGATAATATTTTGAAAAATAATTTTTTTTTTTAGATTTTTGGAAATTTTACGATGCAACCCCTTAAAAAATTTTCAAAAATTGAAAAACTCATATTTTTCGTTCAGGCATGGCTAGAAAGATTCGCCTATTTATGCTGATCAAGAATATATATGATTTATAGGGTCGGAAACGACTCCTTCACTGATAAAAATTGTATTTTCCTCTGGAAGATTCTTAAAAAAGACATTTTAATAGATTTTTGTGTATGGTATTGTTTGGGACAATCGAAACTTAAAAAACGCATAACTAAGTCAAAAATGCATTAATTTCAATTCTGAAATCAGTCCTGTGTTAGGTTTTTGGAGATTAACAAATCTGCATACCGCAAAGATAATATTTTGAAAAATATTTTTTTTTTTAGATTTTTGGAAATTTTACGATGCAACCCCTTAAAAAATTTTCAAAAATTGAAAAACTCATATTTTTCGTTCAGGCATGGCTAGAAAGATTCGCCTATTTATGCTGATCAATAATATATATGATTTATAGGGTCGGAAACGACTCCTTCACCGATAAAAATTGTATTTTCCTCTGGAAGATTCTTAAAAAAGACATTTTAATAGATTTTTGTGTATGGTATTTTTTGGGACAATCGAAACTTAAAAAACGCATAACTAAGTCAAAAATGCATTAATTTCAATTCTGAAATCAGTCCTGTGTTAGGTTTTTGGAGATTAACAAATCTGCATACCGCAAAGATAATATTTTGAAAAATAATTTTTTTTTTAGATTTTTGGAAATTTTACGATGCAACCCCTTAAAAAATTGTCAAAAATTGAAAAACTCATATTTTTCGTTCAGGCATGGCTAGAAAGATTCGCCTATTTATGCTGATCAATAATATATATGATTTATAGGGTCGGAAACGACTCCTTCACCGATAAAAATTGTATTTTCCGTTGGAAGATTCTTAAAAAAGACATTTTAATAGATTTTTGTGTATGGTATTTTTTGGGACAATCGAAACTCAAAAAACGCATAACTAAGTCAAAAATGCATTTATTTCAATTCTGAAATCAGTCCTGTGTTAGGTTTTTGGAGATTAACAAATCTGCATACCGCAAAGATAATATTTTGAAAAATAATTTTTTTTTAGATTTTTGGAAATTTTACGATGCAACCCCTTAAAAAATTTTCAAAAATTGAAAAACTCATATTTTTCGTTCAGGCATGGCTAGAAAGATTCGCCTATTTATGCTGATCAAGAATATATATGATTTATAGGGTCGGAAACGACTCCTTCACTGATAAAAATTGTATTTTCCTCTGGAAGATTCTTAAAAAAGACATTTTAATAGATTTTTGTGTATGGTATTTTTTGGGACAATCGAAACTTAAAAAACGCATAACTAAGTCAAAAATGCATTTATTTCAATTCTGAAATCAGTCCTGTGTTAGGTTTTTGGAGATTAACAAATCTGCATACCGCAAAGATAATATTTTGAAAAATAATTTTTTTTTTAGATTTTTGGAAATTTTACGATGCAACCCCTTAAAAAATTTTCAAAAATTGAAAAACTCATATTTTTCGTTCAGGCATGGCTAGAAAGATTCGCCTATTTATGCTGATCAATAATATATATGATTTATAGGGTCGGAAACGACTCCTTCACCGATAAAAATTGTATTTTCCTCTGGAAGATTCTTAAAAAAGACATTTTAATAGATTTTTGTGTATGGTATTTTTTGGGACAATCGAAACTCAAAAAACGCATAACTAAGTCAAAAATGCATTTATTTCAATTCTGAAATCAGTCCTGTGTTAGGTTTTTGGAGATTAACAAATCTGCATACCGCAAAGATAATATTTTGAAAAATAATTTTTTTTTTAGATTTTTGGAAATTTTACGATGCAACCCCTTAAAAAATTTTCAAAAATTGAAAAACTCATATTTTTCGTTCAGGCATGGCTAGAAAGATTCGCCTATTTATGCTGATCAATAATATATATGATTTATAGGGTCGGAAACGACTCCTTCACCGATAAAAATTGTATTTTCCTCTGGAAGATTCTTAAAAAAGACATTTTAATAGATTTTTGTGTATGGTATTTTTTGGGACAATCGAAACTCAAAAAACGCATAACTAAGTCAAAAATGCATTTATTTCAATTCTGAAATCAGTCCTGTGTTAGGTTTTTGGAGATTAACAAATCTGCATACCGCAAAGATAATATTTTGAAAAATAATTTTTTTTTTAGATTTTTGGAAATTTTACGATGCAACCCCTTAAAAAATTTTCAAAAATTGAAAAACTCATATTTTTCGTTCAGGCATGGCTAGAAAGATTCGCCTATTTATGCTGATCATGAATATATATGATTTATAGGGTCGGAAACGACTCCTTCACCGATAAAAATTGTATTTTCCTCTGGAAGATTCTTAAAAAAGACATTTTAATAGATTTTTGTGTATGGTATTTTTTGGGACAATCGAAACTTAAAAAACGCATAACTAAGTCAAAAATGCATTTATTTCAATTCTGAAATCAGCCCTGTGTTAGGTTTTTGGAGATTAACAAATCTGCATACCGCAAAGATAATATTTTGAAAAATAATTTTTTTTTTAGATTTTTGGAAATTTTACGATGCAACCCCTTAAAAAATTTTCAAAAATTGAAAAACTCATATTTTTCGTTCAGGCATGGCTAGAAAGATTCGCCTATTTATGCTGATCAAGAATATATATGATTTATAGGGTCGGAAACGACTCCTTCACCGATAAAAATTGTATTTTCCTCTGGAAGATTCTTAAAAAAGACATTTTAATAGATTTTTGTGTATGGTATTTTTTGGGACAATCGAAACTTAAAAAACGCATAACTAAGTCAAAAATGCATTTATTTCAATTCTGAAATCAGCCTGTGTTAGGTTTTTGGAGATTAACAAATCTGCATACCGCAAAGATAATATTTTGAAAAATAATTTTTTTTTTAGATTTTTGGAAATTTTACGATGCAACCCCTTAAAAAATTTTCAAAAATTGAAAAACTCATATTTTTCGTTCAGGCATGGCTAGAAAGATTCGCCTATTTATGCTGATCAATAATATATATGATTTATAGGGTCGGAAACGACTCCTTCACCGATAAAAATTGTATTTTCCTCTGGAAGATTCTTAAAAAAGACATTTTAATAGATTTTTGTGTATGGTATTTTTTGGGACAATCGAAACTCAAAAAACGCATAACTAAGTCAAAAATGCATTTATTTCAATTCTGAAATCAGTCCTGTGTTAGGTTTTTGGAGATTAACAAATCTGCATACCGCAAAGATAATATTTTGAAAAATAATTTTTTTTTTAGATTTTTGGAAATTTTACGATGCAACCCCTTAAAAAATTTTCAAAAATTGAAAAACTCATATTTTTCGTTCAGGCATGGCTAGAAAGATTCGCCTATTTATGCTGATCATGAATATATATGATTTATAGGGTCGGAAACGACTCCTTCACCGATAAAAATTGTATTTTCCTCTGGAAGATTCTTAAAAAAGACATTTTAATAGATTTTTGTGTATGGTATTTTTTGGGACAATCGAAACTTAAAAAACGCATAACTAAGTCAAAAATGCATTTATTTCAATTCTGAAATCAGCCCTGTGTTAGGTTTTTGGAGATTAACAAATCTGCATACCGCAAAGATAATATTTTGAAAAATAATTTTTTTTTTAGATTTTTGGAAATTTTACGATGCAACCCCTTAAAAAATTTTCAAAAATTGAAAAACTCATATTTTTCGTTCAGGCATGGCTAGAAAGATTCGCCTATTTATGCTGATCAATAATATATATGATTTATAGGGTCGGAAACGACTCCTTCACCGATAAAAATTGTATTTTCCTCTGGAAGATTCTTAAAAAAGACATTTTAATAGATTTTTGTGTATGGTATTTTTTGGGACAATCGAAACTTAAAAAACGCATAACTAAGTCAAAAATGCATTAATTTCAATTCTGAAATCAGTCCTGTGTTAGGTTTTTGGAGATTAACAAATCTGCATACCGCAAAGATAATATTTTGAAAAATAATTTTTTTTTTAGATTTTTTGAAATTTTACGATGCAACCCCTTAAAAAATTTTCAAAAATTGAAAAACTCATATTTTTCGTTCAGGCATGGCTAGAAAGATTCGCCTATTTATGCTGATCAAGAATATATATGATTTATAGGGTCGGAAACGACTCCTTCACTGATAAAAATTGTATTTTCCTCTGGAAGATTCTTAAAAAAGACATTTTAATAGATTTTTGTGTATGGTATTGTTTGGGACAATCGAAACTTAAAAAACGCATAACTAAGTCAAAAATGCATTAATTTCAATTCTGAAATCAGTCCTGTGTTAGGTTTTTGGAGATTAACAAATCTGCATACCGCAAAGATAATATTTTGAAAAATAATTTTTTTTTAGATTTTTGGAAATTTTACGATGCAACCCCTTAAAAAATTTTCAAAAATTGAAAAACTCATATTTTTCGTTCAGGCATGGCTAGAAAGATTCGCCTATTTATGCTGATCATGAATATATATGATTTATAGGGTCGGAAACGACTCCTTCACCGATAAAAATTGTATTTTCCTCTGGAAGATTCTTAAAAAAGACATTTTAATAGATTTTTGTGTATGGTATTTTTTGGGACAATCGAAACTCAAAAAACGCATAACTAAGTCAAAAATGCATTTATTTCAATTCTGAAATCAGTCCTGTGTTAGGTTTTTGGAGATTAACAAATCTGCATACCGCAAAGATAATATTTTGAAAAATAATTTTTTTTTTAGATTTTTGGAAATTTTACGATGCAACCCCTTAAAAAATTTTCAAAAATTGAAAAACTCATATTTTTCGTTCAGGCATGGCTAGAAAGATTCGCCTATTTATGCTGATCAATAATATATATGATTTATAGGGTCGGAAACGACTCCTTCACCGATAAAAATTGTATTTTCCTCTGGAAGATTCCTAAAAAAGACATTTTAATAGATTTTTGTGTATGGTATTTTTTGGGACAATCGAAACTCAAAAAACGCATAACTAAGTCAAAAATGCATTTATTTCAATTCTGAAATCAGTCCTGTGTTAGGTTTTTGGAGATTAACAAATCTGCATACCGCAAAGATAATATTTTGAAAAATAATTTTTTTTTTAGATTTTTGGAAATTTTACGATGCAACCCCTTAAAAAATTTTCAAAAATTGAAAAACTCATATTTTTCGTTCAGGCATGGCTAGAAAGATTCGCCTATTTATGCTGATCATGAATATATATGATTTATAGGGTCGGAAACGACTCCTTCACCGATAAAAATTGTATTTTCCTCTGGAAGATTCTTAAAAAAGACATTTTAATAGATTTTTGTGTATGGTATTTTTTGGGACAATCGAAACTTAAAAAACGCATAACTAAGTCAAAAATGCATTTATTTCAATTCTGAAATCAGCCCTGTGTTAGGTTTTTGGAGATTAACAAATCTGCATACCGCAAAGATAATATTTTGAAAAATAATTTTTTTTTTAGATTTTTGGAAATTTTACGATGCAACCCCTTAAAAAATTTTCAAAAATTGAAAAACTCATATTTTTCGTTCAGGCATGGCTAGAAAGATTCGCCTATTTATGCTGATCAAGAATATATATGATTTATAGGGTCGGAAACGACTCCTTCACCGATAAAAATTGTATTTTCCTCTGGAAGATTCTTAAAAAAGACATTTTAATAGATTTTTGTGTATGGTATTTTTTGGGACAATCGAAACTTAAAAAACGCATAACTAAGTCAAAAATGCATTTATTTCAATTCTGAAATCAGCCCTGTGTTAGGTTTTTGGAGATTAACAAATCTGCATACCGCAAAGATAATATTTTGAAAAATAATTTTTTTTTTAGATTTTTGGAAATTTTACGATGCAACCCCTTAAAAAATTTTCAAAAATTGAAAAACTCATATTTTTCGTTCAGGCATGGCTAGAAAGATTCGCCTATTTATGCTGATCAATAATATATATGATTTATAGGGTCGGAAACGACTCCTTCACCGATAAAAATTGTATTTTCCTCTGGAAGATTCTTAAAAAAGACATTTTAATAGATTTTTGTGTATGGTATTTTTTGGGACAATCGAAACTCAAAAAACGCATAACTAAGTCAAAAATGCATTTATTTCAATTCTGAAATCAGTCCTGTGTTAGGTTTTTGGAGATTAACAAATCTGCATACCGCAAAGATAATATTTTGAAAAATAATTTTTTTTTTAGATTTTTGGAAATTTTACGATGCAACCCCTTAAAAAATTTTCAAAAATTGAAAAACTCATATTTTTCGTTCAGGCATGGCTAGAAAGATTCGCCTATTTATGCTGATCATGAATATATATGATTTATAGGGTCGGAAACGACTCCTTCACCGATAAAAATTGTATTTTCCTCTGGAAGATTCTTAAAAAAGACATTTTAATAGATTTTTGTGTATGGTATTTTTTGGGACAATCGAAACTTAAAAAACGCATAACTAAGTCAAAAATGCATTTATTTCAATTCTGAAATCAGCCCTGTGTTAGGTTTTTGGAGATTAACAAATCTGCATACCGCAAAGATAATATTTTGAAAAATAATTTTTTTTTTAGATTTTTGGAAATTTTACGATGCAACCCCTTAAAAAATTTTCAAAAATTGAAAAACTCATATTTTTCGTTCAGGCATGGCTAGAAAGATTCGCCTATTTATGCTGATCAAGAATATATATGATTTATAGGGTCGGAAACGACTCCTTCACTGATAAAAATTGTATTTTCCTCTGGAAGATTCTTAAAAAAGACATTTTAATAGATTTTTGTGTATGGTATTGTTTGGGACAATCGAAACTTAAAAAACGCATAACTAAGTCAAAAATGCATTAATTTCAATTCTGAAATCAGTCCTGTGTTAGGTTTTTGGAGATTAACAAATCTGCATACCGCAAAGATAATATTTTGAAAAATAATTTTTTTTTAGATTTTTGGAAATTTTACGATGCAACCCCTTAAAAAATTTTCAAAAATTGAAAAACTCATATTTTTCGTTCAGGCATGGCTAGAAAGATTCGCCTATTTATGCTGATCATGAATATATATGATTTATAGGGTCGGAAACGACTCCTTCACCGATAAAAATTGTATTTTCCTCTGGAAGATTCTTAAAAAAGACATTTTAATAGATTTTTGTGTATGGTATTTTTTGGGACAATCGAAACTCAAAAAACGCATAACTAAGTCAAAAATGCATTTATTTCAATTCTGAAATCAGTCCTGTGTTAGGTTTTTGGAGATTAACAAATCTGCATACCGCAAAGATAATATTTTGAAAAATAATTTTTTTTTTAGATTTTTGGAAATTTTACGATGCAACCCCTTAAAAAATTTTCAAAAATTGAAAAACTCATATTTTTCGTTCAGGCATGGCTAGAAAGATTCGCCTATTTATGCTGATCATGAATATATATGATTTATAGGGTCGGAAACGACTCCTTCACCGATAAAAATTGTATTTTCCTCTGGAAGATTCTTAAAAAAGACATTTTAATAGATTTTTGTGTATGGTATTTTTTGGGACAATCGAAACTTAAAAAACGCATAACTAAGTCAAAAATGCATTTATTTCAATTCTGAAATCAGCCCTGTGTTAGGTTTTTGGAGATTAACAAATCTGCATACCGCAAAGATAATATTTTGAAAAATAATTTTTTTTTTAGATTTTTGGAAATTTTACGATGCAACCCCTTAAAAAATTTTCAAAAATTGAAAAACTCATATTTTTCGTTCAGGCATGGCTAGAAAGATTCGCCTATTTATGCTGATCAAGAATATATATGATTTATAGGGTCGGAAACGACTCCTTTATGATAAAAATTGTATTTTCCTCTGGAAGATTCTTAAAAAAGACATTTTAATAGATTTTTGTGTATGGTATTGTTTGGGACAATCGAAACTTAAAAAACGCATAACTAAGTCAAAAATGCATTAATTTCAATTCTGAAATCAGTCCTGTGTTAGGTTTTTGGAGATTAACAAATCTGCATACCGCAAAGATAATATTTTGAAAAATAATTTTTTTTTAGATTTTTGGAAATTTTACGATGCAACCCCTTAAAAAATTTTCAAAAATTGAAAAACTCATATTTTTCGTTCAGGCATGGCTAGAAAGATTCGCCTATTTATGCTGATCATGAATATATATGATTTATAGGGTCGGAAACGACTCCTTCACCGATAAAAATTGTATTTTCCTCTGGAAGATTCTTAAAAAAGACATTTTAATAGATTTTTGTGTATGGTATTGTTTGGGACAATCGAAACTTAAAAAACGCATAACTAAGTCAAAAATGCATTAATTTCAATTCTGAAATCAGTCCTGTGTTAGGTTTTTGGAGATTAACAAATCTGCATACCGCAAAGATAATATTTTGAAAAATAATTTTTTTTTTAGATTTTTGGAAATTTTACGATGCAACCCCTTAAAAAATTTTCAAAAATTGAAAAACTCATATTTTTTGTTCAGGCATGGCTAGAAAGATTCGACAATCGAAACTTAAAAAACGCATAACTAAGTCAAAAATGCATTAATTTCAATTCTGAAATCAGTCCTGTGTTAGGTTTTTGGAGATTAACAAATCTGCATACCGCAAAGATAATATTTTGAAAAATAATTTTTTTTTTAGATTTTTGGAAATTTTACGATGCAACCCCTTAAAAAATTTTCAAAAATTGAAAAACTCATATTTTTCGTTCAGGCATGGCTAGAAAGATTCGCCTATTTATGCTGATCAAGAATATATATGATTTATAGGGTCGGAAACGACTCCTTCACTGATAAAAATTGTATTTTCCTCTGGAAGATTCTTAAAAAAGACATTTTAATAGATTTTTGTGTATGGTATTGTTTGGGACAATCGAAATTTAAAAAACGCATAAGTAAGTCAAAAATGCATTAATTTCAATTCTGAAATCAGTCCTGTGTTAGGTTTTTGGAGATTAACAAATCTGCATACCGCAAAGATAATATTTTGAAAAATAATTTTTTTTTTAGATTTTTGGAAATTTTACGATGCAACCCCTTAAAAAATTTTCAAAAATTGAAAAACTCAGATTTTTCGTTCAGGCATGGCTAGAAAGATTCGCCTATTTATGCTGATCAAGAATATATATGATTTATAGGGTCGGAAACGACTCCTTCACTGATAAAAATTGTATTTTCCTCTGGAAGATTCTTAAAAAAGACATTTTAATAGATTTCTGTGTATGGTATTTTTTGGGACAATCGAAACTTAAAAAACGCATAACTACGTCAAAATGCATTAATTTCAATTCTGAAATCAGTCCTGTGTTAGGTTTTTGGAGATTAACAAATCTGCATACCGCAAAGATAATATTTTGAAAAATAATTTTTTTTTTAGATTTTTGGAAATTTTACGATGCAACCCCTTAAAAAATTTTCAAAAATTGAAAAACTCATATTTTTTGTTCAGGCATGGCTAGAAAGATTCGCCTATTTATGCTGATCAAGAATATATATGATTTATAGGGTCGGAAACGACTCCTTCACCGATAAAAATTGTATTTTCCTCTGGAAGATTCTTAAAAAAGACATTTTAATAGATTTTTGTGTATGGTATTGTTTGGGACAATCGAAACTTAAAAAACGCATAACTAAGTCAAAAATGCATTAATTTCAATTCTGAAATCAGTCCTGTGTTAGGTTTTTGGAGATTAACAAATCTGCATACCGCAAAGATAATATTTTGAAAAATAATTTTTTTTTTAGATTTTTGGAAATTTTACGATGCAACCCCTTAAAAAATTTTCAAAAATTGAAAAACTCATATTTTTCGTTCAGGCATGGCTAGAAAGATTCGACAATCGAAACTTAAAAAACGCATAACTAAGTCAAAAATGCATTAATTTCAATTCTGAAATCAGTCCTGTGTTAGGTTTTTGGAGATTAACAAATCTGCATACCGCAAAGATAATATTTTGAAAAATAATTTTTTTTTTAGATTTTTGGAAATTTTACGATGCAACCCCTTAAAAAATTTTCAAAAATTGAAAAACTCATATTTTTCGTTCAGGCATGGCTAGAAAGATTCGCCTATTTATGCTGATCAAGAATATATATGATTTATAGGGTCGGAAACGACTCCTTCACCGATAAAAATTGTATTTTCCTCTGGAAGATTCTTAAAAAAGACATTTTAATAGATTTTTGTGTATGGTATTTTTTGGGACAATCGAAACTTAAAAAACGCATAACTAAGTCAAAAATGCATTAATTTCAATTCTGAAATCAGTCCTGTGTTAGGTTTTTGGAGATTAACAAATCTGCATACCGCAAAGATAATATTTTGAAAAATAATTTTTTTTTAGATTTTTGGAAATTTTACGATGCAACCCCTTAAAAAATTTTCAAAAATTGAAAAACTCATATTTTTCGTTCAGGCATGGCTAGAAAGATTCGCCTATTTATGCTGATCAAGAATATATATGATTTATAGGGTCGGAAACGACTCCTTCACCGATAAAAATTGTATTTTCCTCTGGAAGATTCTTAAAAAAGACATTTTAATAGATTTTTGTGTATGGTATTTTTTGGGACAATCGAAACTTAAAAAACGCATAACTAAGTCAAAAATGCATTTATTTCAATTCTGAAATCAGCCCTGTGTTAGGTTTTTGGAGATTAACAAATCTGCATACCGCAAAGATAATATTTTGAAAAATAATTTTTTTTTTAGATTTTTGGAAATTTTACGATGCAACCCCTTAAAAAATTTTCAAAAATTGAAAAACTCATATTTTTCGTTCAGGCATGGCTAGAAAGATTCGCCTATTTATGCTGATCATGAATATATATATATATGATTTATATTATTATCTGGAAGATTCTTAAAAAAGACATTTTAATAGATTTCTGTGTATGGTATTTTTTGGGACAATCGAAACTTAAAAAACGCATAACTACGTCAAAATGCATTAATTTCAATTCTGAAATCAGTCCTGTGTTAGGTTTTTGGAGATTAACAAATCTGCATACCGCAAAGATAATATTTTGAAAAATAATTTTTTTTTTAGATTTTTGGAAATTTTACGATGCAACCCCTTAAAAAATTTTCAAAAATTGAAAAACTCATATTTTTTGTTCAGGCATGGCTAGAAAGATTCGCCTATTTATGCTGATCAAGAATATATATGATTTATAGGGTCGGAAACGACTCCTTCACCGATAAAAATTGTATTTTCCTCTGGAAGATTCTTAAAAAAGACATTTTAATAGATTTTTGTGTATGGTATTGTTTGGGACAATCGAAACTTAAAAAACGCATAACTAAGTCAAAAATGCATTAATTTCAATTCTGAAATCAGTCCTGTGTTAGGTTTTTGGAGATTAACAAATCTGCATACCGCAAAGATAATATTTTGAAAAATAATTTTTTTTTTAGATTTTTGGAAATTTTACGATGCAACCCCTTAAAAAATTTTCAAAAATTGAAAAACTCATATTTTTCGTTCAGGCATGGCTAGAAAGATTCGACAATCGAAACTTAAAAAACGCATAACTAAGTCAAAAATGCATTAATTTCAATTCTGAAATCAGTCCTGTGTTAGGTTTTTGGAGATTAACAAATCTGCATACCGCAAAGATAATATTTTGAAAAATAATTTTTTTTTTAGATTTTTGGAAATTTTACGATGCAACCCCTTAAAAAATTTTCAAAAATTGAAAAACTCATATTTTTCGTTCAGGCATGGCTAGAAAGATTCGCCTATTTATGCTGATCAAGAATATATATGATTTATAGGGTCGGAAACGACTCCTTCACCGATAAAAATTGTATTTTCCTCTGGAAGATTCTTAAAAAAGACATTTTAATAGATTTTTGTGTATGGTATTTTTTGGGACAATCGAAACTTAAAAAACGCATAACTAAGTCAAAAATGCATTAATTTCAATTCTGAAATCAGTCCTGTGTTAGGTTTTTGGAGATTAACAAATCTGCATACCGCAAAGATAATATTTTGAAAAATAATTTTTTTTTAGATTTTTGGAAATTTTACGATGCAACCCCTTAAAAAATTTTCAAAAATTGAAAAACTCATATTTTTCGTTCAGGCATGGCTAGAAAGATTCGCCTATTTATGCTGATCAAGAATATATATGATTTATAGGGTCGGAAACGACTCCTTCACCGATAAAAATTGTATTTTCCTCTGGAAGATTCTTAAAAAAGACATTTTAATAGATTTTTGTGTATGGTATTTTTTGGGACAATCGAAACTTAAAAAACGCATAACTAAGTCAAAAATGCATTTATTTCAATTCTGAAATCAGCCCTGTGTTAGGTTTTTGGAGATTAACAAATCTGCATACCGCAAAGATAATATTTTGAAAAATAATTTTTTTTTTAGATTTTTGGAAATTTTACGATGCAACCCCTTAAAAAATTTTCAAAAATTGAAAAACTCATATTTTTCGTTCAGGCATGGCTAGAAAGATTCGCCTATTTATGCTGATCATGAATATATATGATTTATAGGGTCGGAAACGACTCCTTCACCGATAAAAATTGTATTTTCCTCTGGAAGATTCTTAAAAAAGACATTTTAATAGATTTTTGTGTATGGTATTTTTTGGGACAATCGAAACTTAAAAAACGCATAACTAACTCAAAAATGCATTTATTTCAATTCTGAAATCAGTCCTGTGTTAGGTTTTTGGAGATTAACAAATCTGCATACCGCAAAGATAATATTTTGAAAAATAATTTTTTTTTTAGATTTTTGGAAATTTTACGATGCAACCCCTTAAAAAATTTTCAAAAATTGAAAAACTCATATTTCGGAAACGACTCCTTCACCGATAAAAATTGTATTTTCCTCTGGAAGATTCTTAAAAAAGACATTTTAATAGATTTTTATGTATGGTATTTTTTGGGACAATCGAAACTTAAAAAACGCATAACTAAGTCAAAAATGCATTTATTTCAATTCTGAAATCAGTCCTGTGTTAGGTTTTTGAAATTAACAAATCTGCATACCGCAAAGATAATATTTTGAAAAATAATTTTTTTTTTAGATTTTTGGAAATTTTACGATGCAACCCCTTAAAAAATTTTCAAAAATTGAAAAACTCATATTTTTCGTTCAGGCATGGCTAGAAAGATTCGCCTATTTATGCTGATCAAGAATATATATGATTTATAGGGTCGGAAACGACTCCTTCACTGATAAAAATTGTATTTTCCTCTGGAAGATTCTTAAAAAAGACATTTTAATAGATTTTTGTGTATGGTATTTTTTGGGACAATCGAAACTTAAAAAACGCATAACTAAGTCAAAAATGCATTAATTTCAATTCTGAAATCAGTCCTGTGTTAGGTTTTTGGAGATTAACAAATCTGCATACCGCAAAGATAATATTTTGAAAAATAATTTTTTTTTTAGATTTTTGGAAATTTTACGATGCAACCCCTTAAAAAATTTTCAAAAATTGAAAAACTCATATTTTTCGTTCAGGCATGGCTAGAAAGATTCGCCTATTTATGCTGATCAAGAATATATATGATTTATAGGGTCGGAAACGACTCCTTCACTGATAAAAATTGTATTTTCCTCTGGAAGATTCTTAAAAAAGACATTTTAATAGATTTTTGTGTATGGTATTTTTTGGGACAATCGAAACTTAAAAAACGCATAACTACGTCAAAAATGCATTAATTTCAATTCTGAAATCAGTCCTGTGTTAGGTTTTTGGAGATTAACAAATCTGCATACCGCAAAGATAATATTTTGAAAAATAATTTTTTTTTTAGATTTTTGGAAATTTTACGATGCAACCCCTTAAAAAATTTTCAAAAATTGAAAAACTCATATTTTTCGTTCAGGCATGGCTAGAAAGATTCGACAATCGAAACTTAAAAAACGCATAACTAAGTCAAAAATGCATTAATTTCAATTCTGAAATCAGTCCTGTGTTAGGTTTTTGGAGATTAACAAATCTGCATACCGCAAAGATAATATTTTGAAAAATAATTTTTTTTTTAGATTTTTGGAAATTTTACGATGCAACCCCTTAAAAAATTTTCAAAAATTGAAAAACTCATATTTTTCGTTCAGGCATGGCTAGAAAGATTCGCCTATTTATGCTGATCAAGAATATATATGATTTATAGGGTCGGAAACGACTCCTTCACCGATAAAAATTGTATTTTCCTCTGGAAGATTCTTAAAAAAGACATTTTAATAGATTTTTGTGTATGGTATTTTTTGGGACAATCGAAACTTAAAAAACGCATAAGTAAGTCAAAAATGCATTAATTTCAATTCTGAAATCAGTCCTGTGTTAGGTTTTTGGAGATTAACAAATCTGCATACCGCAAAGATAATATTTTGAAAAATAATATTTTTTTTTGATTTTTGGAAATTTTACGATGCAACCCCTTAAAAAATTTTCAAAAATTGAAAAACTCATATTTCTCGTTCAGGCATGGCTAGAAAGATTCGCCTATTTATGCTGATCAAGAATATATATGATTTATAGGGTCGGAAACGACTCCTTCACTGATAAAAATTGTATTTTCCTCGGGAAGATTCTTAAAAAAGACATTTTAATAGATTTTTGTGTATGGTATTTTTTGGGACAATCGAAACTTAAAAAACGCATAAGTAAGTCAAAAATGCATTAATTTCAATTCTGAAATCAGTCCTGTGTTAGGTTTTTGGAGATTAACAAATCTGCATACCGCAAAGATAATATTTTGAAAAATAATTTTTTTTTTAGATTTTTGGAAATTTTACGATGCAACCCCTTAAAAAATTTTCAAAAATTGAAAAACTCATATTTTTCGTTCAGGCATGGCTAGAAAGATTCGCCTATTTATGCTGATCAAGAATATATATGATTTATAGGGTCGGAAACGACTCCTTCACTGATAAAAATTGTATTTTCCTCTGGAAGATTCTTAAAAAAGACATTTTAATAGATTTTTGTGTATGGTATTTTTTGGGACAATCGAAACTAAAAAAACGCATAACTAAGTCAAAAATGCATTAATTTCAATTCTGAAATCAGTCCTGTGTTAGGTTTTTGGAGATTAACAAATCTGCATACCGCAAAGATAATATTTTGAAAAATAATTTTTTTTTTAGATTTTTTGAAATTTTACGATGCAACCCCTTAAAAAATTTTCAAAAATTGAAAAACTCATATTTTTCGTTCAGGCATGGCTAGAAAGATTCGCCTATTTATGCTGATCAAGAATATATATGATTTATAGGGTCGGAAACGACTCCTTCACTGATAAAAATTGTATTTTCCTCTGGAAGATTCTTAAAAAAGACATTTTAATAGATTTTTGTGTATGGTATTTTTTGGGACAATCGAAACTTAAAAAACGCATAAGTAAGTCAAAAATGCATTAATTTCAATTCTGAAATCAGTCCTGTGTTAGGTTTTTGGAGATTAACAAATCTGCATACCGCAAAGATAATATTTTGAAAAATAATTTTTTTTTTAGATTTTTGGAAATTTTACGATGCAACCCCTTAAAAAATTTTCAAAAATTGAAAAACTCATATTTTTCGTTCAGGCATGGCTAGAAAGATTCGCCTATTTATGCTGATCAAGAATATATATGATTTATAGGGTCGGAAACGACTCCTTCACTGATAAAAATTGTATTTTCCTCTGGAAGATTCTTAAAAAAGACATTTTAATAGATTTTTGTGTATGGTATTTTTTGGGACAATCGAAACTAAAAAAACGCATAACTAAGTCAAAAATGCATTAATTTCAATTCTGAAATCAGTCCTGTGTTAGGTTTTTGGAGATTAACAAATCTGCATACCGCAAAGATAATATTTTGAAAAATAATTTTTTTTTTAGATTTTTTGAAATTTTACGATGCAACCCCTTAAAAAATTTTCAAAAATTGAAAAACTCATATTTCTCGTTCAGGCATGGCTAGAAAGATTCGCCTATTTATGCTGATCAAGAATATATATGATTTATAGGGTCGGAAACGACTCCTTCACTGATAAAAATTGTATTTTCCTCTGGAAGATTCTTAAAAAAGACATTTTAATAGATTTTTGTGTATGGTATTTTTTGGGACAATCGAAACTTAAAAAACGCATAAGTAAGTCAAAAATGCATTAATTTCAATTCTGAAATCAGTCCTGTGTTAGGTTTTTGGAGATTAACAAATCTGCATACCGCAAAGATAATATTTTGAAAAATAATTTTTTTTTTAGATTTTTGGAAATTTTACGATGCAACCCCTTAAAAAATTTTCAAAAATTGAAAAACTCATATTTTTCGTTCAGGCATGGCTAGAAAGATTCGCCTATTTATGCTGATCAAGAATATATATGATTTATAGGGTCGGAAACGACTCCTTCACTGATAAAAATTGTATTTTCCTCTGGAAGATTCTTAAAAAAGACATTTTAATAGATTTTTGTGTATGGTATTTTTTGGGACAATCGAAACTAAAAAAACGCATAACTAAGTCAAAAATGCATTAATTTCAATTCTGAAATCAGTCCTGTGTTAGGTTTTTGGAGATTAACAAATCTGCATACCGCAAAGATAATATTTTGAAAAATAATTTTTTTTTTAGATTTTTTGAAATTTTACGATGCAACCCCTTAAAAAATTTTCAAAAATTGAAAAACTCATATTTTTCGTTCAGGCATGGCTAGAAAGATTCGCCTATTTATGCTGATCAAGAATATATATGATTTATAGGGTCGGAAACGACTCCTTCACTGATAAAAATTGTATTTTCCTCTGGAAGATTCTTAAAAAAGACATTTTAATAGATTTTTGTGTATGGTATTTTTTGGGACAATCGAAACTTAAAAAACGCATAAGTAAGTCAAAAATGCATTAATTTCAATTCTGAAATCAGTCCTGTGTTAGGTTTTTGGAGATTAACAAATCTGCATACCGCAAAGATAATATTTTGAAAAATAATTTTTTTTTAAGATTTTTGGAAATTTTACGATGCAACCCCTTAAAAAATTTCCAAAAATTGAAAAACTCATATTTTTCGTTCAGGCATGGCTAGAAAGATTCGCCTATTTATGCTGATCAAGAATATATATGATTTATAGGGTCGGAAACGACTCCTTCACTGATAAAAATTGTATTTTCCTCTGGAAGATTCTTAAAAAAGACATTTTAATAGATTTTTGTGTATGGTATTTTTTGGGACAATCGAAACTTAAAAAACGCATAACTAAGTCAAAAATGGATTAATTTCAATTCTGAAATCAGTCCTGTGTTAGGTTTTTGGAGATTAACAAATCTGCATACCGCAAAGATAATATTTTGAAAAATAATTTTTTTTTTAGATTTTTGGAAATTTTACGATGCAACCCCTTAAAAAATTTTCAAAAATTGAAAAACTCATATTTTTCGTTCAGGCATGGCTAGAAAGATTCGCCTATTTATGCTGATCAAGAATATATATGATTTATAGGGTCGGAAACGACTCCTTCACTGATAAAAATTGTATTTTCCTCTGGAAGATTCTTAAAAAAGACATTTTAATAGATTTTTGTGTATGGTATTTTTTGGGACAATCGAAACTTAAAAAACGCATAAGTAAGTCAAAAATGCATTAATTTCAATTCTGAAATCAGTCCTGTGTTAGGTTTTTGGAGATTAACAAATCTGCATACCGCAAAGATAATATTTTGAAAAATAATTTTTTTTTTAGATTTTTGGAAATTTTACGATGCAACCCCTTAAAAAATTTTCAAAAATTGAAAAACTCATATTTTTCGTTCAGGCATGGCTAAAAAGATTCGCCTATTTATGCTGATCAAGAATATATATGATTTATAGGGTCGGAAACGACTCCTTCACTGATAAAAATTGTATTTTCCTCTGGAAGATTCTTAAAAAAGACATTTTAATAGATTTTTGTGTATGGTATTTTTTGGGACAATCGAAACTTAAAAAACGCATAAGTAAGTCAAAAATGCATTAATTTCAATTCTGAAATCAGTCCTGTGTTAGGTTTTTGGAGATTAACAAATCTGCATACCGCAAAGATAATATTTTGAAAAATAATTTTTTTTTTAGATTTTTGGAAATTTTACGATGCAACCCCTTAAAAAATTTTCAAAAATTTAAAAACTCATATTTTTCGTTCAGGCATGGCTAGAAAGATTCGCCTATTTATGCTGATCAAGAATATATATGATTTATAGGGTCGGAAACGACTCCTTCACTGATAAAAATTGTATTTTCCTCTGGAAGATTCTTAAAAAAGACATTTTAATAGATTTTTGTGTATGGTATTTTTTGGGACAATCGAAACTTAAAAAACGCATAAGTAAGTCAAAAATGCATTAATTTCAATTCTGAAATCAGTCCTGTGTTAGGTTTTTGGAGATTAACAAATCTGCATACCGCAAAGATAATATTTTGAAAAATAATTTTTTTTTTAGATTTTTGGAAATTTTACGATGCAACCCCTTAAAAAATTTTCAAAAATTGAAAAACTCATATTTTTCGTTCAGGCATGGCTAGAAAGATTCGCCTATTTATCCTTCACTGATAAAAATTGTATTTTCCTCTGGAAGATTCTTAAAAAAGACATTTTAATAGATTTTTGTGTATGGTATTGTTTGGGACAATCGAAACTTAAAAAACGCATAACTAAGTCAAAAATGCATTAATTTCAATTCTGAAATCAGTCCTGTGTTAGGTTTTTGGAGATTAACAAATCTGCATACCGCAAAGATAATATTTTGAAAAATAATTTTTTTTTTAGATTTTTGGAAATTTTACGATGCAACCCCTTAAAAAATTTTCAAAAATTGAAAAACTCATATTTTTTGTTCAGGCATGGCTAGAAAGATTCGCCTATTTATGCTGATCAAGAATATATATGATTTATAGGGTCGGAAACGACTCCTTCACTGATAAAAATTGTATTTTCCTCTGGAAGATTCTTAAAAAAGACATTTTAATAGATTTTTGTGTATGGTATTTTTTGGGACAATCGAAACTTAAAAAACGCATAAGTAAGTCAAAAATGCATTAATTTCAATTCTGAAATCAGTCCTGTGTTAGGTTTTTGGAGATTAACAAATCTGCATACCGCAAAGATAATATTTTGAAAAATAATTTTTTTTTAAGATTTTTGGAAATTTTACGATGCAACCCCTTAAAAAATTTCCAAAAATTGAAAAACTCATATTTTTCGTTCAGGCATGGCTAGAAAGATTCGCCTATTTATGCTGATCAAGAATATATATGATTTATAGGGTCGGAAACGACTCCTTCACTGATAAAAATTGTATTTTCCTCTGGAAGATTCTTAAAAAAGACATTTTAATAGATTTTTGTGTATGGTATTTTTTGGGACAATCGAAACTTAAAAAACGCATAACTAAGTCAAAAATGGATTAATTTCAATTCTGAAATCAGTCCTGTGTTAGGTTTTTGGAGATTAACAAATCTGCATACCGCAAAGATAATATTTTGAAAAATAATTTTTTTTTTAGATTTTTGGAAATTTTACGATGCAACCCCTTAAAAAATTTTCAAAAATTGAAAAACTCATATTTTTCGTTCAGGCATGGCTAGAAAGATTCGCCTATTTATGCTGATCAAGAATATATATGATTTATAGGGTCGGAAACGACTCCTTCACTGATAAAAATTGTATTTTCCTCTGGAAGATTCTTAAAAAAGACATTTTAATAGATTTTTGTGTATGGTATTTTTTGGGACAATCGAAACTTAAAAAACGCATAAGTAAGTCAAAAATGCATTAATTTCAATTCTGAAATCAGTCCTGTGTTAGGTTTTTGGAGATTAACAAATCTGCATACCGCAAAGATAATATTTTGAAAAATAATTTTTTTTTTAGATTTTTGGAAATTTTACGATGCAACCCCTTAAAAAATTTTCAAAAATTGAAAAACTCATATTTTTCGTTCAGGCATGGCTAAAAAGATTCGCCTATTTATGCTGATCAAGAATATATATGATTTATAGGGTCGGAAACGACTCCTTCACTGATAAAAATTGTATTTTCCTCTGGAAGATTCTTAAAAAAGACATTTTAATAGATTTTTGTGTATGGTATTTTTTGGGACAATCGAAACTTAAAAAACGCATAAGTAAGTCAAAAATGCATTAATTTCAATTCTGAAATCAGTCCTGTGTTAGGTTTTTGGAGATTAACAAATCTGCATACCGCAAAGATAATATTTTGAAAAATAATTTTTTTTTTAGATTTTTGGAAATTTTACGATGCAACCCCTTAAAAAATTTTCAAAAATTTAAAAACTCATATTTTTCGTTCAGGCATGGCTAGAAAGATTCGCCTATTTATGCTGATCAAGAATATATATGATTTATAGGGTCGGAAACGACTCCTTCACTGATAAAAATTGTATTTTCCTCTGGAAGATTCTTAAAAAAGACATTTTAATAGATTTTTGTGTATGGTATTTTTTGGGACAATCGAAACTTAAAAAACGCATAAGTAAGTCAAAAATGCATTAATTTCAATTCTGAAATCAGTCCTGTGTTAGGTTTTTGGAGATTAACAAATCTGCATACCGCAAAGATAATATTTTGAAAAATAATTTTTTTTTTAGATTTTTGGAAATTTTACGATGCAACCCCTTAAAAAATTTTCAAAAATTGAAAAACTCATATTTTTCGTTCAGGCATGGCTAGAAAGATTCGCCTATTTATCCTTCACTGATAAAAATTGTATTTTCCTCTGGAAGATTCTTAAAAAAGACATTTTAATAGATTTTTGTGTATGGTATTGTTTGGGACAATCGAAACTTAAAAAACGCATAACTAAGTCAAAAATGCATTAATTTCAATTCTGAAATCAGTCCTGTGTTAGGTTTTTGGAGATTAACAAATCTGCATACCGCAAAGATAATATTTTGAAAAATAATTTTTTTTTTAGATTTTTGGAAATTTTACGATGCAACCCCTTAAAAAATTTTCAAAAATTGAAAAACTCATATTTTTTGTTCAGGCATGGCTAGAAAGATTCGCCTATTTATGCTGATCAAGAATATATATGATTTATAGGGTCGGAAACGACTCCTTCACTGATAAAAATTGTATTTTCCTCTGGAAGATTCTTAAAAAAGACATTTTAATAGATTTTTGTGTATGGTATTTTTTGGGACAATCGAAACTTAAAAAACGCATAAGTAAGTCAAAAATGCATTAATTTCAATTCTGAAATCAGTCCTGTGTTAGGTTTTTGGAGATTAACAAATCTGCATACCGCAAAGATAATATTTTGAAAAATAATTTTTTTTTTAGATTTTTGGAAATTTTACGATGCAACCCCTTAAAAAATTTTCAAAAATTGAAAAACTCATATTTTTCGTTCAGGCATGGCTAGAAAGATTCGCCTATTTATGCTGATCAAGAATATATATGATTTATAGGGTCGGAAACGACTCCTTCACTGATAAAAATTGTATTTTCCTCTGGAAGATTCTTAAAAAAGACATTTTAATAGATTTTTGTGTATGGTATTTTTTGGGACAATCGAAACTTAAAAAACGCATAAGTAAGTCAAAAATGCATTAATTTCAATTCTGAAATCAGTCCTGTGTTAGGTTTTTGGAGATTAACAAATCTGCATACCGCAAAGATAATATTTTGAAAAATAATTTTTTTTTTAGATTTTTGGAAATTTTACGATGCAACCCCTTAAAAAATTTTCAAAAATTGAAAAACTCATATTTTTCGTTCAGGCATGGCTAGAAAGATTCGCCTATTTATGCTGATCAAGAATATATATGATTTATAGGGTCGGAAACGACTCCTTCACTGATAAAAATTGTATTTTCCTCTGGAAGATTCTTAAAAAAGACATTTTAATAGATTTTTGTGTATGGTATTTTTTGGGACAATCGAAACTTAAAAAACGCATAAGTAAGTCAAAAATGCATTAATTTCAATTCTGAAACCAGTCCTGTGTTAGGTTTTTGGAGATTAACAAATCTGCATACCGCAAAGATAATATTTTGAAAAATAATTTTTTTTTTAGATTTTTGGAAATTTTACGATGCAACCCCTTAAAAAATTTTCAAAAATTGAAAAACTCATATTTTTCGTTCAGGCATGGCTAGAAAGATTCGCCTATTTATGCTGATCAAGAATATATATGATTTATAGGGTCGGAAACGACTCCTTCACTGATAAAAATTGTATTTTCCTCTGGAAGATTCTTAAAAAAGACATTTTAATAGATTTTTGTGTATGGTATTTTTTGGGACAATCGAAACTTAAAAAACGCATAAGTAAGTCAAAAATGCATTAATTTCAATTCTGAAATCAGTCCTGTGTTAGGTTTTTGGAGATTAACAAATCTGCATACCGCAAAGATAATATTTTGAAAAATAATTTTTTTTTTTAGATTTTTGGAAATTTTACGATGCAACCCCTTAAAAAATTTTCAAAAATTGAAAAACTCATATTTTTCGTTCAGGCATGGCTAGAAAGATTCGCCTATTTATGCTGATCAAGAATATATATGATTTATAGGGTCGGAAACGACTCCTTCACTGATAAAAATTGTATTTTCCTCTGGAAGATTCTTAAAAAAGACATTTTAATAGATTTTTGTGTATGGTATTGTTTGGGACAATCGAAACTTAAAAAACGCATAACTAAGTCAAAAATGCATTAATTTCAATTCTGAAATCAGTCCTGTGTTAGGTTTTTGGAGATTAACAAATCTGCATACCGCAAAGATAATATTTTGAAAAATAATTTTTTTTTAGATTTTTGGAAATTTTACGATGCAACCCCTTAAAAAATTTTCAAAAATTGAAAAACTCATATTTTTCGTTCAGGCATGGCTAGAAAGATTCGCCTATTTATGCTGATCAAGAATATATATGATTTATAGGGTCGGAAACGACTCCTTCACTGATAAAAATTGTATTTTCCTCTGGAAGATTCTTAAAAAAGACATATTAATAGATTTTTGTGTATGGTATTTTTTGGGACAATCGAAACTTAAAAAACGCATAAGTAAGTCAAAAATGCATTAATTTCAATTCTGAAATCAGTCCTGTGTTAGGTTTTTGGAGATTAACAAATCTGCATACCGCAAAGATAATATTTTGAAAAATAATTTTTTTTTTAGATTTTTGGAAATTTTACGATGCAACCCCTTAAAAAATTTTCAAAAATTGAAAAACTCATATTTTTCGTTCAGGCATGGCTAGAAAGATTCGCCTATTTATGCTGATCAAGAATATATATGATTTATAGGGTCGGAAACGACTCCTTCACTGATAAAAATTGTATTTTCCTCTGGAAGATTCTTAAAAAAGACATTTTAATAGATTTTTGTGTATGGTATTTTTTGGGACAATCGAAACTTAAAAAACGCATAAGTAAGTCAAAAATGCATTAATTTCAATTCTGAAATCAGTCCTGTGTTAGGTTTTTGGAGATTAACAAATCTGCATACCGCAAAGATAATATTTTGAAAAAAAATTTTTTTTTTGATTTTTGGAAATTTTACGATGCAACCCCTTAAAAAATTTTCAAAAATTGAAAAACTCATATTTTTCGTTCAGGCATGGCTAGAAAGATTCGCCTATTTATGCTGATCAAGAATATATATGATTTATAGGGTCGGAAACGACTCCTTCACTGATAAAAATTGTATTTTCCTCTGGAAGATTCTTAAAAAAGACATTTTAATAGATTTTTGTGTATGGTATTTTTTGGGACAATCGAAACTTAAAAAACGCATAAGTAAGTCAAAAATGCTTTAATTTCAATTCTGAAATCAGTCCTGTGTTAGGTTTTTGGAGATTAACAAATCTGCATACCGCAAAGATAATATTTTGAAAAAAAAATTTTTTTTTAGATTTTTGGAAATTTTACGATGCAACCCCTTAAAAAATTTTCAAAAATTGAAAAACTCATATTTTTCGTTCAGGCATGGCTAGAAAGATTCGCCTATTTATGCTGATCAAGAATATATATGATTTATAGGGTCGGAAACGACTCCTTCACTGATAAAAATTGTATTTTCCTCTGGAAGATTCTTAAAAAAGACATTTTAATAGATTTTTGTGTATGGTATTTTTTGGGACAATCGAAACTTAAAAAACGCATAACTAAGTCAAAAATGCATTAATTTCAATTCTGAAATCAGTCCTGTGTTAGGTTTTTGGAGATTAACAAATCTGCATACCGCAAAGATAATATTTTGAAAAATAATTTTTTTTTTAGATTTTTGGAAATTTTACGATGCAACCCCTTAAAAAATTTTCAAAAATTGAAAAACTCATATTTTTCGTTCAGGCATGGCTAGAAAGATTCGCCTATTTATGCTGATCAAGAATATATATGATTTATAGGGTCGGAAACGACTCCTTCACTGATAAAAATTGTATTTTCCTCTGGAAGATTCTTAAAAAAGACATTTTAATAGATTTTTGTGTATGGTATTTTTTGGGACAATCGAAACTTAAAAAACGCATAAGTAAGTCAAAAATGCATTAATTTCAATTCTGAAATCAGTCCTGTGTTAGGTTTTTGGAGATTAACAAATCTGCATACCGCAAAGATAATATTTTGAAAAATAATTTTTTTTTTAGATTTTTGGAAATTTTACGATGCAACCCCTTAAAAAATTTTCAAAAATTGAAAAACTCATATTTTTCGTTCAGGCATGGCTAGAAAGATTCGCCTATTTATGCTGATCAAGAATATATATGATTTATAGGGTCGGAAACGACTCCTTCACTGATAAAAATTGTATTTTCCTCTGGAAGATTCTTAAAAAAGACATTTTAATAGATTTTTGTGTATGGTATTTTTTGGGACAATCGAAACTTAAAAAACGCATAAGTAAGTCAAAAATGCATTAATTTCAATTCTGAAATCAGTCCTGTGTTAGGTTTTTGGAGATTAACAAATCTGCATACCGCAAAGATGATATTTTGAAAAAAAAATTTTTTTTTAGATTTTTGGAAATTTTACGATGCAACCCCTTAAAAAATTTTCAAAAATTGAAAAACTCATATTTTTCGTTCAGGCATGGCTAGAAAGATTCGCCTATTTATGCTGATCAAGAATATATATGATTTATAGGGTCGGAAACGACTCCTTCACTGATAAAAATTGTATTTTCCTCTGGAAGATTCTTAAAAAAGACATTTTAATAGATTTTTGTGTATGGTATTGTTTGGGACAATCGAAACTTAAAAAACGCATAACTAAGTCAAAAATGCATTAATTTCAATTCTGAAATCAGTCCTGTGTTAGGTTTTTGGAGATTAACAAATCTGCATACCGCAAAGATAATATTTTGAAAAATAATTTTTTTTTTAGATTTTTGGAAATTTTACGATGCAACCCTTAAAAAATTTTCAAAAATTGAAAAACTCATATTTTTCGTTCAGGCATGGCTAGAAAGATTCGCCTATTTATGCTGATCAAGAATATATATGATTTATAGGGTCGGAAACGACTCCTTCACTGATAAAAATTGTATTTTCCTCTGGAAGATTCTTAAAAAAGACATTTTAATAGATTTTTGTGTATGGTATTGTTTGGGACAATCGAAACTTAAAAAACGCATAACTAAGTCAAAAATGCATTAATTTCAATTCTGAAATCAGTCCTGTGTTAGGTTTTTAGAGATTAACAAATCTGCATACCGCAAAGATAATATTTTGAAAAATAATTTTTTTTTTAGATTTTTGGAAATTTTACGATGCAACCCCTTAAAAAATTTTCAAAAATTGAAAAACTCATATTTTTCGTTCAGGCATGGCTAGAAAGATTCGCCTATTTATGCTGATCAAGAATATATATGATTTATAGGGTCGGAAACGACTCCTTCACTGATAAAAATTGTATTTTCCTCTGGAAGATTCTTAAAAAAGACATTTTAATAGATTTTTGTGTATGGTATTTTTTGGGACAATCGAAACTTAAAAAACGCATAAGTAAGTCAAAAATGCATTAATTTCAATTCTGAAATCAGTCCTGTGTTAGGTTTTTGGAGATTAACAAATCTGCATACCGCAAAGATAATATTTTGAAAAAAAAAATTTTTTTTTAGATTTTTGGAAATTTTACGATGCAACCCCTTAAAAAATTTTCAAAAATTGAAAAACTCATATTTTTCGTTCAGGCATGGCTAGAAAGATTTGCCTATTTATGCTGATCAAGAATATATATGATTTATAGGGTCGGAAACGACTCCTTCACTGATAAAAATTGTATTTTCCTCTGGAAGATTCTTAAAAAAGACATTTTAATAGATTTTTGTGTATGGTATTTTTTGGGACAATCGAAACTTAAAAAACGCATAACTAAGTCAAAAATGCATTAATTTCAATTCTGAAATCAGTCCTGTGTTAGGTTTTTGGAGATTAACAAATCTGCATACCGCAAAGATAATATTTTGAAAAATAATTTTTTTTTTAGATTTTTGGAAATTTTACGATGCAACCCCTCAAAAAATTTTCAAAAATTGAAAAACTCATATTTTTCGTTCAGGCATGGCTAGAAAGATTCGCCTATTTATGCTGATCAAGAATATATATGATTTATAGGGTCGGAAACGACTCCTTCACTGATAAAAATTGTATTTTCCTCTGGAAGATTCTTAAAAAAGACATTTTAATAGATTTTTGTGTATGGTATTGTTTGGGACAATCGAAACTTAAAAAACGCATAACTAAGTCAAAAATGCATTAATTTCAATTCTGAAATCAGTCCTGTGTTAGGTTTTTGGAGATTAACAAATCTGCATACCGCAAAGATAATATTTTGAAAAATAATTTTTTTTTTAGATTTTTGGAAATTTTACGATGCAACCCCTTAAAAAATTTTCAAAAATTGAAAAACTCATATTTTTCGTTCAGGCATGGCTAGAAAGATTCGCCTATTTATGCTGATCAAGAATATATATGATTTATAGGGTCGGAAACGACTCCTTCACTGATAAAAATTGTATTTTCCTCTGGAAGATTCTTAAAAAAGACATTTTAATAGATTTTTGTGTATGGTATTTTTTGGGACAATCGAAACTTAAAAAACGCATAACTAAGTCAAAAATGCATTAATTTCAATTCTGAAATCAGTCCTGTGTTAGGTTTTTGGAGATTAACAAATCTGCATACCGCAAAGATAATATTTTGAAAAATAATTTTTTTTTTAGATTTTTGGAAATTTTACGATGCAACCCCTTAAAAATTTTCAAAAATTGAAAAACTCATATTTTTCGTTCAGGCATGGCTAGAAAGATTCGCCTATTTATGCTGATCAAGAATATATATGATTTATAGGGTCGGAAACGACTCCTTCACTGATAAAAATTGTATTTTCCTCTGGAAGATTCTTAAAAAAGACATTTTAATAGATTTTTGTGTATGGTATTTTTTGGGACAATCGAAACTTAAAAAACGCATAACTAAGTCAAAAATGCATTAATTTCAATTCTGAAATCAGTCCTGTGTTAGGTTTTTGGAGATTAACAAATCTGCATACCGCAAAGATAATATTTTGAAAAATAATTTTTTTTTTAGATTTTTGGAAATTTTACGATGCAACCCCTTAAAAATTTTCAAAAATTGAAAAACTCATATTTTTCGTTCAGGCATGGCTAGAAAGATTCGCCTATTTATGCTGATCAAGAATATATATGACTTATAGGGTCGGAAACGACTCCTTCACTGATACAAATTGTATTTTCCTCTGGAAGATTCTTGAAATCGAAATTTGTATAGATTTCTTTGTATGATGTTTTTTGGGACAATCAAAGCGTAAAAAACGCATAACTTGGTCAAAAATGCATTAATTTCAATTCTGAAAGCAGTTCTGTGTTAGTTTCTTCGAGGTTAACAAATCCGCATAATATTTTAATATTTTAAATATTTAAACAGGGCATGCAGATTTGTTAAGCTCATAATAAATAACATATAAATGCTTTCCGAACTGAAATTGATTAATTTTTGGCGTAGTTATGGTCAATTTCTGAATCGACCTTATGAGTCGCAATCGCAAATTGCAAGTGTAAATAAACTGCGGCTTGGCGAAGTTAGCTTTTTATCCAGTTAAATTAGATTTTCAAATTTGGGGGTTATTTGTCTATTTTGTATTGATGGTTAATTCAATTGAAAACTTGGCTGCTATCTTATAATTTTCCATTTCCTAAATTCGGGTAAGGCAGCACAGCGCGACGGCGGCCAATTATATATTGCTTTACCAGCATTTATTGGCGGCATTTGCTGTACTGCATATAAGTATGCTAGAATTTAATATCTTTTTAATATTAATTACACCGCGAAAGTATGCAATGAAATGAATATGAACCAATTAACGGCGCACGAATGGGGCATCTTTTAGGCTGAAATAAGGTTTTTAGTAGTTTGTTGCCTACTTTTGGGGCTTTTCGTTAACAGAGGCACAGTTTGACAAGCACTGTCACAAGGGTGGATCAGTGAACCCCCAAAAGAGTGCAGCGTCTTTCACCGATTCTCCTGCAGCTTTAGCCCAAAAGATGCACTATTATTTGAATGGAAATAAATAGGAACCCCCAAAAGCAGGCACCGAACTAGATCCAGGCTGAAAAGGGCGACTTCGGGCTGCTGTTGGCCGGCGGAGTTCTGTAAATTAATTATTTTGGTTTTATTATGTATTATGTATATTTATCATATTACCAGTTATATATTATTTGCAACTTAATTCTTATCTGCCAAACAAATCGATTTAGGTACGTTTTCAAAGCAATCGTGTTTAACACATCCTTCACTGATAAAAATTGTATTTTCCTCTGGAAGATTCTTAAAAAAGATATTTTAATAGATTTTCGTGTATGATATTTTTTGGGACAATCGAAACTTAAAAAACGCATAACTAAGTCAAAAATGCATTAATTTCAATTCTGAAATCAGTCCTGTGTTAGGTTTTTGGAGATTAACAAATCTGTATACCGGAAAGATAATATTTTTAAAAATAATTTTTTTTTTAGATTTTTGGAAATTTCACGATGAAACCCCTTAGATTTTTTTGTATGAAGTTTTTTGGGAAAATCGAAACTTAAAAACCGCATAACTAATCCAAAAATGCATTAATTTTAATTCTGAAGCAAGTCCTGTGCTAGTTTTTTGGAGATTAACAAATCTGCATACCGGAAAGATAATATTTTAAAAAATAATTTTTTTTTTTAGATTTTTGGAAATTTCACGATGAAACCCCTTGGATTTTTTGTATGATGTTTTTTGGGAAAATCGAAACTTAAAAACCGCATAACTAAGTCAAAAATGCATTAATTTTAATGCTGAAGCAAGTCCTGTGCTAGTTTTTTGGAGATTAACAAATCTGCATACCGGAAAGATAATATTTTAAAAAATATTTTTTTTTTAGATTTTTGGAAATTTTACGATGAAAACCCTTAGATTTTTTTGTATGATGTTTTTTGGGAAAATCGAAACTTAAAAACCGCATAACTAAGTCAAAAATGCATTAATTTTAATTCTGAAGCAAGTCCTGTGCTTGTTTTTTGGAGATTAACAAATCTGCATACCGGAAAGATAATATTATAAAAAATAATTTTTTTTTTAGATTTTTGGAAATTTCACGATGAAACCCCTTAGATTTTTTTGTATGATGTTTTTTGGGAAAATCGAAACTTAAAAATCGCATAACTAAGTCAAAAATGCATTAATTTTAATTCTGGAGCAAGTCCTGTGCTAGTTTTTTGGAGATTAACAAATCTGCATACCGGAAAGATAATATTTTAAAAAATATTTTTTTTTTTAGATTTTTGGAAATTTCACGATGAAACCCCTTAGATTTTTTTGTATGATGTTTTTTGGGAAAATCGAAACTTAAAAACCGCATAACTAAGTCAAAAATGCATTAATTTTAATTCTGAAGCAAGTCCTGTGCTAGTTTTTTGGAGATTAACAAATCTGCATACCGGAAAGATAATATTTTAAAAAATATTTTTTTTTTAGATTTTTGGAAATTTCACGATGAAACCCCTTTGATTTTTTTGTATGATGTTTTTTCGGGAAAATCGAAACTTAAAAACCGCATAACTAAGTCAAAAATGCATTAATTTTAATTCTGAAGCAAGTCCTGTGCTAGTTTTTTGGAGATTAACAAATCTGCATACCGGAAAGATAATATTTTAAAAAATAATTTTTTTTTTTAGATTTTTGGAAATTTCACGATGAAACCCCTTCGATTTTTTTGTATGATGTTTTTTGGGAAAATCGAAACTTAAAAACCGCATAACTAAGTCAAAAATGCATTAATTTTAATTCTGAAGCAAGTCCTGTGCTAGTTTTTTGGAGATTAACAAATCTGCATACCGGAAAGATAATATTTTAAAAAATAATTTTTTTTTTAGATTTTTGGAAATTTCACGATGAAACCCCTTTGATTTTTTTGTATGATGTTTTTTCGGGAAAATCGAAACTTAAAAACCGCATAACTAAGTCAAAAATGCATTAATTTTAATTCTGAAGCAAGTCCTGTGCTAGTTTTTTGGAGATTAACAAATCTGCATACCGGAAAGATAATATTTTAAAAAATAATTTTTTTTTTTAGATTTTTGGAAATTTCACGATGAAACCCCTTCGATTTTTTTGTATGATGTTTTTTGGGAAAATCGAAACTTAAAAACCGCATAACTAAGTCAAAAATGCATTAATTTTAATTCTGAAGCAAGTCCTGTGCTAGTTTTTTGGAGATTAACAAATCTGCATACCGGAAAGATAATATTTTAAAAAATAATTTTTTTTTTAGATTTTTGGAAATTTCACGATGAAACCCCTTAGATTTTTTTGTATGATGTTTTTTCGGGAAAATCGAAACTTAAAAACCGCATAACTAAGTCAAAAATACATTAATTTTAATTCTGAAGCAAGTCCTGTGCTAGTTTTTTGGAGATTAACAAATCTGCATACCGGAAAGATAATATTTTAAAAAATAATTTTTTTTTTAGATTTTTGGAAATTTCACGATGAAACCCCTTAGATTTTTTTGTATGATGTTTTTCGGGAAAATCGAAACTTAAAAACCGCATAACTAAGTCAAAAATGCATTAATTTTAATTCTGAAGCAAGTCCTGTGCTAGTTTTTTGGAGATTAACAAATCTGCATACCGGAAAGATAATATTTTAAAAAATAATTTTTTTTTTAGATTTTTGGAAATTTCACGATGAAACCCCTTGGATTTTTTTGTATGATGTTTTTTGGGAAAATCGAAACTTAAAAACCGCATAACTAAGTCAAAAATGCATTAATTTTAATTCTGAAGCAAGTCCTGTGCTAGTTTTTTGGAGATTAACAAATCTGCATACCGGAAAGATAATATTTTAAAAAATATTTTTTTTTTTAGATTTTTGGAAATTTTACGATGAAACCCCTTAGATTTTTTTGTATGATGTTTTTTGGGAAAATCGAAACTTAAAAACCGCATAACTAAGTCAAAAATTCATTAATTTTAATTCTGAAGCAAGTCCTGTGCTAGTTTTTTGGAGATTAACAAATCTGCATACCGGAAAGATAATATTTTAAAAAATAATTTTTTTTTTAGATTTTTGGAAATTTCACGATGAAACCCCTTAGATTTTTTTGTATGATGTTTTTTGGGAAAATCGAAACTTAAAAACCGCATAACTAAGTCAAAAATGCATTAATTTTAATTCTGAAGCAAGTCCTGTGCTAGTTTTTTGGAGATTAACAAATCTGCATACCGGAAAGATAATATTTTAAAAAATAATTTTTTTTTTAGATTTTTGGAAATTTCACGATGAAACCCCTTCGATTTTTTTGTATGATGTTTTTTTGGGAAAATCGAAACTTAAAAACCGCATAACTAAGTCAAAAATGCATTAATTTTAATTCTGAAGCAAGTCCTGTGCTAGTTTTTTGGAGATTAACAAATCTGCATACCGGAAAGATAATATTTTAAAAAATAATTTTTTTTTTAGATTTTTGGAAATTTCACGATGAAACCCCTTCAATTTTTTTGTATGATGTTTTTTGGGAAAATCGAAACTTAAAAACCGCATAACTAAGTCAAAAATGCATTAATTTTAATTCTGAAGCAAGTCCTGTGCTAGTTTTTTGGAGATTAACAAATCTGCATACCGGAAAGATAATATTTTAAAAAATAATTTTTTTTTTAGATTTTTGGAAATTTCACGATGAAACCCCTTCAATTTTTTTGTATGATGTTTTTTGGGAAAATCGAAACTTAAAAACCGCATAACTAAGTCAAAAATGCATTAATTTTAATTCTGAAGCAAGTCCTGTGCTAGTTTTTTGGAGATTAACAAATCTGCATACCGGAAAGATAATATTTTAAAAAATATTTTTTTTTTAGATTTTTGGAAATTTCACGATGAAACCCCTTAGATTTTTTGTATAATGTTTTTTGGGAAAATCGAAACTTAAAAACCGCATAACTAAGTCAAAAATGCATTAATTTTAATTCTGAAGCAAGTCCTGTGCTAGTTTTTTGGAGATTAACAAATCTGCATACCGGAAAGATAATATTTTAAAAAATAATTTTTTTTTAGATTTTTGGAAATTTCACGATGAAACCCCTTAGATTTCTTTGTATGATGTTTTTTGGGAAAATCGAAACTTAAAAACCGCATAACTAAGTCAAAAATGCATTAATTTTAATTCTGAAGCAAGTCCTGTGCTAGTTTTTTGGAGATTAACAAATCTGCATACCGGAAAGATAATATTTTAAAAAATAATTTTTTTTTTAGATTTTTGGAAATTTCACGATGAAACCCCTTCGATTTTTTTGTATGATGTTTTTTTGGGAAAATCGAAACTTAAAAACCGCATAACTAAGTCAAAAATGCATTAATTTTAATTCTGAAGCAAGTCCTGTGCTAGTTTTTTGGAGATTAACAAATCTGCATACCGGAAAGATAATATTTTAAAAAATAATTTTTTTTTTAGATTTTTGGAAATTTAACGATGAAACCCCTTCGATTTTTTTGTATGATGTTTTTTGGGAAAATCGAAACTTAAAAACCGCATAACTAAGTCAAAAATGCATTAATTTTAATTCTGAAGCAAGTCCTGTGCTAGTTTTTTGGAGATTAACAAATCTGCATACCGGAAAGATAATATTTTAAAAAATAATTTTTTTTTTAGATTTTTTGGAAATTTTACGAGGAAACCCCTTAGATTTTTTTGTATGATGTTTTTTGGGAAAATCGAAACTTAAAAACCGCATAACTAAGTCAAAAATGCATTAATTTTAATTCTGAAGCAAGTCCTGTGCTAGTTTTTTGGAGATTAACAAATCTGCATACCGGAAAGATAATATTTTAAAAAATAATTTTTTTTTTAGATTTTTTGGAAATTTTACGAGGAAACCCCTTCGATTTTTTTGTATGATGTTTTTTGGGAAAATCGAAACTTAAAAACCGCATAACTAAGTCAAAAATGCATTAATTTTAATTCTGAAGCAAGTCCTGTGCTAGTTTTTTGGAGATTAACAAATCTGCATACCGGAAAGATAATATTTTAAAAAATAATTTTTTTTTTAGATTTTTGGAAATTTCACGATGAAACCCCTTAGATTTCTTTGTATGATGTTTTTTGGGAAAATCGAAACTTAAAAACCGCATAACTAAGTCAAAAATGCATTAATTTTAATTCTGAAGCAAGTCCTGTGCTAGTTTTTTGGAGATTAACAAATCTGCATACCGGAAAGATAATATTTTAAAAAATAATTTTTTTTTAGATTTTTGGAAATTTCACGATGAAACCCCTTAGATTTCTTTGTATGATGTTTTTTGGGAAAATCGAAACTTAAAAACCGCATAACTAAGTCAAAAATGCATTAATTTTAATTCTGAAGCAAGTCCTGTGCTAGTTTTTTGGAGATTAACAAATCTGCATACCGGAAAGATAATATTTAAAAAAATAATTTTTTTTTTAGATTTTTGGAAATTTAACGATGAAACCCCTTCGATTTTTTTGTATGATGTTTTTTGGGAAAATCGAAACTTAAAAACCGCATAACTAAGTCAAAAATGCATTAATTTTAATTCTGAAGCAAGTCCTGTGCTAGTTTTTTGGAGATTAACAAATCTGCATACCGGAAAGATAATATTTTAAAAAATAATTTTTTTTTTAGATTTTTTGGAAATTTTACGAGGAAACCCCTTAGATTTTTTTGTATGATGTTTTTTGGGAAAATCGAAACTTAAAAACCGCATAACTAAGTCAAAAATGCATTAATTTTAATTCTGAAGCAAGTCCTGTGCTAGTTTTTTGGAGATTAACAAATCTGCATACCGGAAAGATAATATTTTAAAAAATAATTTTTTTTTTAGATTTTTGGAAATTTCACGATGAAACCCCTTAGATTTCTTTGTATGATGTTTTTTGGGAAAATCGAAACTTAAAAACCGCATAACTAAGTCAAAAATGCATTAATTTTAATTCTGAAGCAAGTCCTGTGCTAGTTTTTTGGAGATTAACAAATCTGCATACCGGAAAGATAATATTTTAAAAAATAATTTTTTTTTTAGATTTTTGGAAATTTCACGATGAAACCCCTTAGATTTCTTTGTATGATGTTTTTTGGGAAAATCGAAACTTAAAAACCGCATAACTAAGTCAAAAATGCATTAATTTTAATTCTGAAGCAAGTCCTGTGCTAGTTTTTTGGAGATTAACAAATCTGCATACCGGAAAGATAATATTTTAAAAAATAATTTTTTTTTAGATTTTTGGAAATTTCACGATGAAACCCCTTAGATTTCTTTGTATGATGTTTTTTGGGAAAATCGAAACTTAAAAACCGCATAACTAAGTCAAAAATGCATTAATTTTAATTCTGAAGCAAGTCCTGTGCTAGTTTTTTGGAGATTAACAAATCTGCATACCGGAAAGATAATATTTAAAAAAATAATTTTTTTTTTAGATTTTTGGAAATTTCACGATGAAACCCCTTAGATTTCTTTGTATGATGTTTTTTGGGAAAATCGAAACTTAAAAACCGCATAACTAAGTCAAAAATGCATTAATTTTAATTCTGAAGCAAGTCCTGTGCTAGTTTTTTGGAGATTAACAAATCTGCATACCGGAAAGATAATATTTTAAAAAATAATTTTTTTTTTAGATTTTTGGAAATTTCACGATGAAACCCCTTAGATTTTTTTGTATGATGTTTTTTGGGAAAATCGAAACTTAAAAACCGCATAACTAAGTCAAAAATGCATTAATTTTAATTCTGAAGCAAGTCCTGTGCTAGTTTTTTGGAGATTAACAAATCTGCATACCGGAAAGATAATATTTTAAAAAATAATTTTTTTTTTAGATTTTTGGAAATTTCACGATGAAACCCCTTAGATTTCTTTGTATGATGTTTTTTGGGAAAATCGAAACTTAAAAACCGCATAACTAAGTCAAAAATGCATTAATTTTAATTCTGAAGCAAGTCCTGTGCTAGTTTTTTGGAGATTAACAAATCTGCATACCGGAAAGATAATATTTAAAAAAATAATTTTTTTTTTAGATTTTTGGAAATTTCACGATGAAACCCCTTAGATTTCTTTGTATGATGTTTTTTGGGAAAATCGAAACTTAAAAACCGCATAACTAAGTCAAAAATGCATTAATTTTAATTCTGAAGCAAGTCCTGTGCTAGTTTTTTGGAGATTAACAAATCTGCATACCGGAAAGATAATATTTTAAAAAATAATTTTTTTTTTAGATTTTTGGAAATTTCACGATGAAACCCCTTAGATTTTTTTGTATGATGTTTTTTGGGAAAATCGAAACTTAAAAACCGCATAACTAAGTCAAAAATGCATTAATTTTAATTCTGAAGCAAGTCCTGTGCTAGTTTTTTGGAGATTAACAAATCTGCATACCGGAAAGATAATATTTTAAAAAATAATTTTTTTTTTAGATTTTTGGAAATTTCACGATGAAACCCCTTAGATTTCTTTGTATGATGTTTTTTGGGAAAATCGAAACTTAAAAACCGCATAACTAAGTCAAAAATGCATTAATTTTAATTCTGAAGCAAGTCCTGTGCTAGTTTTTTGGAGATTAACAAATCTGCATACCGGAAAGATAATATTTTAAAAAATAATTTTTTTTTTAGATTTTTGGAAATTTCACGATGAAACCCCTTAGATTTTTTTGTATGATGTTTTTTGGGAAAATCGAAACTTAAAAACCGCATAACTAAGTCAAAAATGCATTAATTTTAATTCTGAAGCAAGTCCTGTGCTAGTTTTTTGGAGATTAACAAATCTGCATACCGGAAAGATAATATTTTAAAAAATAATTTTTTTTTTAGATTTTTGGAAATTTCACGATGAAACCCCTTAGATTTTTTTGTATGATGTTTTTTGGGAAAATCGAAACTTAAAAACCGCATAACTAAGTCAAAAATGCATTAATTTTAATTCTGAAGCAAGTCCTGTGCTAGTTTTTTGGAGATTAACAAATCTGCATACCGGAAAGATAATATTTTAAAAAATAATTTTTTTTTTAGATTTTTGGAAATTTCACGATGAAACCCCTTAGATTTCTTTGTATGATGTTTTTTGGGAAAATCGAAACTTAAAAACCGCATAACTAAGTCAAAAATGCATTAATTTTAATTCTGAAGCAAGTCCTGTGCTAGTTTTTTGGAGATTAACAAATCTGCATACCGGAAAGATAATATTTTAAAAAATAATTTTTTTTTTAGATTTTTGGAAATTTCACGATGAAACCCCTTAGATTTTTTTGTATGATGTTTTTTGGGAAAATCGAAACTTAAAAACCGCATAACTAAGTCAAAAATGCATTAATTTTAATTCTGAAGCAAGTCCTGTGCTAGTTTTTTGGAGATTAACAAATCTGCATACCGGAAAGATAATATTTAAAAAAATAATTTTTTTTTTAGATTTTTGGAAATTTCACGATGAAACCCCTTAGATTTCTTTGTATGATGTTTTTTGGGAAAATCGAAACTTAAAAACCGCATAACTAAGTCAAAAATGCATTAATTTTAATTCTGAAGCAAGTCCTGTGCTAGTTTTTTGGAGATTAACAAATCTGCATACCGGAAAGATAATATTTTAAAAAATAATTTTTTTTTTAGATTTTTGGAAATTTCACGATGAAACCCCTTAGATTTTTTTGTATGATGTTTTTTGGGAAAATCGAAACTTAAAAACCGCATAACTAAGTCAAAAATGCATTAATTTTAATTCTGAAGCAAGTCCTGTGCTAGTTTTTTGGAGATTAACAAATCTGCATACCGGAAAGATAATATTTTAAAAAATAATTTTTTTTTTAGATTTTTGGAAATTTCACGATGAAACCCCTTAGATTTCTTTGTATGATGTTTTTTGGGAAAATCGAAACTTAAAAACCGCATAACTAAGTCAAAAATGCATTAATTTTAATTCTGAAGCAAGTCCTGTGCTAGTTTTTTGGAGATTAACAAATCTGCATACCGGAAAGATAATATTTTAAAAAATAATTTTTTTTTTAGATTTTTGGAAATTTCACGATGAAACCCCTTAGATTTCTTTGTATGATGTTTTTTGGGAAAATCGAAACTTAAAAACCGCATAACTAAGTCAAAAATGCATTAATTTTAATTCTGAAGCAAGTCCTGTGCTAGTTTTTTGGAGATTAACAAATCTGCATACCGGAAAGATAATATTTTAAAAAATAATTTTTTTTTAGATTTTTGGAAATTTCACGATGAAACCCCTTAGATTTCTTTGTATGATGTTTTTTGGGAAAATCGAAACTTAAAAACCGCATAACTAAGTCAAAAATGCATTAATTTTAATTCTGAAGCAAGTCCTGTGCTAGTTTTTTGGAGATTAACAAATCTGCATACCGGAAAGATAATATTTAAAAAAATAATTTTTTTTTTAGATTTTTGGAAATTTCACGATGAAACCCCTTAGATTTTTTTGTATGATGTTTTTTGGGAAAATCGAAACTTAAAAACCGCATAACTAAGTCAAAAATGCATTAATTTTAATTCTGAAGCAAGTCCTGTGCTAGTTTTTTGGAGATTAACAAATCTGCATACCGGAAAGATAATATTTTAAAAAATAATTTTTTTTTTAGATTTTTGGAAATTTCACGATGAAACCCCTTAGATTTTTTTGTATGATGTTTTTTGGGAAAATCGAAACTTAAAAACCGCATAACTAAGTCAAAAATGCATTAATTTTAATTCTGAAGCAAGTCCTGTGCTAGTTTTTTGGAGATTAACAAATCTGCATACCGGAAAGATAATATTTTAAAAAATAATTTTTTTTTTAGATTTTTGGAAATTTCACGATGAAACCCCTTAGATTTTTTTGGATGATGTTTTTTGGGAAAATCGAAACTTAAAAACCGCATAACTAAGTCAAAAATGCATTAATTTTAATTCTGAAGCAAGTCCTGTGCTAGTTTTTTGGAGATTAACAAATCTGCATACCGGAAAGATAATATTTAAAAAAATAATTTTTTTTTTAGATTTTTGGAAATTTCACGATGAAACCCCTTAGATTTTTTTGGATGATGTTTTTTGGGAAAATCGAAACTTAAAAACCGCATAACTAAGTCAAAAATGCATTAATTTTAATTCTGAAGCAAGTCCTGTGCTAGTTTTTTGGAGATTAACAAATCTGCATACCGGAAAGATAATATTTTAAAAAATAATTTTTTTTTTAGATTTTTGGAAATTTCACGATGAAACCCCTTAGATTTTTTTGGATGATGTTTTTTGGGAAAATCGAAACTTAAAAACCGCATTACTAAGTCAAAAATGCATTAATTTTAATTCTGAAGCAAGTCCTGTGCTAGTTTTTTGGAGATTAACAAATCTGCATACCGGAAAGATAATATTTTAAAAAATAATTTTTTTTTTAGATTTTTGGAAATTTCACGATGAAACCCCTTAGATTTCTTTGGATGATGTTTTTTGGGAAAATCGAAACTTAAAAACCGCATAACTAAGTCAAAAATGCATTAATTTTAATTCTGAAGCAAGTCCTGTGCTAGTTTTTTGGAGATTAACAAATCTGCATACCGGAAAGATAATATTTTAAAAAATAATTTTTTTTTTAGATTTTTGGAAATTTCACGATGAAACCCCTTAGATTTTTTTGTATGATGTTTTTTGGGAAAATCGAAACTTAAAAACCGCATAACTAAGTCAAAAATGCATTAATTTTAATTCTGAAGCAAGTCCTGTGCTAGTTTTTTGGAGATTAACAAATCTGCATACCGGAAAGATAATATTTTAAAAAATAATTTTTTTTTTAGATTTTTGGAAATTTCACGATGAAACCCCTTAGATTTTTTTGGATGATGTTTTTTGGGAAAATCGAAACTTAAAAACCGCATAACTAAGTCAAAAATGCATTAATTTTAATTCTGAAGCAAGTCCTGTGCTAGTTTTTTGGAGATTAACAAATCTGCATACCGGAAAGATAATATTTTAAAAAATAATTTTTTTTTTAGATTTTTGGAAATTTCACGATGAAACCCCTTAGATTTTTTTGGATGATGTTTTTTGGGAAAATCGAAACTTAAAAACCGCATAACTAAGTCAAAAATGCATTAATTTTAATTCTGAAGCAAGTCCTGTGCTAGTTTTTTGGAGATTAACAAATCTGCATACCGGAAAGATAATATTTTAAAAAATAATTTTTTTTTTAGATTTTTGGAAATTTCACGATGAAACCCCTTAGATTTTTTTGGATGATGTTTTTTGGGAAAATCGAAACTTAAAAACCGCATAACTAAGTCAAAAATGCATTAATTTTAATTCTGAAGCAAGTCCTGTGCTAGTTTTTTGGAGATTAACAAATCTGCATACCGGAAAGATAATATTTTAAAAAATAATTTTTTTTTTAGATTTTTGGAAATTTCACGATGAAACCCCTTAGATTTTTTTGGATGATGTTTTTTGGGAAAATCGAAACTTAAAAACCGCATAACTAAGTCAAAAATGCATTAATTTTAATTCTGAAGCAAGTCCTGTGCTAGTTTTTCGGAGATTAACAAATCTGCATACCGGAAAGATAATATTTTAAAAAATAATTTTTTTTTTAGATTTTTGGAAATTTTACGATGAAACCCCTTCGATTTTTTTGGATGATGTTTTTTTGGGAAAATCGAAACTTAAAAACCGCATAACTAAGTCAAAAATGCATTAATTTTAATTCTGAAGCAAGTCCTGTGCTAGTTTTTTGGAGATTAACAAATCTGCATACCGGAAAGATAATATTTTAAAAAATAATTTTTTTTTTAGATTTTTGGAAATTTCACGATGAAACCCCTTCGATTTTTTTGGATGATGTTTTTTTGGGAAAATCGAAACTTAAAAACCGCATTACTAAGTCAAAAATGCATTAATTTTAATTCTGAAGCAAGTCCTGTGCTAGTTTTTTGGAGATTAACAAATCTGCATACCGGAAAGATAATATTTTAAAAAATAATTTTTTTTTTAGATTTTTGGAAATTTCACGATGAAACCCCTTCGATTTTTTTGGATGATGTTTTTTGGGAAAATCGAAACTTAAAAACCGCATAACTAAGTCAAAAATGCATTAATTTTAATTCTGAAGCAAGTCCTGTGCTAGTTTTTTGGAGATTAACAAATCTGCATACCGGAAAGATAATATTTTAAAAAATAATTTTTTTTTTAGATTTTTGGAAATTTCACGATGAAACCCCTTCGATTTTTTTGGATGATGTTTTTTGGGAAAATCGAAACTTAAAAACCGCATAACTAAGTCAAAAATGCATTAATTTTAATTCTGAAGCAAGTCCTGTGCTAGTTTTTTGGAGATTAACAAATCTGCATACCGGAAAGATAATATTTTAAAAAATAATTTTTTTTTTAGATTTTTGGAAATTTCACGATGAAACCCCTTAGATTTTTTTGGATGATGTTTTTTGGGAAAATCGAAACTTAAAAACCGCATAACTAAGTCAAAAATGCATTAATTTTAATTCTGAAGCAAGTCCTGTGCTAGTTTTTTGGAGATTAACAAATCTGCATACCGGAAAGATAATATTTTAAAAAATAATTTTTTTTTTAGATTTTTGGAAATTTCACGATGAAACCCCTTAGATTTTTTTGGATGATGTTTTTTGGGAAAATCGAAACTTAAAAACCGCATAACTAAGTCAAAAATGCATTAATTTTAATTCTGAAGCAAGTCCTGTGCTAGTTTTTTGGAGATTAACAAATCTGCATACCGGAAAGATAATATTTTAAAAAATAATTTTTTTTTTAGATTTTTGGAAATTTCACGATGAAACCCCTTAGATTTTTTTGGATGATGTTTTTTGGGAAAATCGAAACTTAAAAACCGCATAACTAAGTCAAAAATGCATTAATTTTAATTCTGAAGCAAGTCCTGTGCTAGTTTTTTGGAGATTAACAAATCTGCATACCGGAAAGATAATATTTTAAAAAATAATTTTTTTTTTAGATTTTTGGAAATTTCACGATGAAACCCCTTAGATTTTTTTGGATGATGTTTTTTGGGAAAATCGAAACTTAAAAACCGCATTACTAAGTCAAAAATGCATTAATTTTAATTCTGAAGCAAGTCCTGTGCTAGTTTTTTGGAGATTAACAAATCTGCATACCGGAAAGATAATATTTTAAAAAATAATTTTTTTTTTAGATTTTTGGAAATTTCACGATGAAACCCCTTAGATTTTTTTGGATGATGTTTTTTGGGAAAATCGAAACTTAAAAACCGCATAACTAAGTCAAAAATGCATTAATTTTAATTCTGAAGCAAGTCCTGTGCTAGTTTTTTGGAGATTAACAAATCTGCATACCGGAAAGATAATATTTTAAAAAATAATTTTTTTTTTAGATTTTTGGAAATTTTACGATGAAACCCCTTAGATTTTTTTGGATGATGTTTTTTGGGAAAATCGAAACTTAAAAACCGCATAACTAAGTCAAAAATGCATTAATTTTAATTCTGAAGCAAGTCCTGTGCTAGTTTTTTGGAGATTAACAAATCTGCATACCGGAAAGATAATATTTTAAAAAATAATTTTTTTTTTAGATTTTTGGAAATTTCACGATGAAACCCCTTAGATTTTTTTGGATGATGTTTTTTGGGAAAATCGAAACTTAAAAACCGCATAACTAAGTCAAAAATGCATTAATTTTAATTCTGAAGCAAGTCCTGTGCTAGTTTTTTGGAGATTAACAAATCTGCATACCGGAAAGATAATATTTTAAAAAATAATTTTTTTTTTAGATTTTTGGAAATTGCACGATGAAACCCCTTAGATTTTTTTGGATGATGTTTTTTGGGAAAATCGAAACTTAAAAACCGCATAACTAAGTCAAAAATGCATTAATTTTAATTCTGAAGCAAGTCCTGTGCTAGTTTTTTGGAGATTAACAAATCTGCATACCGGAAAGATAATATTTTAAAAAATAATTTTTTTTTTAGATTTTTGGAAATTTTACGATGAAACCCCTTCGATTTTTTTGGATGATGTTTTTTGGGAAAATCGAAACTTAAAAACCGCATAACTAAGTTAAAAATGCATTAATTTTAATTCTGAAGCAAGTCCTGTGCTAGTTTTTTGGAGATTAACAAATCTGCATACCGGAAAGATAATATTTTAAAAAATAATTTTTTTTTTAGATTTTTGGAAATTTCACGATGAAACCCCTTAGATTTTTTTGGATGATGTTTTTTGGGAAAATCGAAACTTAAAAACCGCATAACTAAGTCAAAAATGCATTAATTTTAATTCTGAAGCAAGTCCTGTGCTAGTTTTTTGGAGATTAACAAATCTGCATACCGGAAAGATAATATTTTAAAAAATAATTTTTTTTTTAGATTTTTGGAAATTTCACGATGAAACCCCTTAGATTTTTTTGGATGATGTTTTTTGGGAAAATCGAAACTTAAAAACCGCATAACTAAGTCAAAAATGCATTAATTTTAATTCTGAAGCAAGTCCTGTGCTAGTTTTTTGGAGATTAACAAATCTGCATACCGGAAAGATAATATTTTAAAAAATAATTTTTTTTTTAGATTTTTGGAAATTTCACGATGAAACCCCTTCGATTTTTTTGGATGATGTTTTTTGGGAAAATCGAAACTTAAAAACCGCATAACTAAGTCAAAAATGCATTAATTTTAATTCTGAAGCAAGTCCTGTGCTAGTTTTTTGGAGATTAACAAATCTGCATACCGGAAAGATAATATTTTAAAAAATAATTTTTTTTTTAGATTTTTGGAAATTTCACGATGAAACCCCTTCGATTTTTTTGGATGATGTTTTTTGGGAAAATCGAAACTTAAAAACCGCATAACTAAGTCAAAAATGCATTAATTTTAATTCTGAAGCAAGTCCTGTGCTAGTTTTTTGGAGATTAACAAATCTGCATACCGGAAAGATAATATTTTAAAAAATAATTTTTTTTTTAGATTTTTGGAAATTTCACGATGAAACCCCTTCGATTTTTTTGGATGATGTTTTTTGGGAAAATCGAAACTTAAAAACCGCATTACTAAGTCAAAAATGCATTAATTTTAATTCTGAAGCAAGTCCTGTGCTAGTTTTTTGGAGATTAACAAATCTGCATACCGGAAAGATAATATTTTAAAAAATAATTTTTTTTTTAGATTTTTGGAAATTTCACGATGAAACCCCTTAGATTTTTTTGGATGATGTTTTTTGGGAAAATCGAAACTTAAAAACCGCATTACTAAGTCAAAAATGCATTAATTTTAATTCTGAAGCAAGTCCTGTGCTAGTTTTTTGGAGATTAACAAATCTGCATACCGGAAAGATAATATTTTAAAAAATAATTTTTTTTTTAGATTTTTGGAAATTTCACGATGAAACCCCTTCGATTTTTTTGGATGATGTTTTTTGGGAAAATCGAAACTTAAAAACCGCATAACTAAGTCAAAAATGCATTAATTTTAATTCTGAAGCAAGTCCTGTGCTAGTTTTTTGGAGATTAACAAATCTGCATACCGGAAAGATAATATTTTAAAAAATAATTTTTTTTTTAGATTTTTGGAAATTTCACGATGAAACCCCTTAGATTTTTTTGGATGATGTTTTTTGGGAAAATCGAAACTTAAAAACCGCATTACTAAGTCAAAAATGCATTAATTTTAATTCTGAAGCAAGTCCTGTGCTAGTTTTTTGGAGATTAACAAATCTGCATACCGGAAAGATAATATTTTAAAAAATAATTTTTTTTTTAGATTTTTGGAAATTGCACGATGAAACCCCTTAGATTTTTTTGGATGATGTTTTTTGGGAAAATCGAAACTTAAAAACCGCATTACTAAGTCAAAAATGCATTAATTTTAATTCTGAAGCAAGTCCTGTGCTAGTTTTTTGGAGATTAACAAATCTGCATACCGGAAAGATAATATTTTAAAAAATAATTTTTTTTTTAGATTTTTGGAAATTTCACGATGAAACCCCTTCGATTTTTTTGGATGATGTTTTTTGGGAAAATCGAAACTTAAAAACCGCATAACTAAGTCAAAAATGCATTAATTTTAATTCTGAAGCAAGTCCTGTGCTAGTTTTTTGGAGATTAACAAATCTGCATACCGGAAAGATAATATTTTAAAAAATAATTTTTTTTTTAGATTTTTGGAAATTGCACGATGAAACCCCTTAGATTTTTTTGGATGATGTTTTTTGGGAAAATCGAAACTTAAAAACCGCATTACTAAGTCAAAAATGCATTAATTTTAATTCTGAAGCAAGTCCTGTGCTAGTTTTTTGGAGATTAACAAATCTGCATACCGGAAAGATAATATTTTAAAAAATAATTTTTTTTTTAGATTTTTGGAAATTGCACGATGAAACCCCTTAGATTTTTTTGGATGATGTTTTTTGGGAAAATCGAAACTTAAAAACCGCATAACTAAGTCAAAAATGCATTAATTTTAATTCTGAAGCAAGTCCTGTGCTAGTTTTTTGGAGATTAACAAATCTGCATACCGGAAAGATAATATTTTAAAAAATAATTTTTTTTTTAGATTTTTGGAAATTTTACGATGAAACCCCTTAGATTTTTTTGGATGATGTTTTTTGGGAAAATCGAAACTTAAAAACCGCATAACTAAGTCAAAAATGCATTAATTTTAATTCTGAAGCAAGTCCTGTGCTAGTTTTTTGGAGATTAACAAATCTGCATACCGGAAAGATAATATTTTAAAAAATAATTTTTTTTTTAGATTTTTGGAAATTTCACGATGAAACCCCTTAGATTTTTTTGGATGATGTTTTTTGGGAAAATCGAAACTTAAAAACCGCATAACTAAGTCAAAAATGCATTAATTTTAATTCTGAAGCAAGTCCTGTGCTAGTTTTTTGGAGATTAACAAATCTGCATACCGGAAAGATAATATTTTAAAAAATAATTTTTTTTTTAGATTTTTGGAAATTGCACGATGAAACCCCTTAGATTTTTTTGGATGATGTTTTTTGGGAAAATCGAAACTTAAAAACCGCATAACTAAGTCAAAAATGCATTAATTTTAATTCTGAAGCAAGTCCTGTGCTAGTTTTTTGGAGATTAACAAATCTGCATACCGGAAAGATAATATTTTAAAAAATAATTTTTTTTTTAGATTTTTGGAAATTTTACGATGAAACCCCTTAGATTTTTTTGGATGATGTTTTTTGGGAAAATCGAAACTTAAAAACCGCATAACTAAGTCAAAAATGCATTAATTTTAATTCTGAAGCAAGTCCTGTGCTAGTTTTTTGGAGATTAACAAATCTGCATACCGGAAAGATAATATTTTAAAAAATAATTTTTTTTTTAGATTTTTGGAAATTGCACGATGAAACCCCTTAGATTTTTTTGGATGATGTTTTTTGGGAAAATCGAAACTTAAAAACCGCATTACTAAGTCAAAAATGCATTAATTTTAATTCTGAAGCAAGTCCTGTGCTAGTTTTTTGGAGATTAACAAATCTGCATACCGGAAAGATAATATTTTAAAAAATAATTTTTTTTTTAGATTTTTGGAAATTTCACGATGAAACCCCTTAGATTTTTTGGATGATGTTTTTTGGGAAAATCGAAACTTAAAAACCGCATTACTAAGTCAAAAATGCATTAATTTTAATTCTGAAGCAAGTCCTGTGCTAGTTTTTTGGAGATTAACAAATCTGCATACCGGAAAGATAATATTTTAAAAAATAATTTTTTTTTTTAGATTTTTGGAAATTTCACGATGAAACCCCTTAGATTTTTTTGGATGATGTTTTTTGGGAAAATCGAAACTTAAAAACCGCATAACTAAGTCAAAAATGCATTAATTTTAATTCTGAAGCAAGTCCTGTGCTAGTTTTTTGGAGATTAACAAATCTGCATACCGGAAAGATAATATTTTAAAAAATAATTTTTTTTTTAGATTTTTGGAAATTTCACGATGAAACCCCTTAGATTTTTTTGGATGATGTTTTTTGGGAAAATCGAAACTTAAAAACCGCATAACTAAGTCAAAAATGCATTAATTTTAATTCTGAAGCAAGTCCTGTGCTAGTTTTTTGGAGATTAACAAATCTGCATACCGGAAAGATAATATTTTAAAAAATAATTTTTTTTTTAGATTTTTGGAAATTTTACGATGAAACCCCTTAGATTTTTTTGGATGATGTTTTTTGGGAAAATCGAAACTTAAAAACCGCATAACTAAGTCAAAAATGCATTAATTTTAATTCTGAAGCAAGTCCTGTGCTAGTTTTTTGGAGATTAACAAATCTGCATACCGGAAAGATAATATTTTAAAAAATAATTTTTTTTTTAGATTTTTGGAAATTTCACGATGAAACCCCTTAGATTTTTTTGGATGATGTTTTTTGGGAAAATCGAAACTTAAAAACCGCATAACTAAGTCAAAAATGCATTAATTTTAATTCTGAAGCAAGTCCTGTGCTAGTTTTTTGGAGATTAACAAATCTGCATACCGGAAAGATAATATTTTAAAAAATAATTTTTTTTTTAGATTTTTGGAAATTTCACGATGAAACCCCTTAGATTTTTTTGGATGATGTTTTTTGGGAAAATCGAAACTTAAAAACCGCATAACTAAGTCAAAAATGCATTAATTTTAATTCTGAAGCAAGTCCTGTGCTAGTTTTTTGGAGATTAACAAATCTGCATACCGGAAAGATAATATTTTAAAAAATAATTTTTTTTTTAGATTTTTGGAAATTTTACGATGAAACCCCTTAGATTTTTTTGGATGATGTTTTTTGGGAAAATCGAAACTTAAAAACCGCATAACTAAGTCAAAAATGCATTAATTTTAATTCTGAAGCAAGTCCTGTGCTAGTTTTTCGGAGATTAACAAATCTGCATACCGGAAAGATAATATTTTAAAAAATAATTTTTTTTTTAGATTTTTGGAAATTTCACGATGAAACCCCTTAGATTTTTTTGGATGATGTTTTTTGGGAAAATCGAAACTTAAAAACCGCATAACTAAGTCAAAAATGCATTAATTTTAATTCTGAAGCAAGTCCTGTGCTAGTTTTTTGGAGATTAACAAATCTGCATACCGGAAAGATAATATTTTAAAAAATATTTTTTTTTTAGATTTTTGGAAATTTCACGATGAAACCCCTTAGATTTCTTTGGATGATGTTTT